>LKUV01000052.1:0-375474 GCA_001414455.1 Hymenoscyphus fructigenus | reverse complement strand
GCTTGCCACTCACATACTTAAGCTCACAGGATCCGACCCCTCTTTACCTTTACTCTTCATGCAATAAAGATATAGGAATACAACCACTTATTGCATCACACTTTATGACTACCAAGTCATACCAACAATATCTAACCCAAGATGAACTTTTTCTACTCAACTCCATATCCAACCAGAGCATGGTCCCAGCCGTCTTAACGAGTTGACCACCAACTTAAAAAGTAAAATGACTACTCATCTCCATCCACTTTTCACCCCGAAAAGAAAAGATACAAAAATCAATACAAAACCTCGCCAACTCTATACGAGATCAGAACCCCCTCCTCTATTTCCAACAAAAGAAATTAAACACATAACCCCTTTCCTGCACTGTGCTTAATAGAACCCCGGCCTCTTGACCACGACTCCCAAATCCTCGAGACTCTTCAAAGCCCCCTCCTTCGCATCCACCAGACCCTCGCCATCGAAGCTCATGGATGAACGGGAAGATGGAAGTCTTTGGAGTGGTGGTGTTTCACCAGCTGAGTTATCTGATATTATCTCTTGTGAATTTTGGGGTGTATCTTTGGGATCTTGGTTCGTTGCGGTGATTGAGAGCGGAGCTTCAGCTGTTAGGGAAGAAGTTTTTGCTAGCGGTGGTACTAGAGAACTTGAAGACTTTGGTATCGGAGTTCTCTTCGAGAAGCTAGAATTTCGGAGTCAATTAACTTTCTTCCCAGAGACTCTCAAGGGGGACCTTACGACCTCGTCAAACTAAAACTAGAGAAAATAGACCTCTTAGTAACCCCCACCGAAACTCGCGACTTAGGCGGCTCATAAGAAATCGTCGTAGTCGTCTCACCCCCAACCGGCGATTCAAACATCCTCTCAGAGAATTCCGGCACAGAACTCGCATACCTCCTTCCCATCAATTTCCCCTCCCCATTCCCGTCTTTAGAAAACGAAGCTCCCCTCACCCTAACAAAAACCTCCTTCTCAACTTTAATCCTCAACCTCAAACTCCTCAACCTTCTCGAAAACTCCGCTTTCTCCCTCTGTCGTTTAATCGCATTCCAATCAGGGTATCTACTCCAATCCACCCTCTGAACAAACGGTCTCCAACAATTTCCCGTATGTTGACTCCCACTAGCTCTCAGCGTGCAGGCGGGACATGGTTCGTATCCTTTTTCTTCTGGGGATTCTGGAGATTGTGGAGAAAGTGGAGATTCAGGTTCTGGGCAACGGTGAGAGTAGGGTGCTGGGATGGTGGTGTGCCAGTTGAGGCAGCGAGGAGAATTGTTGATGTTTACGGGGTTATTGCATGTGACTGCTCCGTATTTTGGGACTGGGTATTTCTTGGGTCTCGTCTTCTGGTCTGGTTCTGGAATGGCGGGCCCTTTTCCTTTGAGGTCTACTCTGGGTGTGCTTCGAGAGAGGGCTCTGCGCACTCTTCGTTTTAATTTCCGGATTCGTTTCTTTGTTGGAGAAGTTTTTGAGCGCCTGGAAGACTTTGACGGATTTGAAAATTTTGAAGGTTTCGAAGGTATTGATTCGGCAGATTTTGAAGAACGTTTTGAAGATTTCCGAGAAAATAACGAAGAAGACTTTGGAGAAGACTTTAGAGAAGATTTGGGAGGAGTGTTTGGAGGGGAAGCTGGTAGATTTACTCTTGAGAATATGTTTGAAATTCTCTTTGGAGATTCTTTTGGAGATTCTTCAGGGGATTTTGGGGGCGACTCGGGTTCTGGGATAGCTTCCAAGTAAACTGGTGACGGTGATTCGCTTATTGGTTGTCCTTTCATAGTTTGCATGATGCGATTTTCCTGTGTGCAGTCTATTCTTGCAGTTGGAGGAATGACTATCCGGACATCGTTGACTTCTGGTTCATATCTTTTTGTCTCGGGCTTATATATTTTCAAGTCAGGTTTATATCTTTTCTCCTCTTTCTGGCAGAGTATGTTGGCGTATGTGAGGAGCGGGTCGCATTGTATTCTTTTTATACCAAAGCTGTGCAGCAATATCCTATCGTTTCTCGATAACGAGACCCCATTGCAAAGTTTCTTGATGAGATATGGATCTCCTTTAGCAACATGATAAAATCTGGCAAGTTCGTAATCCTCAGCCAATGTGGTGTTGATATCGGGGTCCTGTAATCGATTGGTGTGATAGATCCACATCCATCTTCCGTGGCTCAAATGATATTTCACAATGTCGACCTCGCTTGTTGTGCTTTCACCCACCGCAGCATTCTTTTCATCATCCGAGTCGCTTATTGTAATTAACGTATCGAAATCTCGTAACAGAGGATCATCTTCTGGAACGAATAACGTCGCTTTTTCCAGAATCTTTCGTCCTGTGGTTGCACGGATCATGATTCCCTCATCTCTCCATTCAACATCGTCCCCATCGACAATCGATTCAGGAATATTCAGTTCCGCAAAGTGAACACGCTCTCGATAAACCCGTCGATCATTGTAAAAAATCCAGGTTCTTCGTGGACAGCCGACAACGGGAAGGAGAGGTCTCTTGCTAGACTCTGATGTCTCCCATCGAGAGAGAGCAGCCTGAAGGTTCTCGTTCTCAACTTTGGCTTTCAATGTATATCTTGTCGGTTCATCTTTCTCTCTGCGCCATATTGCGAAGGCCTTCTTAATTCTTTCCATATGTTCTGCAACCGAAAGATTCGATTTGTTGTACCTCCCAGCAAGTTTATTCTTGATTATATCCTTCCCGAACCCTCCTTCAATGAACAAGGTCCCGTCTGAGAAAACTCGAAAGCAGGCGACTGGTAGTTGTATTTCGGGAATAATAGCAGTCTTCATCTGGTGTGAGAGATATTCGACGGTATTGATGGAAGACGGCCGAGGTGGCCACTGATGGGGTTCGGAGGGGGTACGTTCTGCTGATGAAAATCGGTTTGCGGGATCTGTATACCGCGACCCAGGTGCGGGACATCCTTTGGGAAGATGGGGAACTGATGGAAAACATCCTAAAATTACCACTTTAAGTGCGTCAACATCACATTCCTTCGCGGATTCTGACATGGGTACGAGAGGCAATCGTTGTTCCTCGATGGGAGGAGTTATAACAACTCCATCATCCGGAGCAGAGGATGGTGGTATATCTAAAAGTTCATGGCCACGCCCTGAGGGTGCTTTTGTGTTGGCGTGATTCATTATGAGTGCTTCAATATGCTTGCCAGTGAGTAAAACAAGAGAAAATGGGTCGTGAACAACGAAACGCGAACAAGAAGAGAATTACATACAATAAGAAGATAAGTTGGAAGTAGTACAAATTAAAAAGAGCTACGCAGAGGGTATCTATCACACAAGTACCGAGACGCTTGTCATCATTATCAAAAACTCCCGTTTGCCCTAAACCATGACAAGCGCCAAAACCAACAAGACTAAAATCAAAAAAGCAACCTAACCTGCACCGGTTCATATCCAAATCGCCCTAGAATTCTAGCCCTATGCATCAATCAGAATGCCGTCTGGGGATATAGGAGCTTGTGCGCGCTCTAGTGTTTCTCTGATATGATCATTCTCAATTCTTCGTCCGCTCTGGCGTTGGTCTTCCAATCTTTCAATGCCTCTCTGGATATTCTCAATATGCACCGACAGTGGGATGTCTGCTCGGTCGCGAAGAAGCTCAGGACTCCCAACTCGTTCTCGTAGGTCTTCCAAGCCAGCGCCCATGGCCTGTAGCCTTAGAACCGTGCCTGCAACATGAGCGTATGCCTTTTTGCGATAACTGCCGACGGATTGTAATAAGCCCAACTGCCGGTCCATCTTGTTTAGCTTGGTCCTATGTCCCCCAACCATCGCCCACAGCGTGGATAAAGTTTCTTCCTTCGCGATCTTCAAATGGCCGTCTTCTCGTGTTGCTATTCCGTGAATTACATCGAGCCGGTCCTCTAAATTTCCGAGAATCATGAGGAGGGTCTGAGCCTCTTCAATCAGCTTGAATATTTCATCTTCCACATTTCGGGTATGTTTGATGTATTGATCCAAGAGAATCTTCTCCGTGAATTTCGTGGGCTGGAAAGGTGCAATAAAGTTGTTGTTAACGAAAGCACTGATCGATCCTCGATTGACGGACTCTTGATCTATTCCATCAAGGACTCGACTTGTCCATCGAGTAGTTGAAATTACGTTATCAACAGCTCTTCCAACATGGCTGTTAAATTTCTGTAAATCATATGATGCAATACGTGCAGTCTCAATGAACCCGTCGAATTCCAAAGTAAGTTCGTCCCTGAAAAGAGTTAGCGGATAAATTTCCATTGTTTAAATGTAGGAGCTTCGGTCATTACTCCGCGTACCCTTGATTGTGCCAAAAAGGGTTGAATAATGAAAAGCATTGTCCGAGAGCGTTTAGAAGTATTGAAAACTTGACTCCTTAATCCTCCCAAATACTCTCGAACAATAATTTAGTTTACTATGGGCAGGAAGGTAGGTTTACGCGGAACAATATCCGGATCTTTTGATCGAATCATGGCCAGAAATAAATGACTCACTTTGAGGTAAGATAACTATAACGAACAAGCTGTCTCAAATCTCTAATAGAAGATTCTCCTCTCTTCATATCAAGAGGCAAGGACGCACCGCCCGCGCTCTCTTCCAAGACCTTTTCAAAATCGGATTGAACAGCCATCAACTGGTCAAATTTGACCGGTGGTGGTGGCCCGGAATTTGGGCCACCTTGGTAGGCCGGACAGAAAGGCAAATTTAAAAGGGATGCTCCTGGGATTCGACATATCGGACTTAAGGATGCTTGAATTGAGGTTGTAACTAGATTTCGCATCATGATCATGACACCCATCAGGAGCCATACTGCGAGAAGGTAGGATATTGGTGTTTTAAGAATCCGAAGTGCCCCCCAAAGGACATCCAAGAACCACGAAGACATGCCAAGAAAATGATCGATGGATAGATCTAAAATGCTTGAAGACGTATCTGTGTTTTCGTTGTAGGATAATGGGTGCGACGAAGAGGCTGATAGGGACTGAGATTCCTTATTTGTGGGGTTGTTCCTTCTGTTTCGTTTCTCGGGACTTCCGGTATTGACGTTGCAAGGTGATCTGCGGGTTTCCCTTGATTTATTTGAATTGTTGTAGCGATGCCTTGAGCTTGTTGTGGACTCGACCCAGGATCCATCCAGTGAATTGATATCTAACGAAGGCATCACTAATTCTGGCTCTGGGGACACTGTTCCTTTATTGCTGGCCCGGGTCCGCCGCCTCGGTGAAGGCTTCGATGGCAAATGTGTGTTCTCATCGCCATGCCCACCATCCTCATCCAGGCTGTAATCATCGTCGTCCACAACCCAAGAACCGCCCAGGTGTTGTTTAGAATGTGACAGCGACATTGGATTTCTTTATATCCAAGTTCGATTAAGGAGTAAGTGGGTGAGTATCCAAAGAGCTCTCTCGTATTGTGGGCGCGCAAGTGTAAAAAATGAGGTGGCTAGGAAGGCTGCAAGTACAGCGTGGCGGGGTAATATTGATATGGTAAGTGTAGCACAGAGTCGGAATATAAGCAAAAGACTATTCGCTTGATAGTTGAGAAGGCAAAGCCAGGATGGTCAACATCAAGACTCGAGGCAACGCTGGATTTCATATAAATAGGAAAGCACGAGTTGACATCGTCAGTTGCTCTTTCCTCAAGCATGACGTTGACAGATGACCCCCGGTCGCGTTGCTGGGCGATTTGCCTCCAGAATTGCAGGGGTTGAGAACGCGATGGGAAATAAATCCCAACTGTCTGGGATAACTTGGAGTTATTCCAAAGATTTGAAACAATTTAACATAATAACTTGGATACTTGAAAACAATCAGCTTCAGTTGTCCAGGAACATATAGGTAAATAACTTGGCTTGTAAAGTGAGGAGAGAGGTATCTATTTACTGCCGCTTTTATTATCCATCCCGAGTTTCTGTACTTCGTAGGGGTCAATAACGCGAGTGCTCGTGACGATCCTTCTCCTTCCGGAAAAACGCTCTCAAAAATGCCCAAGAACCTCGGACCTCATCAACACCAACATCGCCCGTGATGCGTCCTTCGCAAGCCCTTCAAATTCTGCGCACGAGTTCAAGGACACAATCCTCCATATTTCGAACGCCCATACGGCAATTGGGCCTGAGAAAAGGCTACTGTTCCGTCTGTGATGCGCAACAATCTACTTCCCCACCGGCAGTGGTCAAGTCTTCCAAAAACCTCCCCACGCCTCCAGCAGACCACCGGGAATTAGGGGTGCAACAAGAACTCTTTACGCTATCGAAATACAGTCCCGGGTCGACCATATTCCTCCCAAATGGAACAAAAATCTTCAACAATCTCACCAACTTTCTGCGATCCCAATACGAATACTACGGATTTCAAGAGGTCATCTCACCCACGATATATAAAAAGTCATTATGGGAAAAGTCTGGGCACTGGGAGAACTATGCAGAGGACATGTACTCTGTAACTGGTCGGGGGGCAGAGGGCAAGGAGTCTCAAAATATCGGAGAGGATGAGGAATATGGATTGAAGCCCATGAATTGTCCAGGACATTGTCTGATATTCGCCTCGAAGAAAAGGAGTTACCGAGATATGCCTGTTCGATATGCAGACTTTAGTCCACTCCATCGAAACGAAATATCGGGGGCGTTGAGTGGGTTGACGAGAGGACGGAGGTTCCACCAAGATGACGGTCATATATTCTGCCGGCCCTCACAAATACGAGAAGAAATTTCGAAAACGTTAGAATTCGTACGCTTGGCATATGGTGTTCTTGGGCTGGGATCATACAGACTGGCTCTGTCTACGAGACCTAGGGAACATTTTATTGGGACCGTGGAAGAATGGAACAATGCTGAAGCTGCGTTGAAGGAATCTCTGGACGCAAGTGGAGAACCTTGGACGCTCAATGAAGGGGATGGCGCTTTCTATGGGCCGAAGATTGACATAATTTTGAAAGACTCGGACGGAAAAGAGCACCAAACAGCAACCATTCAGCTGGATTTTCAGCTCCCCAAACGATTTGAACTATCATACCAAGCACCCGCCCCCGAAATGGAACAGAAAGGTTTGAGTACTACTGACACTGAGCTTCTGGCCACCGAAGGTCCCGTCACTCCAGTCCTTATACACCGAGCTGTATTAGGGTCAGTGGAAAGAATCATGGCCCTTTTGATTGAACGATATAATGGTGCATGGCCATACTGGTTGAACCCCCGTCAGATGATGCTAGTGACTGTCAATGACCAAGAACCCGTTGTTGAATTTGCCCGGGAAGTCAAGAGAATTCTTCAGGGTATTGATGAACCAACGCATACCTCTTCTTGTTGGAAGGGAACCACCAAACACTCCAATGGACAATCAGTTGATATTGACGATAGTGCTCGGTCAGTGAAGAAGAAGCTGTCTGAAGCCAAAAGAAGCAAGTATTCTCTTGTCATTGTCATTGGTCAGAAAGATGTTGAGTCTGGGACCATCAGGGTTGATTTCTCAAACATACCATCATATCGTTTCGATATTGCCACGAATCCGATGTTGCTCGAGATTCTGGGGAAAGATTCTCAGACAAACGATCAGCTCACCCAGGAGGAGATCAAAAATATCACCATCAAGCCCAAAGATCTGAAGTTGGTGCTTGAGCACTTACGAGCAAGTCATGTGTAGAAAACAGAGGACTGCCTTGTACCAGTGCGACGTATTTACTTGTGCTATAGCTGTACAATACTATGTAACAAAGACTTCAATTATGTCTGGGTATCTCGTTTCCTGCCTGGGCGTTGAAAGGCCATCAAGCGGAGGCACCCTCTGTCCATGTCAAATCTCCTTAGATTCGTGAAGACATGCCCCTATTGCCATTCTCTTTGTCTTCATTCTCGGACACTGCGATCAGAAAGTGAAGCAAAGTGTGCCTCGGATATCAAATGAACAACCCCGCACCCATAACTCCAAAATGTTCTACAACCCTATTCTCTCCTCATGACAACCACCGGATATTTTGGAGGCGACGAGCATGCAGCCCAACAAGACTTCTCGTCACCGCTTCATCCCTTCTTCGACTTGGCCGCCCATATCTTCAATCTTCTCTACCAATCTCCGTCTCTCCTCCAATTGTTCGCGCATATAGTCGACCGTTTTCTTCAATACCACACTCTCACTCCGTCCTTGACCCTCTAAGCCAGGTACTAATTCAGTGAGTCGGTCGAAGCCCTCGCGAATCGCTTGTCGTCGCTTCTGTTCTGCGGAAGAATATTAGTACTGGCGGCGCATCAAAATAGTACATTTCAAGATGTAGGCGCGAGAGGGAGAGTAAGAATGGATTGGAAAAATAATCGCTTGTACCAGATGCAATATGGTTTGCCTTCTTCTCGTGCTCGGACAACCTTGGCTTCTCATCCAGGTTACTGTTGGAGGAGCCAGCATTGGCGGACCCCTCTCTCGCAGGTGATGTAGACATGCTGTCTCTCCTCGGGACGAATGCTTATAAGTATCATCTGATTTCTAGTGTCAACTTGGGATCATGGTAGGCGTCGTAGGAGGTGGTGGGTAGTAGGGAGACGGCGCATAGATTGGTGGTGGTGTTTATCGTGAGCCCAAGTATGGTTGTCACATTCTACAATCACATGCGCGTGATGCGTGGAAGTGACGATGGTCCCGTCTCCCGCCCTTCAGCCTTGTCGGTCCCACCTCGGGACCTCTCAAAACCTGGCACCTACGGAGTACGCTGGCCCAGCCATTTCCAGCCACTGCAATCGCCTGGCTTTCTAGAACTTCTCAAAAAATCAAACTAAACACCAACCTTTCTACACCAGGAACCATGTCGGAGAAGAAATCACCAATCACTTCAGAGCCCCCTTCGTATGATGCGGCAGCAATTCAACATGGAGCTTTACCAGCAAGAAATGGTCCTCCACCAGCAGGAAAAGGCCCCCTCCGCCCCTTTCCCCTCGATTTACCAGTCCTGAACCAATTGAGAGGAAAGAGAGTAATTTTAGCATCCGCAAGTCCAAGAAGGAAACAAATACTAGCTCCAGTAAGTCCCTTATCCGTTTCTTTCCGAGCGATCCGCCGTCAAATAACTAACATCTATCTAGCTTGGACTAAACATGGAAATCACACCCTCCACCAAACCCGAAGATCTCTCCAAAGAACTAGACCCCCTCGAATACGTCACCCAAACCGCCATCCAAAAATGTCTTGACGTCTACCAAATCGCCCTCGAGAACTCCATGAAATCCATCCCCGACCCCGCCCTCGTCATCTCCGCCGATACCATCATAGTCACCAACAGCGGACGCATACTAGAGAAACCACGCAGCGAAGCGGATCACCTGGCAATGCTAAAGATGCTGCGAGATCAGAGGACGCATAAATGTTATACCTCTGTGGCTGTTCTGGCGCCCAGAGAAGATGCGAGACATCCGGGTTATAATATTGAGAATACGGTTGAGGAGACGAGGGTGATTTTTGATGAGAATGTTAGTGATGAGTTGATTGCAGCGTATGTTAAGACGAGGGAGGGGGTGGATAAGGCGGGGGGTTATGGGTTGCAGGGGATGGGCAGTTTGCTGGTGGAGAAGATTGAGGGGAGTGCGGATAATGTTATTGGGATGCCTTTACGGGCTACTTTGGCTTTGATGGAGAGGGTTGTGATGGAAGGGGATGATGGGGAGTCGGAGGAGGACGATGATCTTGCGTGAAGGTAACAATGATCGGGCATTTTTTTCTGGCGTTTGGAAGACTACTCCTTATCCCCTTATACGATAGTGGGGGTAGGTAAAAGCTTATGAGAACATATGGTATTCTATTCTTTTTCTTCAGTCTATATGTACTAATGCTAGAGTAACTTGTTTTCCTACTCCAACCGGGAAAAGAAGAAGAGCATAATTAACGTTGGTGAACAAGTAGGTCAAATGGCGCCGTTGGGTTTTGAGTCTATCGCCCTTTTCCTTTCTGATGTTTAATTTACTTCCTCCGTCTTCAAGGCTAGCCTTGGTGCGGCAACACTAGTAAATCCTACCGATGTAACATCATAATTATTTGGCCCTGCACTCATAAATCTATTCATCTCAAAAATTAATTCCACTTCAAACAAACCCCCCAAGGAAAAACTACACATCACAAACCGCACACCACCTTAAGAATACATCCAAGAAATCAAAAACAATCACCTCACCATTCACCGTCACCTTCGTCAAAATGGCCTCCCTTTCAAAAACCCAATTCTCAGACCTCCCCACCGAAATTCGTCTCCAAATATGGCACCTCGCATTCGGCCATCCCACTCAAATCCAAACCCTCAGCATCTTCGACACAAAACTCTACGAAGCAAACCCCAACGACAAGAAATCCATCTCAGCAAACTCACATTGGAGTATCGTCTCCGTTCCAAAACGCAGTCTCTCCGCGGCTTTACTCACATGTCGAGAAACTTGGGCGATGAGGAATCTTTATTGTGTTGGGAGGCAAGAGGGACATAGGCTTGTCAATCCGGCTTCGATTGAAGTGTTGAGGAAGGAGCCGGAGAGGTTTTATCAGAAGACAGTTTATGCGCCTGTTCCGAGGACGGAGGGGGTGGAGATGGATGTTTTGGGACATAAGGGGGAACTTGTGCATTTTAGGCCTTTTGAGAGGGAGATCAAAACAAGTCTGGGTCATACGATGGAGGTTACGTCGCAATCTCGTCCTATGACGTTCAAAGGGATTAAATACTTGGCGATTTCTTATACGGATCTTTATTATTTCAAGTATGGGGGTCCGAATGTTATCAAATTTAAGGATGTACAAGTTCTTTTCGTTCTTAAACCAAAATTCGAGGAACGTAAAGACAACCCTTGTACTCTCGAAGAATACAACATCGGACTCAGATACGCGAATGAGTGGTCCCTCCGGTATACAAACATCTTCCCGGTTTGGGACTACGAGGTTGATCGATTGCCTGTCAATATCGTTCGAGTGGAAAGTTTAGATGACGCATTAAAGGAGATCAAGCAAATGGGAAAGGATAGGGTGGGCGAGGAAACAGTAGATTGGGAGTGGGTGAGTGGCGAAAAACGGCCTGTCTCGGCTTGGGGGTATCATCAGAGGAATGCGAGGAAATATGAGACGAATTGTTGGAGGAAGGAGGATGGTGGGTTGATGTGGCCGCAATTGAATATTTGGGATTTTGGGAGTTCGTTGTGGTGGTGAGGAAGTTGGGGGGTTTGATTCTTTTTTGCAGGGGATGGGAATTGAGGATGTGTGTTGTTATACCTTGAATTGTGAGAAGTACTCAGTTTAGGCTGTAGGGGCGGATTCTGCCTTTCGGTCGTGTTCTCTAAGCATAGCTTCGCGGGTTTAGGTGTACAATATGCAGCCATCGTTTATTTCAAATTTTGCTCCTCGCATCTTTGTATACCATCGAATTAAGAAACACTCTTATTTCGACTCTTACTACGTGTTTATGGCGTTAGCTCCCCAGAATTTCAAGAGCATCGCCGCTCGTGAGCTTGTGAGAGAAAAAAGCGCGATAATGGCTATTACGGAGTTGATCTTCTTTTTGAGACCAATAGGCAGGGATGAACTAAGAGATGAAGAGAGGAGCACCTATTTTCACACTCCCCATTTTCAGGAGGACACAGATAGCCAGGAAGAGACGAACACAATCAGGGCCCAATGTCTGCAAATGAAAAATTCAGGGTGAGCTCGCTTCATTGAGTTCTTTCTAGTGTTGTCATGAGCTGGATTTTGAACTTCGACTACTCTAACGAGAATATGTAAGATTTTCGGCCTCCGCTCCACGTGGACCTACTTCGATTAAGGACTTATACAAACCAGTGTAATTTGAGCAAGTAATCTTGAGTGATGATAACGGAAAATCGAAGGCATTCGGGGGAGTGGAAGGTGTACTGAGAGCAACGACGGAAGCTCTTAACCCGTAGCAAACATGCACTGAAGGATTGGCTCTGACTTTGGGGACTCTAGAAATGGGGTAACATTGTAATTCAAACTTTTTGATGCATGTGTGCAATGGCTTGAAATGCTGTTTCCGGTGGATGGAATGGTATATATCAGTAATAGAGATAGGGAGAGGGGTTGAGAAGGGTGGTAAGTGCGAAATGTGAGGGCTTGAAAAGAAAAGTATCAATGGAAAATCGACTTTGCCGACTGAAATTTTGGCCCCAGAGAAGATATACCGAATCAAGTTCCTAAATGTTGATGATATCGCGAAGTGTTTCCAGGGCAAGTGACATTTCGCTTGTCATGAGGTCAAGCGAACCCACCCCCTGAAATAGTCACAATAGATGACTACATATCCTCGCACAATTAGCAAGTTTCTTAGGGTTTTTAATCTAGAAATCTACTATATTAGCTGATTTGTTGCTAAAAATTTGATAGAGAAATTTCACTATATCAGAAGTTCTGGTATGCTTTATTCATTAGTTGTGAAATAGGTCTATATGAAGTCTAGATCTAAACTCCTTCAATTACTTTAGTTATTCTAGACGTCTTCAAGTAACGCTATTAATTAAAGACTATCTAGAATAGAAATTTATACTATCCCTTAGACCCCCATTTCTTCATAGTCGGTAGTAAGATACAAGGTTCTTCTTCTCTTTACCCTAGTACATGACGAAACGAGACGAAGAATTTAACGAACTGAAATCGAGACGTAATTAGGCCGCTCAGCTTCCATGCCTCACTCTGATCCATATCTGCAGCTCAATAATTCCCACCCCAACCTCCTAGAGTGCCCAGGTTTTCCGCGGCTTTCCGTATGGCCCCGACCGATATCTCGTAGGAGCCTCTCTAATAAGATCCACTGAACTCATGTTTGGGTTCCCGACTTGTCTATCGTAATATTGTCCATGCCACTGAAATACGTGATACAAATTCCTCTTAGCTAAATCGAAAGCCCCCTGTTGCGCGCGGTCGTAAGGTCTCGGAAAAGTGTCAAACCAGGCCAACTTTTGATGTCTTGAATCTCTCCCAAAGCAATGAGAAGGGCAATCAAAAGCGCAAGGAACGTGAGAGTATACCATCCGGATATGTCGAAGTTTCTTCATGTTGGCTAGAAGCGAAAGACAGAGATTTCTGATTCCAACATAATCAGGATATCCGAAGGCTGCAACGGCGGGGCTTCGCTGTGGCAAGAGGAGTAGCGCATCTAGTGCAATAACTTCGAGCTTTGTCGTTGCCTGGGGGTTGTGACTGAGATAACATAGGAATTGAGCTCGAGCAAGGGGTTCGCAGATATGGTAGCCGCTTAGACAAATCGTGTCTTTGGAGTAGTTTATGAAGGTCCCGAAAGATTTTTCCGATGTGATACCGCGAGTACGAAACATGTTGGGGCTAAGTGATGGCTCTACATGATCGAAGCAGGTAAAAGGCAGGCCAGGTCTAAACTCCAGGCGATCAAAGACTTTCTGGGCTTGATGTCGGGACTCTTTGCAAACTTGTAGAATTGCCGGTTGCTTGACGTCTGTGTAGTACTTTCCTGAGTCGGGGTTCCACAGGATTTCGATGGCTCGTGAGTTCTGTGGGATTGCGTACACCCATATTCGAGTTTGCAACTGCAGGAGAGAGAAGAGAGTCAGCAAATAGTACAAAACGGTTGGGAACCATAAGCTACAAAGCTTTCTTTTTCCAATGAGAAGAGATGGAAGAGAAATGCTTACTTCGAGGGGTAGTTTTGTGAAAAAAGTGAACCTCTTGAGGGGCCTTCTCTGGATACGCCGCGGAGTTGCTGCTATAGTTTGATTTTCTGGCAGAGACTTTCCCTCTAATGTATTTTGATTCTCAAGACTCGCTCGACTCGCTTGTGGTTCTGCGGTAGATGGAGTCGCATATTGCTGACGCCGATGGTGCTCGTCCTTGGGTTTCGAATTCTTCCGCGCCCCTCGCTTCTGTGCTGGCTTTCGCTTCCTTTTTGTCATCGTCGCAAACTTAATGCCGTTCTTACACAATCATCTGGAGTTCTTCTGTTGTCTCGCGGTTGATTGTGTTGAATGTTTGTTGTTGGTGGTGTGGTATAGACCGAAAAGTGAAGCTGAAAATTACTCTTTTTGTCTTAGCCGATTAGGGCTGCCGCTCATCAGGCTAGAAAGGCACAGTGAATACACACTCAGCCTTTTCTTCTAAAGTTTGTGCATTTTGCTCTTAAGATGCCAGGGAATTTTTTTATGTGAAATGAGCCAACATGAAGGTTTCTTTACATAATTTGCGACTACAGTTTATATTGCGCTGAAGTTTGAGATTAGTTTGAGGAGTGCATAGCCAGGAACCTATATTTACGGATTCTCATCTTCGGTACAACACATAACATATAACATTTGCCAACTCGTGCTTTGCTTGCGACGCAGGCCTATTTAAGATAGCAGTTTATTGATTGCCAAACTTGAGGTTACTATGCAGACAATAAGCGAGAGATTTTCCTTCTAGGCTCCTATTTTGAAAAGCTGCTCATAAACAACGTGAGTTTACAAAAACGTCTGGGTGAGTTTAAGTAGAGTGTATGAATCGGTGATATTATGTTTTGCTCTATGGGTTGTTGGGCTTTTAAGAACCAGAGCATCCTAGCATTTGATGCGCAGCAATAGTTGAATAATTTGACGGTATGTGAAATAATGCTACAGACTCTTGCTAATTGCTTGTAGAAAGAAGAAGGATGATGCCACTTTATCCTTGAAACAATTCTCTTTGCATGTATCTCTTTTGGGGTCTTCGCAAGACAACCTCAATAATTAAGTCTTAATTTTGATCTTGAACTGAGGTTAGATCATCGCCATCACATTGATTTCTTCAAAAACTAAAGGTGCTTCTTCGAAAAGATCGTAGTCTAGTAATTATCTGTAGTATTCCATTGTAATTTCGTTTTCAAAATCCAGCGAATTGTGGCTTCCAGTGCAAAGACCAACGCAATGACTGAGAAAATAGTGCAGGGATGGGCATGACATCAGCAGTCTCATAATTCCTCTTAAATTAAAGTCGTGGGCCAGAAATTTGAATTTTTTTTAAGCCACTTAAGAGATACTACAGCAGCCTTTAATAACATGTTCCTAACACCTTTGAATTGAAACTTCTGATATTCTCTTATTACGCAACGTTCGTTGATTAGATTCAAAAATAATTGTGTATAAAGTGTGAATTGCTGAGAGATTGATGCTACAAGTTTGGAGCGCCAGGACGATAACTACATAAATAGAGTATGTACTTGCATCAAATACATGAGTTAACTATTCCTTCAAGTATATGATATAATTCAATTAGTTTTACGATAATACCAAAACGGTAAGTGTTTGCGACCGCTGGTTGTTCCAGAATATACTGAATTGATCAAAGGGTCCGAGTTTAAAAAGTCGGATTTCGTTCTCTTGAAAACCGGTCCTAAAATTAGAATAAAATCACAACATAGCAATCAAAATAGATATAGCTTCATTATAGTATTAGTTAGCTCTTGCGAGTTTGTTCTAGATTTTTTGGGGTATTTCTCTAAACTTTTTCAGGCATACTGTGTAGTGGAATTCCGACGTCCCCGTGTACGTACGCCATCCTGACCCTACAAAAGGCCCAAAACGACTAGCGGACATCGTAAATCTCGAAAATTGGTTGAACCACATATAATTTCTAACTGTCCAAAAAGCACCTCCTTCCAGTCGTATGATTGTCCCACAAGACACCACAGCCAAACTCGTCGTCGCATTCTCTTTCTCCTCCAGGGTCTACGAGTGATATATCATTGCGAAAACTAGGATGATGGCAAGGGTTGATTTGACTACGTAAACTCTCCTTCCCAAATAAAAGAGTTGTATTCGAGGAGGTTGGGATACTCGAGGAATTTGGCGCTTCCGATAATCGGGTTGATAATCCAGGAGGTTGGGAGCATGATCTCTACACCCTCTTTTTGTCTAACTCTTTAGGAGTGAGCCGAGAGGAAGCTTGTAAGTAAGCCACTGGTAAGTTGCTGCCAGTTAGGTGGTGATGGTGACTGGATGGCAGAATGTATCAGCCACTCACGTGTTAATTACCCCTCTATTCCCTCTTTTGGGAGGAAGTGCATATTTAAGTTTTTGATCTATGATAGACACACTAAAAAGTCCAGAAGTTGATGGGGGTGATAAGAGAGGTTGTTATTTTTGTCTAGTATGTGTTGAAGGGGCGAGGTAGAAGAAGCTTCCATTTCAAACTGCGATTTGAATTGTTGTCTCGGGTCTTCTGGGAGGCTTCCTATGAAATCAGAATCCGTACCTTTATCTCAATTATTGTCACACTAATTTTGCCTCAAAATACTACTATCATGAGGGTCTCTTTCTCGGCATACATACAATCATAAAAGTACCTTTGGCGTTTCGTGACATACGCGAACTATCATGGAAGTTCTTTCTTCATTTCCAACATTATTATTTCATAACCCTTGATGTTTTCGTAATTCGACTCTATCCAACGTATTACTATGACATAGATGTGAGGGAAGCTTGAGGGGAATGAGGTAATCTGCTTCTTTGGCGTCAATCATCTGGGCAATTGACAAGATCCTTTCAAGTGGCTTATTGAGGGCTGTCACATGGGTGGCTAGTGACAAACTGGAAGCCTGAACAGTAGCTAGTCACTTGCATCCTTCATATATATCATGTATTTCTCAGTGACTTCTGTTAGAGGTGCAGGGGATAAAAGAGAGCATATAGGAGTAAAAGAGTAGTGAAAAATGACTTGAATTTGTACTACATACAAAAGGGACCTATTATATAGATAATAGATAAAAACACTTGACTCAGAGAGCCGAGTACTGACTTAGAGAGCCGAATACGATGCGAGGATATGAATCCTATACAAAACAATTTAGGAATCCTATACAAAACAAGTAAGAGGCATCGCAAGACATGATACAAAACAAGCAAAGTATTAGACTTCACACAACTTCGCTATATTAAAATATACTATCTATTATGTTATTCTGATTTCCAAACAGAGTTAGCATTGTCTTTTATTCGAAGTAAATTTATCCTCTCTATTATATCTTCTACTTCTCTTGAATAAACAGCCTCTCTCTTTACTTAAGATTATTTCTTCTATATTCATGAGCCAAGGGGATAGTTAGGATATTTTGTCGGATGTGATTCTGAGTCAACCTATCGCATTTACTCTCTCCAGACAAAAACAGAGTATTTCGAGTCGGGGTTGCACGACTGAATGATGGTATTTGCTTAGACGATGAGCATGATATGCCATCTATGACATTAAGAGCACTAGTTCCTGAAAATCCTCGAGAAGAGATGAAAAGTCAGAATGCGGAGTCGGATACATCCGAGGACGCCAAACAAAATTAGCTCAATTCATTAATAATATGGGAAGTAATTTCTTGCCCAGGTTGCGAGGAGGACACCATCCTATCATAATTAGCCAAAATCATCAGTGCAATTGTGCACGATTGGATTGGTGATAATACTTTGTCTTCCTTGCTGCCAATTGATTGCGAGGACTCGATTTAGAGTTAACAATGACACTCTTCATACGTTTCTCTTCTAACATACATTTGGGTAATTTCTCAATTAGCCGGGTATTGTTCGCGGGAGCGAGGTTTTGTGTATACAGTACTACTTAAGTAAAGAGATATTGTCGATTATATTTATCTGATAGATTAAAACAGAGCATAAACACGCCTCATAATCTCGGTCATGAACGGGCCAAAATGGCCGCTCCACCAAGCGGTTATTTAATTTCAATTTCTTCACCTTGAGTTTGTACAACCAATAACTATGCCACATTAGCCACCAGAAGTTAGGGATTGAATCCAGCACTTACCAGTTCCACACAGGGGGAGTAAGAAACAATGTAATTCATGGACCATTAATCATCACATAGGCACACTTGGCCCGAGCTAGCTTGTTCTGGATAGCATTCATCTCGCTCTTCAAGGTGACATTCGCTTTCTTCTTCTTTGGCAACTCTGACTTCGCCGCGTTGAAACTCGGATTAGCTATATAATTTCGGCGTCCCTCTTCAGTCAAGGTTAGAATGCAAAGATATTGTGGAACTAAAGTTGAAATGTTCTATCCAGCCTTGGCCATCAAACGCAAATGTTTTTTTTGGGTTAGGTCAATAAAACGACGAGATCTCCTTGAAAGTTCCGAATCTTGACATGCCTTGCTTCTCTTGGGAAGCACATGCTTTTCGGACTTCATATGGAGTCGAGCTGCGAAGGTGTTGAGGAGCGCGCGGGTGCTGGGTTCATCGGAAGTGGACACCCTTTTGCTGTAAAAAGTAGACGTTTCGAGTTTCTGTAAGGATGATCTAGCCACAAATTAACTCTCGCAGATAACTAGACATATCAGTTCTTTTCTGCTGTAATTCTCTACTCAGGCACCACTTGGTGGTGACATTAATGGTGAGCATGAAGGCACGGGTAGCCTCTCGACCTCTCTCCTTAAATACTGGCGAAAAACTTAATTGGCTTATTCGGAAGCTCCTCGTCCAGTCCCTTGTCCTGTGGTACTAAATTTATGCCAAGCGAAATCCCTTCATATATTGAACCTGAGTAGTTAATAACTCTACAGGTAAGTTGACACTGAGAGACATGGGAACCTACGCTTGACTCGTCTGCTGATACTAGACTGGGTCAAGAAACCGTTTGGAAGATCGTACAAAATCTAGTCATGTTATTTGACTTCTAGCATCCAGATGGATGGATTCGAAAGTTTTAAAAGGCAAGGGCAGAGTTATTATAGTCGTGAAGCGGTCAGTACAAGGCAAGTTTGCTGGAATTGAGTTTACATTAGACCAATGGCAGATCCAAGCCTGCAAAATATGCCACTTCGCCACAGACCAGTCGCATTTTCGGCTGGATAAATGTTCGAAACCAGCTTCAGCAAGGTCCCAGACAGTCAGAAATGAATGATTCTGAAGAAGCACCCGAGGCTTTAAATCTGCCAAGATTGGCTCAGTCCCCACAACCCGAAATTCTGACTCCTCAGGAACAAGCAGAAAAATCCGAGGAATTACACGAAAAAGCTGCGAATGAAAGGGAATTGGTTAGGGGTATCTGTTGTGGTCTTTGATTATGGCTTACGTGTTCGGTTCATTTTGCCAATTGTGTCGGGATACTAGGCGCTGGTGTACTCTTTTCAATTGCAACGGCGCTTAATGCGGAATTCTTTTTTTCAATTGCGAAAAATCCTTGTCGTGGTGTTCATCCTATCCTTCCACTTGCTGGATGAGAGATCAGTCGTCTATGATCTGTCTCGGTTAGCTGGGATATCACAAACACTTATAGAACCCTACGCACCATGTACATTTTAACGCCGCTATCCTGCTTCTCTTACACGCGTAACTAGGTTATTCTCGCGCCATTGAGAGCGAAGACGTCTTTGCCTCTTTTTACTTAAGTTTATCTTATTTTCTTAAGAATATCTACTGTTTAAATAACAAAAATACTATTTATTATATTATTCTAGTAAGTATATACTAACTACTTACTTTTCTAGAAGTTCAAAAAAAAACTAGAACTACCTCTCTTTTTACTTGAGATTGATTATTCTCTTAAAAATAAGCTACTTTACGGAACGGAGAACAAGGAATAGGGCCACCGATCATAAGCTTTCAATCACAAGTAAACTAGGAACTTTTGCTTTCGCTTCTTCTCCGTCTTCTTTCCCCATTCCTTTCCCTAGGCTCCCACAACCCCACGAGCCCTTGCTTCTACTCTTCCACTTCCATGCCTCCATGCTCCACGCTTTTAAGTTTCACAGTGCGCTTCTCTTTACCACCTGTGCTCCGTCGCTCCTAGACGCCTAGCATTCTTGACGCTTCGATAGTTGAAGAAGAAGAAGAAGAAGAAGAATAAGAAAGCGATCGTAAAAGTGGGAGATTACGTAGGGTGTTTGCACCTCGCTTAAAGGGGGAGCCGTTTCTAAAAGAGGAGGGAAAAGTTACGCAAAACGCCTAAGGTGACATCGTAATCACGAGAACCCAGCTCTTTATTTTTCTCCCTACCTTCCTTGCTCTTCTCTTTTTCTCGTTTTTCATCTCTCGGTTCTATCTTCGTTAGAAGTACGATAAATAAGGAGGGACGCGAGTAGCTGGCAAGACGTATTATAAGTAAGAAAGAGAAGGCGGGACAGGAAAGAGGGCTAGGTTAGCTGTCTAGGAAACTAGCACTTAGATGTCTTTTGAATTGTCTGGCGAATTATAATTAAAAGCTTATCATCGGTAACCTAGCTCTATTCCGTGTTCTCTATTCCGTACTACTCTATTAAAACTATACTATCTATTATATTTCTCTAGACTATTAAAATAATAAAAGTTATCTCTCTTTACTTTACTTAAGCTTATCTCTATTTATTTAAAGAACGAACTGTTTTAGTAAAACCCTTGGATCTATTTTCTTATTCAAAGATTTAGAATAATATAAAACTATCAATACTATTATCTTGTTCCTTTATAAACTAACTATTCTTTAAAAATATCTCTTTTCTTTTATGAAATAAGCTTTTTAAGTAAAAAAAAAATACTAATTTTTATATTCTTCTAAATAATTATAATAACTTAATTTTAAGAAGAAAGTTAAAAATATACCTCTATTCTTTTTTTCAAGTTATGACCAAAATTGAAGTAGATAATGTCGGAGGCGTAGTTAATGGAGTGCTCAAAGACCGGAAGACCATCTTCATCAAGTTTATCTTCATTGGGTTGTGGGCAGGCGCAGGTTTCTGTAAATATATCCTCTCTTTCTTCCATATCACTATTATAGCCATAGTCGTCCACTCTATCACCAGTATCGCTGAGAGTACCGCGGAAATCGTCGTAATACTCGTGAGGCCAGACGTCCTCTGTATAATCTTTTTTCATGATTTCAAGGGCGACCTGTCGTGATTCTTGGGACCTGATGCAAGCATTTAGGTTAGAACCTCTGCTCATTTGTAGATACTTAGGTAGAACTCTCAATGAAAGGAAATGACTTATACAGATAAGAGTACAGGCAGAGCTGCATCAGTCCAATAGTGTCGAGGGTAGCCCTTCACACTGTAGATCATAATCTTGATGACTCGACGAATATCCTTCATTGCGGTCTCCCAGATCATCTTTCTAAGCTATTTGTAAGAGCCATGGTCAGGTTACTTCTTTAGCAATTGATGGATTATATGACTTACCTCAATTGGAAGACAGGGAAATGGGGTGCATTGGGTGATAATGGTCAGGGTACTTGAAGGTGCATTCATTGTAGTGGAAGAGGCGATCATTGTTGTGGAAGAGCCGGCAGACAGCAGGTTGATAGCAGGGCTTGGGGGACCTTGAAAGATCTCATCACTAGTAGTTTGCAGATCCATGGTTTTGGTTTGAAGGAATGATCAATCTGGTATTGACAATAAGATCGGTTGGGGTTGGCGCTATACAAAGCAAGGCTAGCAATTGACAACCATACAAGCCGATTGCGACTGATGCGGAGCAAGCTAGCAGCTTGATAGCAAGCGAGCCGTGCTTGTAGAGTTAACAAGAGGCCAGAGGATGAACTTACAGGTGACTCCGCACTCTGTCAACCGACAGTGTGGTGATTCAGACCTGTCCAAGAGGTTGGTTGTTGGTTGACTTCCTCTTTGGAGTTAAAGGCGGAGGACAAAAATAACATCTTTTGGATATCTAATGTACGACTGTGTCTCTTTTCTCTTTCCATCTGTCTCAGCATAAAAGAATTATCAGTTAAAGATAGATGCATACATCTTGTAGATACAAGGTACAAAGTAAAGTAATTGTTTCACAGCGCTTCACCGCACCAGTAGATCCTCTTCCACAAAAAAATGAAAGTGGCACTTCAAAAAGCGCCGTTTCCTTTTGTTGAGCAAGTACTTTAGGCAAACTTGGGTATCTGTACATAGACTCAAATGAGTTTTAACCACTTAACATCGACCCATTATACCTGCACTTGAGTACATGGTTTTGAAGTGTGACTTTCAAACTTGTAAATAAACGAATACAGTTGCACTAAATCACTGACTGCAGAATCAAACAAGAACCAGGAAAAGACACAATTTGAAGGAGGCATCGCCTAATACTCACTTGTCTAAAACAGCTAGAAGATATCACACCCCAAGATAATAGGACCTATAGAACAAATTGTCTCATGCAAGCCAAAGACTTACTGATATATGTGAATAGAGAGGTATTATGTTGGATGTATTTTAATGCTTGAATTTCTCTCCCGATGGACCTGCAATAAATAACAAGTCGTACCTGCCTATCTAGCTCGTTGTCCCAGCTTTCTAGGATAATTTAAGTCCGTTATCCTAAACACTTGGGACAATTTAGAAATACCCCAAATATCTGGAACAATAAATTTCAATTACCCCAAACACCTGGGTAAATTAAACTTTATTTTACTTCAAAACAGGAAGGAACTAATGGAGCAAAATCGTAGACAATTGTACTGAATTTATGATGCCATTGACTCCAAAGTAACTCCTGCCCATGCTATCCTTCCTCTTTTGAATTGTACATCCTTCCCCTTCTCACTGAAATTATCCGTACCAGTCCCTCTAAAATTGTCATCAACACCTGACAGCTTCTACCGCAAAAGTCTCCAACTCCTCCCATTCCTCACGTGGAAGGAAGCCCTTAAAGCCATCCACTCTCACCGCAACCATATCCTCCAAATAATCATACAACTGCTCATCATACTCCGCCCACGCCTCCTCGATCCTCAAAACACGTTCCTGCGCCCGATTCAACTCTTCAATATGCTCCTCCCGAGCATTAAAATGAGGATAACCAGGGATTTGCGAAAGCGGAAGTCCCACCCTTCGAGGGCCAAGACCAGGAATATTCACGATAGGCGGCTCAGGTGGTGGAGGTTTGGCGACTGGGATTTTGGGAGCTTCGACATGTTTGAAGGTGATGGCTTGTTTATGTGTCTGACCTCTCCCTTCACGACCAGTAGGGCAGCAGTTGTCACCGAAGACGAAGTATAGATACTCGAGCGACGTCATGTTGAAGATCCTGCTACCAATGACATCGGCATCGAATTTGTCTGCTGAGATGGCAAGGGCGCGCAAGGCTTGCGATGCCTGCTTTTGGGCGTTCAAGGCGGAAAGGAACTCTCGCATCTTCAATGGAACTCCTCCTTCGCGGTCGCCGCCGTTGTGGTCCTCGAAATGGTTGGTAGATAGATATAGAGTGTCGCGTTCGTAGCTGAAGAAAACACGAAAGAGACAGCAGGTAGGCGCCGTGAAGCCGAGTTTGGGAGGTGGAAGACCCATCTGAGCTGCCATCAAGCTATTCGTATCGACATTTGTGACGCCGACGGCGAGGATCATGGTATCGTAGTATTTCTTGACCATCGAGCGTGATTCCCGGCAAACATGAAAGAGCACTGGTACGGCGTTGTCGACGAAAAATCGTTTGTTTTTCTTGCTCCACCTCACTTCCACGATACGCCCTTCCCCCTCCACGGTGTCCTGGAACTCGTGCCATACTAGGCGCTGTAGTTCAACAGGTAACTTCCTAAATTGTGGGAACATTTGTATGTGTCAGTGTAGGCGTTGGCTTGGGCGAGTGGCAGTGGCAGTGGCAGTGGCTCTCGTGGCTATATAAATATGAGCGACGAGGTTTTGTTGGAGGTGTGGGAGAATAGTACTTACTTAAATGCTGGAGTTTGACGACAATTAGGCGAGGCGGGTGGCGGAACAATACCAACAAGCGACGCAAAATTGAACAATACTTACTTTCCATGCGATATTCACCATAGCAAGCACCAATGCATCTCATGTTTCACCTCGAAACATCGTTCCTTCCATACACTTCAATTGTTCCAACTTTTGGATAAATCGGAAAACCGAACGAACGATTCTCCTAAAAAGTTGGGACAGTCGTTCGTTCAAAAATTCCGTTACCCAAGAAGTTTGGAATAGTGAGAGAGATAGGCAGGTACGAACCTGAAGTGCTTACTGCTGCTTTACTGTCCTATATTTTGGTGAACAAAAATTCCATCGCCCCCCCCCCCCCCCCCCCAACATACCCCCTATCTTCAGCTCCCATTCACTTGCCCACTTATTAGCTTCGAGGCAAGCTTGCTTCGCTGTAGAAGGTACAGCCTCGGCAGAGTAAAATCTCGCAAGGATAATAAGAGTTCCGGTAGCTGATGGAGGGCTTCTCTATGATGGGCCCCTTGCCCAAAAGGGGGAGGTTGGGTTTTGCTATTTTTTATTTGGAGCCTACTTTCAATTAAGAGAAGACTCTAGATGCATTGCGTCATACTTAGATCCGGCTCCACTTTCTTCTCTGCAACGTCTAAAAAAGAGGGTAGAGGAAAGGAGCGACCTGATAGTCACAAAGTAAATTGAGTGGAGGGAAAGTGCGTTGTTTATCTCGACCAGGCGTGCCTTCCCTTCTCGGTTCTCTGGTGATGCCTGGTGGCATATGCATGAGATTTGAGTGGACCGAGGTAAAACCCCAAGGAAAGAGCGATAGAGTCTTGAGATGGTGGAGTCGAGGGCTTAGAGTTTAGATTTAGATTAGAGCAATGAGAACTAGCCGGACAGGTACGAACCTAAATATTGTCCACCCAGGGACTTTCAAAATCTCCAACGGGGCAAAGGAGAAATCCCCTTTCAGTTGTTGGGAGGTAGAAATTCCTACTTTCGAAAGAGGAAAATATTGCAATTTAAATTATTACCCGAGGGCTTGAAAGATTAGGATGATTGAAGGAAGATTGGAGGTGCTTGGAGGTGAGAGGAGGTGCTTGGAGGTGAGAGGAGAGAGGAGGAGAGAGGAGGTGCTTGGAGGTGCTTGGAGGTGCTTGGAGGTGAGAGGAGGTGAGAGGAGAGAGAGGTTGATGTAGGACTTCACGGAGGAAATCCCTCGAATGATACTCTTCACTCTTTAGGCGCACTTTGATGTCACCCGTTTCTTACCCCACGAGAGCCACAAAAGCGGCAGTCCCGACTACGACCAATGGGAAGCTTGAATTTAATCCCTGCTGCAAATCATGGCCAAGCTTCCCCTTCACCTTTCCCCCTCGAAATGAAAACACAAGACGTTCATTAATCCCGCATCTGGTGTTCTTGTACTACGCTCGGTGGTTCCGCTCCTCTCTCTTTTAACTGGAACTGCGCATCTCTCTTTTAAAACTGATCGTTTGTTATCATCAACTACACGAAATGCACGCGTCCAACTTCACCAACAGCTTAATTGCTGTGGTTGCGCTCTGGAGCTATGGAGCTTCTGCCATTGCTGTCCCGCGAGCTGGTGAGTTATTCTCATAGACTTGAGTTTATCAGTTGCCCTAAAGAGCTATATACTGATAATTGACACAATAGATTCGGATCTTACCCCTTGGGTCTCGGTCGGTGCAAGTGGTACACCAGTTGCAACTATCACCCCCGTCCTCACATCAATCAATGGCGTAGCCACCACTATAAGCGCTGCTCCTGCAGAATTGACAGCTACAACAACGAGTCAAACGGATAAGAAGCCTACTGTAACCTCGGGTTCGACTGAAGCTACCTCGACTGGTGGGGGTTCATTCCAGGTCTGCGAGAACATGGATGGGAAATACGCGCCTTTCTGCAAGCCGGATAATGGAACGAGTGTTTATGTTGGAGAGACTTATTATGGTATGTTGGCAGATTGGATCTGGATTCATGAGAGTGCCATTGACTTGGATTTAGTAACTTGGGATACACACTTCTTTGCCTTGAAGAACGCGACGGTCCTAATTCAAGCCAACTACGTCAACGCAACCGGTCCCGATGGAATTACGGGTGGAATTCAAGCATATCAATCGCCGCCAACAACCAACGCTTTTGGGTTCGTTTCTTGGACAATCGACAGTGTATGGTTGAAGGGATCAAGCTCCAACAACGTTACCCTCTTCATCGTCCCACTGAACCCAATCGCGAACGAACCTACGAGTTTCCAAGGACCAACTGTGCAAGTCACACACCGACCAGCCGAATACTACCACCCAGGCAAACCGAAGGGACCAAAGGGACAAGATCTATACATTGCACTGCCAACAATCTTTGTATTCATCGTTCTCTGCGTTGTTGGTGGCTACTTCTTCAACCGAAATCAACGAAAGATTGGTCTCGGAAATGTTATGGGTCGAAGAAAGGGATACGGCGTTGGAAAGTCTAGGTCCCAAAGATTGGGATTGGGAAAGAAGAAGAGTGGAGCTATTAGATTGCAGGAACAAGATTTTGCTGGAGCACAGTACAGAGATACCCCGCAACGGAGAGCAGCCGGACATGCGAGAGCCGATTCCGAGTCTCTGGGAAGTCTTGTTGGAACGCCTACGGAGGAGAGACCTAATTATTTCAGAGACGAGATGGATCGGCAGGAACGGACCAGGCATTAGGCGATCTACTTCTGGGCAGTGATTAATTGCTTGCTTGTATATATTATCAGATGGCTTGTGTTTTTTTTTTAGCGTGAACGTTGATGGCATAGGGATGGAGCTGGCCTCACGAATATAATGAACTAATACAATTACTTAATTTTGCACTGGGCTTTCTCGCGCTAGACATTAGAAGTGGTAGTAAATACTCGTTGTTCTGACTTCAATTACCAAACACCTGGGTCAATATTCCAAATTGTTCCAAGCGTTTATAATAATTACTGGGAATTACCCTAAAAAGCTAGAACAACAAAAGCTACCTAGGTAGGTGGACAGGAATCTGGTGTATTTACTGCCGTTCTTGATATCCATCTCGAGTTTGAGGAAAATTTGAGGCTACAATCATTTTGTCAATTCCCTCAAACCAAAATAAAAACCATAACCCCCTCCCTCAGTTTGGCTTCCTAAACTTAGTCCACTTATGTCCCCTCTCCTCATACCTAAACACCAGTTAGCCAACTTTCCCCTCCCATTCCGAGAAAAAAAAGGAAACTTACCCAACGTCCGGACCCATATGTCCCTCCTTCCAACACCCAGCACAATACAAATCCCCATCACAGCCCAGACACTTAACCGTCGCATCATCCTGGCAGATAATACACCAACTATCTATCTCCTCATCTAGGAAAATATTCTTCGCTAGCCCTGTAGTTGGTTTATCTGTTGGTTTGAAGGTTGGCGCTGAGGGGAGACCTAGGGGATCCGGATCTTTTGAGGGGGTGGAGGGGAGATTGAGGTTGGGGGAGGGACCGAGACCCGAGAGGGCGGCGAGGCGGGAGGAGATGTCTGTTTCGAAGTCTATGGATTTGCGTGAGGGGGAGGGGGCCTCTGGGCTTTTGGAGGATGGCTCGGGAAGGGTTGAGGGGGCGGACGGGAGAGAGAAGTCGGAATGATCTCTCGTGGAGGAATCGGGATCTGAGTTGGCCTCCTCTTCGTTCCCCTTTTCGAGGTTGACTTCATCCATCAATTTCCTAACAATATCTTGAACCTCCCGTGACTCGCCATCTAAACCACCCTCCCCCCCTTTCCCATGGCCTTTCTCCCTCCCCTCATCATCCTCATCAACTTCACTCGTAAAAACACTCATATCCAACCCCCTCGTCAAGTATCCCTCATTCCCCTTTCCCTTCTCCTTCCCCACATCCCCCGCGCTTAGCTCAGTGACTTCATCGCGGGGTAAAGCCCTCCTAGCCTCATCAAGCAACTTCTGAATATCCTTAGGATCATCAGGATCCAACCACTCCTCCCCCGTCCCAAGATCATTCAATAATTCCTCCAGCGTTTGATCATCAAGATCAAAGGTGTTGGTTAATGGATCCCTCTCCTCCCCATCACCTGCACTCAACCCAAAACTAGGCTGCTCGGGTTTTGAAATCTTGAGAGCTGAAACTGGAGAGGGCGAAGGCGATAATGAGCCATTTCTCAAACTCCTCAGACGGGCGGAGAGATCTGATTCCGGTGTTGCTTCACGAGAAATTTGGGTGATGGATGGTCTAGGGTTGTTTAGTATGTGATGAAATAGAATGAGAGGGGTTGGGGTGTCACTTTGAAGGTTCTAGGTTGATGCTTGATTTTTTTAGGGCGTTTAGCCTGTCGAGGAGGTGGTCGTCGTAGCTGGGCGGTTCAGGCATTTTGGTTATACTTTTTGTGGTTTGTTAGGTGTTTGCTCATAGGAAGGATGGATGAGGTTACGAAGCAACAATTTATTAGCGGGGCGATGTCGTAAGGCTGGGTGTCAGCCTTGCGTGAATGCCCCTTTGATATAAAAATACATCTATTGACACCATTCCCATTCATTTATAGATTGCAAATAGTCTCTTCTCTCCAGTTCCCCCTTAATAGCTTACAGCCTATTTGCGGTGGTGTCAATGTATGGATGGCGAGGAAATCCAGCAGCTTCTAAAGGCAGTTCTAGATCATCTAATAGCAATACAAATCAGCATACGTATCATAAAATTTGTGGAAATCTTATAGGAAGTGAAATTAAAGTCTGATCAGAGAGAAGATTGCAATTTTCATCAAGACTGCAAGTTTATCCAAAGAACCTCGCGACGTTTTGGCCACGAGAGACTCGAGATGCTGCAGGTAAGACTAAGGATGACGATACGATGGTTCTCATCATTTGACTTGGGATGTAAAGAGTTTATGAAGGGAGGTATAACTTGCCTGTATGAATGGGTTTGACCAGCGTAATAACAATGTTGGGCATCCGACTGATCGCTTCTCCAAAAATCGTTGTGTAAAACTTTCGAAATTGGCACTCGGGGTTTTTGCGAGGTTTCTTGGGTTCGTGGCAAAGCTTTTGTCTTCAAAACTTGCTCAATCATCATCGTAAGATATCTTCCTCCTTTGTGCGCCCATACTTGGGCCATTGCTAGCTTCAGTATCCATATCGTCATATTGTAAATCGTTTATCCCAGTCTCAACTTTGTCCCAAGTTCGTTTTCTCAAGTCCGGTTTAACATTTTGTTTGAAATACCCCTTCTGGACAGCAATCTGTCTCTTCTTCTCCCTCTTCTTCTTCTTCTTATTCGAAAGACGTTGATTATTCGTATTGTTCGCAGGTGGAAGAACGGGTCCAATGAGCGCTGGACTTGGCGTATCTTTTATTTCGCCTTCATCTATTTCGCCATCTTCAGTAGCTTCAGTAGCTTCAGTAACGTCAGTTGGTGTACTTTTATCGCTGGATTCCTTCGCCTCAATGATATGCCGGCGTTCTCGCAGAAGGGTTTCGATTTCTGAATGTCGGAAAATTGCAATCTAGGAGCTATCAGTCAACAAAAATACAAAAGAAAAATGGAATGCGCAACGTACTTGCTCATCCGTCAATGTCCGTTTCACACCGTCTGGGTAGTACCCTAAGCCATCATCATCAACAGTTTCTTCTTCCACTGGCAATTCGTCTTCGACTGGCCCGAGGAAATGTAGTGAGAAGTGGTTCACGGACTCCGCAGAGAAATGTGAAGCATGGAACGAGGATAGATCATCCTAGAACGTGTTAGCAAGCTCCACAATTGCTTTAGAATGTACATACCTGCGAAACATCAATAGCTGCCATAGCTGGCGAGCTGTTGTTGGAAGTTGGGTGCTTCGGAACCTAAAGAAGCTCAATTGTCGGGCAGCCTGCCATAAAAATCCAGTACGGCGAACATTTCTCACCAGTCACGCAGAACGCGCAGTCACGTTTCAAAGTAGGAACGTTTAGTATTGCCCTGCGATTTACTTTAGTCAAAAGTTATTCACAACGAAAGAATTTCAAGGAAAATGGGTATCTTTCATTAGAAGCTATCAAGACTTTGACAGCTACCTACAGCCAGTAGCAAGGCATACTGCTTCGAAAATACAACGCAAACCGAATTCATCATCTGAAATAGGACAATCCCGCAGCAACAGAAGCAATTATATGTTACAAGAAACATTGTCGAGAGTTTACATGTAATGTTACAAGAAAAAGCGTTAGAAGACCATTTATTGCTCTTGGAAGATTTCGGATCCTCATGCCTTTCCGAGAAGATTGAGTGCTGCCTCGAAAGCATTGACAACCTGCTGGACTGTTGTCAATTAGTAAAACTTGTTGAAAAAGCTTGATAATGATACATACCATGTTCTTTTTTCTTCTCTAGCCTACCCTCTGCAAGCACTACAAATCTTTCGCGTGTCTTCAAGCTAGTAATTGTTAGCAGAGGACAAATTACGAGGAAGAGGGCACTTGCCGTTTCGCAGCCCGATTTGTATCCCTCCGGGCTGCTCCCGCGGCCCAGGCGTTGAGGAGCTGTCCGTACTGCTCAATCTGCCTTTGCAACTCTTCTTCCTGTATTGCAAACCCTTCGATTTCTTTTATGAATTGGTCATCGAGATCTAACCAATCGAACATGGGAAGCTCATCATCGATGCTAGGCGAACTTCTTGAATCATCCCCATTTTGAAGAGTTTCGGATGTATTGGTAATAGATACGGGTTTTTGTGAAGGTCGATTTTGTGAAAGTCGACTTGGCTTGGCGGCTTGACCTGACTGTGTGGATCGTGGAGGTACTTGAATTTGTGGAACACTGTCAACCTCCCTCTCTTTCCCCCTTTTCTCCCTAGTACGAGCTTGAAGTTGCGGCTGAGATTGTTTCCAAGGCGGAGGCGGGAGAGTTTTCTCTTCTTTAGACGGAGACGCGAGATTCTCAAGACGAGGCAACTCTACATGCAATTCCGAAAATGTTTCGTCTGTGTCGGAATGCATGGTGTTTTGAATAGTATCTTGCACAGTGGTTTTTTGCATTGGCTCTGGCAGTTGGGAATCGTCGACTTGAGGTTCCTTGAGCTGTGTCATACCATCGTCGATGTGGTCGTCTTCTCCGTCAGACTGGCTTTGCTGCTTGAGTACGGATCTCTCTTGCTCTTCATCCCCTTGGCTTTGAGTCTCCTCTGTCTCGGGGGGAGACTGAGGACCGCTCAGACCTGCATTGGGCTCCATGTTTTGCGCGTCAGATTAGATAACGAGGGTTGGAGGGGTTCAGTTGATTTCGTGTCCAAGAACGAATGAATAGGACGCTAACTTCTGTCATTCCCATACGCAACGAGATTCACCGTCGAAATGGAAGTTGTTCCTCCCAAACATGGGAAAAGATGTGCTCTTGAGAGATTCGCGTTCCAAACAGAGTTCAAGGTTCTTCCTGAGGCCCCACTTTCGCGAAATCACGTGGAGATTGTTTGCTTCCCCGATAAGACAAGACAAGGCCTCGAGACCAACAACTCATCTCTCACTCTCTTCAAACATGCCTCATTTTTCCCTCATTCACGCATCATGAAATCTTGAACGAACCGCCAGTTATTCACATCCGCCCTCGTCTTTTACACCGATATGTATTCGACCGGATCTTTTCCCACAACACTACAACCCTCTCCCAGATTTCAGCGGTCACTTAACCTCGATACTTCGAGCCCTTTCCATAACCCCTCTCGAGATGCAGTGCGACATTTGTTTTCGTACTGGCGGACATCGAATCCCACTCCTTTGCGCCACAGATGCGCGCAATAAACTCTACGAGGCTCGAATACAACATGCCCAGGCTCTCCTTGAAAAGGATGCCCTCGACCAAGACATAAGTTCTCTTCTTTCAACCTCGACGGCGGAGGGGCAGCAAGATAAGCCGGTGTTACCCGCCAATCGTCACACGGTGACATGTGTACAGAGTGAGAAGGACGGAGTGGCGGATAGGACTCAGCAGATTATTGCCCATGCAGATGAACTACGGGACAAAGTAGAGAAGGCAAGAGCGGAAGTGGCAAAGAGGAAGGCTAGCATTGCTCGGAAGAAATCAGAAATGGCTTCAGCATCAAATGGCATAGATGCGCGTAGAGCAAGACAACTTGAAGACGTTGAGAAATCCATTCGTATGACAAAGTACAAGTGGAAGAAGATCCTAAGCCAATTTGCTACCTCTCGGACATATTTGTGTGGTGAGGCTGCAAAGTTGTACGGGTTACGACGTAGAAAGAGTGGTGGCCAGGAGGAGTACCAGATAGGACGGGTAGGAATCGTGGATTTGAGAGCACTGAACAGTAAGTAACCCTTGGATTCTCCGAGGTCAACGAGCCTAACCTCTGTGTAGCTGCGAGCCCGGCTCAGATTTCAACCGCTCTTTCACATATCGTCCACCTCCTGATGCTATCTATGCATTATCTCGCCATACGACTCCCCGCCGAGATCATCCTCCCTCAGCCAGAGCACCCTCTCCCGACCATATATTCCCTTGCCTCATCGCATTTACACAAACCCGCTCAGTCTCCGAATAACAACTTCGCCCAACCTTCCAGTCCGACTTCATCGCGACACGAACAACCGAATCTACCCCGCCCCAGACCACTCCATATCACAAAGCCGCTTCCCATACTTGTACACGAAGATCCTGCGGCATATGCGTTATTTATCGAAGGCATCACATTGCTAGCATACAACATCGCATGGGTTTGCAAAAGCCAAGGGGTTCCCGTTGGTGAGGAAGGCGGGTTTGATGATATCTGCGATATTGGACGAAATTTATACAACCTTCTTATTGGAACCAAATCACGGTCTCAACCCTCCAGTCGAGCTTCGTCAGCACAATCTACACCATCAAAGAGCGGCAAGGAGGGAAGTGAAGAGGAAAAGAAGAGCAACACAGAGCCTCTGATGGGTAGATATTCCCATGGAACAGCATCTCATTTCTTAGGGGGAGCTGAAGGGACAGAGTTCATCCGAAGTTGGAAACTTCTCAGTCCTGTGAAAGTTGCGGATAAACTCAAGTCCATATTGCAAAACGAAGTAGCGAATAAGGAGTGGGAGGTTCTAGATGAGGGGGAATGGGAAGTCAATGATCAGATGGGAGACGATGGGGTCGTTGTAGGCAAACTCGCAGGGTCAAGAGAGGGAGACGATCTTGATGTACATTCTCGACTCAAGGGAATCGAACAGAGCTTCATGAGCTATAGGACTGTGGCGGATGCTCTACCTGTCGTTGAAGGCGAGAGAGGGGGTGACAGAAGACCTGGGACCAGTGGCTGGACGAAGCTAAAACCCAGGCAGTGATTTTACGGCCCTGAGCGTTTTATTGCTTTTAATTTAGGGTTGGGGTACCGGGGACCGGTTTGGGATGATTTATTTGGGTTGTCAAGAAGAATATTCTTGGCTTGATGTTATGTGTGGGGGTTAGGTAATATCTGTTAATTAGATTGGATGATAGGAATTTGAATATCATCCTGGATGGAACCTATTTGGTTCTCCGTGTTCCCCTTATGTTAGAGAATATAAATATAATAAACGTCACTCTTCAGAAGACCTTGCTCTACATTTATTTCTCAACAAACAGTTCGAGAAATTGGTATTTCTAGCCAATCTTAAAACTCATAAGATATTATGCCTCTTCTGTGCCAGCACTCTAGTAAAAAGGCATTTGGAAAACCAGCAAGCCAACTTCAATTATTTCTCCGAGTCTTCTTTTGGAAACTTGGACTTTAGATATTGATACGTATTCCTCGTACTTCATTAGAAAAGAAAGTAGAAAAGAATTTTGTTTAGCGAGATGCCCTTCTTGAGTTATTTTACTATTTTATGTTCAGCTAAGGGAGAATGAATTATGAGAATTAGAAGTTCAACCAAGCTCAAGTTTTCTGATGTTTTCATTTGACATGGGGAAAATGTGATTTTAATTGTGATAGCAGAGTTGGTAATTCTTCGTTGGATATGAAAGTTTGAGAAGATTGCTAGGGGACTTCCAGAGTTTGGGGTTTTCGCTCGATGGATCTTGTGGACATTGGAGGGGTGTTAAGAAGAATGGTGCGCGTATCAAGACAAGGTTCCTTAATGTTACACGTAGAATATGGTAATAAAACTAACTTGGAGGGTCTTTCATCCAACTGCATTGATAGACTATGGTGTGGTAACGTCAACCAACGACACGGTCGTTACCAATTATTTACTATGACTTTAAACATTCCTCTCATGATTGTGTGAGAAGACTTGGAACACTTCTATGTCTCCTAGTCTTTCAAACCATCTTGAGTAATCCACTTTTAAGTGGTTTGGCAAAATGGGCAGAAAGACAGAGTCCTAATTCGGACTCTTACATGGGGATACTATTAATTTGTTCTGATAGAGTTTGAAAAGCAATACAAGACCTTGGAATAAAGATGGCAACTAGGCAGAGGCACAGTAAAAGTAACAATCCTTCACTGAAAACTACATTTACTTTTTCTGGTTCCGCGCAAATAGTACTTCTACACAGAATACGCGAGCTCATTGGACATAGCTCTTCCACCAACCTATACGCGCTCCGGAGGGCACTCGTACCGAATCCCCAGGGTAGATTTGTAAACAATCAACGTCAAACTCGGTGTTGATATAGCTGACTATGATATGCATGCTCACGCTGCAAGTCCTATAATCTGACCGCGACGATATCACGAAAAAACTCATGGAGTTTTGATCATTGGCAGATGCGTGAAGTGGAAAGTTGCCAAAAGAGATTAGAAAGCGATAGGAAGGCCCAGGAAGGCTTTTGTATGGAGGATGGAGGATTGATGGTTGCCAATAAAAGTCTTCCTACTCGTGAAAGACTTTGATTTGCTTCGCTCCTCTGATCCTGGTAGGATTTATTGTGGTACACTGGTACAGAATCCCATCCCCAAAGGAAACCTCAACAAATCTAGGAATATTTCCCAGAAGTGATGGCAATCATCTGAGATTCACACCGGCCACCAAGTTCGAACGCATGATAAAAGATGATGTTGGAGTTTCGTTTGGGTATCCACCTGAAATTCTTTCTTCACCGACTGTTTGACGGATTGCCGCTCGCAGCTTTCGAGTGAGGTGAGTTGGCACTATTACCGCCATTCATTTTCAACCTCGTCGGCGACTCGCTGACATTCGTCCAACTCTGAATATCTTCAATGCCCTCAAAAAATCTCTTGCACCTTACACCGCTTGATGGGCGCCATTTCGTCACAAGACGCCTCCACAGCATGTCTGATCGTTGCACAGCAGGATGCGTATTCGGCCGGCGTCGAAAAAAGTACCAATAATAAATTCCGAGTACTCGTAAGCCCCAAATGCCAAACGGCAAGCAAACAAAATACGCCCAATGTTGTTACTATTCACGAAATCGGTACCGCCGTACCTTTTTGTAAATCAAAAACTCGAAACAATTCTAACAGAAGCGCAGTGATGATGACCAACAAGAGAAGACCACGGATTTTCTCCAAGAACATGCCCTGGCCATACTGCTTACCGCTGGAGGGGTTCTCACGAATCTGTGGGCCAACAAATGGGCTCCAGGAACCCAAAGCCACGGTATTGGCCACAACCTTATTGCCAGCGGACCTAACGGACCGTCTCCAACAAAAGGTAAAGACGCACTTGGGAAAAGTTGGAAAAAGCGCAAAGCAGAACGAAAAACAAGAAACAAGGTGGCGGGCAGAGAGGAGAAGAGGAGGAGGCGAGAGGGGAAAAGGGTCGCATGAAAAAGAGAATTTCGATGGTCTCCATCCGCAAGGAAAACAAGTCCACTTGGCTGCCCTGGGGTCGTCCTGGAGTTCCATCAAACACGTGCACTTCTCCCGTTCCCGCGAATACCGTTCTGTTCGTAATTCTTTTTCGAAAATGAAGGTCAAAGGAGAGGCCCGGAGAGGCAATCGTATGGAATCCTTTTCGTTAAGAAGGTTGCGTGCGCATCCTGCTGACGATGAAGAAATGGGGACGACTCGACTCGACTCAGCCTGCTTGTGCAGGTACCACCGGTGCCACCATTTTTCTGCAGGTACAGACACATCTCCCGTGGCAATCAGATGAACTAGAACAGGCACAGAAGAGTTGGCCATGCAGCCTAATAACTATAATCAGTACAGTAAACCCCCCCTGATAACAGGACCGATGAGGAGTGTCATAAATCGTCACAACTCCACCAGGCCTGGCCACTTCCCCTCACAGAAATCCAATCATGGCTCGTGGGATGGTCGAACAAAAATGCAGCATAAAAATTCTGCTGCATAAAATGCTGGCAACTCTCATCACTGTCACAAAAACTGGACCTTGTGAAGAATTGGTGCCTGGTTTTCCACTCTCAAACCTCCACCTTCGAGTCCAGGGCTTCTCCGGCTCTTTGCGAGGAAGCTCCCCGAGTCCCCATGGCCCGAGGGCAGACGAGGGCCCTGGCCTGACAGCTGACGATCCGCTCTGGACCAGATGGGCAAAATAGTGGCATTAGATGAAACATACGCGGCCTTGCGTGCTGGACTTCTAAGTCAATATTGTTTTTCAATAGCCAAAAAGTTAAGTTCGAGAATTCAACACAAGAAATCCAAGAAATATATCATCGATAGTTTCTAGAGATACAGTTCCGAGCAAAGTCATCGTAAACTTAGAAGATCACATCATCCCAAATTACGAAGTATTCTCCTTACTGGGTGTGCGCTGAAGAGCCAAGACAACCCAAACAACCCGGGGATCGGACACGCCCCTGATTTTCAATGCCCTGCAGTTTGATGATCACCCCCAGAATCGTCAACACGGTCAAGACTCGATAAAGAAGCTCCGAGTGTTACAAAATTGGGCAATTTGAATGGCTGGGAACATTGAATGGTCAATTGGAATTGGGAGGCTCCCTCAGGTTGTAAACGACTGCTTGCTCGACTCACTCGAGACTCGCGATATCGACCAATTGTTACAATTTTGGATTCATCTGATGTTGGCATGGCGGTAGGATAAGGCGGATGGAGTTGTTTTCCTGTGATTTGCGAATTGTGAGCCCAACGGTGCAAACTGAAAGGTCATGAAACTGGTCCTGGCCGCTATCCAGAGTGTGTTGTCAACTTGTTTTCCCTATCTTTGCCTAGAGCATGAATCCCGTCAAATCATGGTTGTTGACAAAAAGCCACGGCTGAGGTCAAGTTTTAATTAAAACCTTAGACTGTTTTCCCCTGATTGCCCCTGTCATGATGTGCCACAGTCGCTCTGTGAGCCACTCACGACTCAGTTTAGAGTCAACGAGATCTGGACATCTTCCATACCCTCGCTATAAGACGCTGTGAGTGGATCTGGACGTCCGAAAATTAATGAGTTCATCTCAATATCTCCCCTGTCCACGACTGCAGACCCGCATCCATATGCCCCCCAAATTAACCCGCTCACACACCCACGAAGAAGGGCCAGCTGGGGGCACTGCCGAAATATTACTTCAGCAGTGGCCTCCCTCTGTTTCGACCTCCTTTCTGTCTTTCAACCTCATCAGAAGATTCAGGTCCAGCTGTTGGAAAGTCGTTCCCTTCGAAACATTCGTTCCTTATATACTTGAGCAATACACCGCTCCCACACTCCTTCAAATACAACGGCCTACTTCTTAACGACTCAACCCCTTTTTTCGATAACCCAATACCCAATCATCATTTGAAACGAGTTTCCAGACACTATCCAGAATCATCTATTCAAAATGCGTTACTCCACAGCAACTGCTTTATTTGTGGCCGCCTTGAGCGCCGGCGATGCCATGGCTGGTCCAGCCCACGCTCATCTTCACCAACGTGCTCATGAGAAGAGAGCGTAAGATAAAAACTGAAATCAAATTAAATGGCAACTTGGCTAACATGATAAAACAGTGTTGATTACAGCACCATTGACTACTCCAAGTTGGATGTTGACTGGGCCGCCGCATATGCTAAGGGACAAGCTGAGAAGGCAGCTTCTGCCGCTGCTGGTACTGCCACCACCGCCGAAGTAAAGGGAGCTGTTTTCGCTGCTCAAGCAACATCAAGCCCAGCAGCCGTCAAGGCATCCGCAAAGGCATCCGCAACATCTTCCGCAAAGTCGTCATCTAGCACATCCTCATCTTCACCATTAGCTGGTCTTCTTAACGGAATCGTTGGTGTGTCCAACTCTTTGACCAGCTTTGGAGGAAAGTCCACTGAGGTTTACTCGCTCGGTGATCACGCCAAGAACAACGTTGGCTCCCCATACGGATCAAACGTGATCAAGGTTGACTCCGTTGGAGATTATCCTTTCACATTAACTTTCTCCAACCCTCAATCCAAGGCAATCACTATCAACGTTTGGAATAAAGTTGGCAGTGATGGACAAGATCTCTCCGGATCCACTGATGCGCCAAAGAAGACCACCCTCACATTCGTCCTCGCCGCCGGAGCAGAGCAAGTTGTTGCCGTTGACGAGAACTCCAACATTGGATGGGTTGAGGCCTGCACTAAGACACGATCAGACAGCGGTGCATTCGACACCAGCTTTGGTGAGGCCACTTTCTTGGCCAAGGGAAGTGGATACGACTTGTCTGCCATCCCAAACACCAGCGGCAACAACTACAACATGTCCATCAGCAGCAAGGAGGTTGCATGCATCAGCGACATGACCCAGAACTACTGGTTGACTGCCACTCAGCCAATTGGTACCAGCGACGGAAGCTGCTACATTCCTTCCGCCACCGCGACCTTGAAGGTAGTCATGGCCGGAAATGTTTAAAGAAAAAGGGAACAGGAAAACATAGTGTTTAGGTGTTCATATTTTTAACTTCTTAGTATATAGTGTAATCTCAAAACTTCTGGACCAATTTTTCAAGGCGCGATAATGACGTGGGTATTTTTTGTTTTGTATGAGGGGACGCGGAATGGCATGTGTATAATTTGGGAGTAGTTTGGTGCAAAGAGATACCAGTTTGACTCAAGGAGTATTATCTCTGATGACTCGTCCTCGCCCACTGGGCTTTGGTGACTGTTTTTATTGTTGGTATCTAGTATGAGTTGGATAGGTGACTGAGAAGCAAAGGACAACGTTGGATTTGACTTTTCCCGCGTTGTCCTTTGTCCCGCTTGTCCAGAGTTACGCCTGTTCACCTTTGTTGGTCCCTTGCAACGCGCCTTCCCTCCATTTCAAACTCGCCTCTTCTCATTGGTTACTGCCCATTCGTCTCTGGTTCGCACTCTCCGCCTTCAACAGGTGAGTAGGCTGATATTTTCTTTGGTGAATTGTAAAGAGACGGAAGTGACGTCTCTTTGCACTGCACCTCCCAGCCTTGTTGCTCAACTGTCTTTGCCTCAACATTTTCAAAAACCTCAACACCACAACATCAACATCTACACCGAGCAACTGGATTTATTCAGTTGCAAACCTTCATTCAAAGTACTCTTTACTTCATTTGCTACAGTCTTTACTACCATTGCATCACTCACTCGTCATCTGCAGTCTAGATCGAATCTCTACCAAGGTTTCTGCTGTTTGTGAAGCGTCAACTTTGCCGCAGCACGAACCTTGATTGAGAGTCCCTCGCAGTTTGCGGAACTTCCTAGGAACTCTTCTGACCTGAAAAGCCTGACCTGGTTCCATTCAACGACTCGATATGCATACCTCAATTGTGGTTGCCGCCCTTCTGTTTACTGGAGTGCATGCGGACCTCTGCAGCCAGGGCTCAGAACAGATTGAGGGCAACTTGTACTGCCAGCCAGTGGAGGCAATTCGATATTCCAATGTTGGTGCATCTGGCTACTACAACGAAATCACCAAGATGGGATCAGATGGTAGTTGCTCTTCAACACCTAAGCACTTCAGCGGACCCTTGGCACCATTGGATGAGGAGGTAAGCAAAGAACACCAATGGACGACCTGCCTTCACAGACTAATCACTAATGTTGTTTGCAGCTCTCTCTTCACTTCCGTGGCCCTGTCCATCTGAAGCAATTGGCAACATACCAACTATCAAGTCCTAGTAAAGCAAAGCGTCAAGCATCCAATGCACAAAAGAGAAGCCAAGGCCACCGTCATCAACATCTCCATAAAGCCAGAGAGAACAAGGAGAAAGACAGTCCAATTGAGAGGCGGGAATGGGTTACAGCAACGATTGATGGACAGGTGGTTTCTTGGGTCAACCAGTACACTGGAGGTGCTGGAGTAGACGGGGCAAAGGCGACTCCACAAATTGTTACAGCAACTATTGATGGTGTCGTTCAGACTTGGGTTAATAATTGGTTTGGAGAAAGGACAAGCTCAGCTTCGCCAACTGCTCCTGCTACAACTCCTGTTGCTTCTCAAGCCCAATCTAGTTGGTTCCCTTGACACTTGGTATCCAAAAGGTTTAGTGCTGACTAATTCTAGACCCTTCCTCTGGACCTGCTCCTACAATTCATCAACAAAATGTGCGGCCTACATCTTCCCCCCAGGAACCCTCAGCTGCGCATAGCGGCGCCTCTGCTGGCAACTTTGAGCGCACTGGATATTATGACTCGGCATCAAAGACTGTTGATAACTTGGTATTTTTGGGTAACTATGGCGGCCAAGGTTCTGGGGTTTTTGACAAGTAAGTGCTGATGCTTAAATTTTGTAACTGGTTATTGATAGTTCTACAGCCATTTTGGGGCTTCCCTTGCCTATGCCAACTGCTCTGGAACTGGTGGCGCTGCAGCCCCCCAAATTTTATCCGATGAAGTTGTCCCATCCGACGCCGAGATCATTGTGATGCTTGAAAAGGAATGCAAAGAGAACTCCTGTGGTTATGTGCGCCCTGGCACAGTTGCCCATCGTGAGTCATTCCGAAAGGAGCGCTTGAGAAGTTCCTAACATGAAAATAGATGGCTTCGATGGTGCCGACAAACTCTTCCTCATGGAGTTCTCTATGCCCAATGATGGAAAATCTGGGTTCAACGCCGACATGCCTGCGATCGCAAGTTTCCGTCTCCGATTTTCCCCAGCAACCATGCTAACTGTTGACAGTGGTTACTCAATGCCAAAATCCCCCGTACCCTCCAGTATGGCAAATCTGAATGCTCATGTTGGGAGTCTGGCTGTGGCGAATTTGACATTGTAGAGGCGCTGCATTCTGGCTCGACCTATTTAAAGTCGACAATACACACAAACAAGCCAGCAGGAGATTCCGACTATATTTTGCGGCCAACTTCGAACACCATCAAACTCGCTGTAATTTTCAGCGCCGTTGAATCGGCCATCCATGTCGAAATTCTCCCAGGTAGCACCGAGTTTGCAGCGCAACTCTCAGCAGGTGAGCTTGAAGAATTGTGTAATTCTACGGCTGGAAGAACCGTTTCGAGACTCCATTTGTAATGGCTGGCTTGTCCTTACAAACGTCGGTTTCAGGATAAAATGGCCTCAGATTGTTTACTTTATTGTTTTCGTTGGATGACTGATGAACTGACGAACCACGAATCCAACCGCCGTTTCATATTACTTGATAGCCTCCAGGGTTTCAAAAGGGTTTTTTTGGGACTCCAATGTTGCTCCGGGTGGATATTGCTGTGCAAAAAAAGCCAGAAATAGATGGCGCCACAAAAATGAGGAGATCCCCTTTGACGATACCGGCATTTAGGTATCAATACCTAGATAGACAAAAATTGAATGCTCTTTTAAACCTTGTGAGATGTGGCGGTTTCTTTGTTTAAATCCACCTTGCGATCCCGTACTTCTCCCCTTTCGTCAACGGAACAATTTCATCCTCAGTACCAAAGCCAGCTAGCTTCACATTACCAGGCTTTCTTCCAACGAGTTCGCCGAATCTTATCTTCAAGTCCTTCAGCTCCTGCGCCACGTTGTCGTTGCCTCCTAGACAACCTCCGGCGGCAGCATTGTCGAGGGCTGGACTGCCTGTCGTGGTAGCAATGATTTGTACAAAACCACCATCCGTTGCAGAGACGCCGTTTGAAATTAAAGCATAGCTTCCCAGGATTACAAACGGAATGGAGATAAACAAGGTGATGAAGTAAGGTAATACCAGGTTTAGAGGCTGTGAGAAGGTGTAGACGTTGATGTTCTCCATGACTGTCGCATTCGCTGTGGTGTTCCATCTTCCATATGCGAGCATGGCAGAGGTAGTTACTTTGAATAGGTAGTCGTTCAAAACGTCCTGCGTGATTTTAAAGAGGGGGCCGGAACCGGTAGGATTATTTCCCGTATAGAATTGGCCGTAGTTCTTGTTGAGACGGGTTGACTCGATGGTCTGTCCTGCTACACTTTCGCCTTGCTTGAATATCACACCTCCTGATGTGTCGCCGGGGATTTCAAGCCAGAATAAAGGATTATCTGAGGAGTTTCGGGTCATGTTTCCGAGGATTGTTAATTCTGGGTCGGGGGTTGGGAGGGAACCTGTGTAGTTCCCGTTCAGCCAGGCGAGCATGGCGCCGCAGATTGCCATTAGGTTTGTGTCTCGGTAGATTGCCGTGCTTGCAGCAGTCCAGTTTGCGGGGATGGTTCCTAGTTCTGAAGACATAGGTTTTACGATTCCGGGGACGATGACTACATGATCGTGGGTTGGGAGGGCGAGATTGACGAGTCGTTCTAGGGGGGTGGCTTTGTAGGTTGTGTTTAGGACGTTGTTTGTGTAGGTGTTGTTTACTGTGTAGAGAGCTCGTCCGGGAATGCATGTTGAGTTGTCTTGCTGAATGATTGCTGAGGTGTTTGCCAGCCGACCTGTACCGATTTGGATGGATATTGGTTCTTGGGTGGTGGTGTTGAATGTCGCTAGACTGTAGGTTCCGTTGTATAATTTCTGGTGGAGTGGATTTCCGCCTACGATTTCAATGCCGGAGTTCCATTCTCCGGTGTAGGCTGCAAATATTTGTACATTTTGTGTTCCGGTCACTTCGTAGGTTGTGTTTTTCGAGAGGGTGTTGCATTGGAAGTATGGCCCTTCGAATACCTGGGAATAAGTGCAGTTTATACCACAAGGAGAGACCATGGGTAGGGATTCTCCAGATGATAGGACTTGTCGGGCAATTCGATTGATGAGGTTATTGCTTGTGACGGAGAGTAATCTGTAGCCGGGAACGTAGGAGTCTGGGTTCTCTGCACTCATGCTTGTGAAGGAATTTGCTTTGGCGGCGACACCGGAGGCATTACCCATCTGTATAGTGTCAGCATTTTATAAGTTGGTGTGAGGTGGAGGTTCTTGTAGTTGATGGGGAACTTACGAAAGATGCATTGAAAGATGGAATGGGTATCATCTTATTAGAACTACTCTGTGAGGATTCAACATTAAGGGCACCAGGTGGAAAAGCAGTCGCAACTTGAGAAGCCAATAAGATGATCACCAAAGCACAAAGTGACGGGGTGGCTTTCAATACTGTCAATCGAAGAAGTAAAAAGGGGTTCGTCCTCATAGAAAACAAATCTTCAATCAACGAGACCTTCATCGCGGATTGTCTAAGAAGTCTCCAGAGGTGTTGACAAAATGCAATTGCGAGTGAGGTTCTCAAAGTGATTCCAAAGGAGATTGCTAGGCCATTGGAAATTGTCACAACGAGGGATTGTGATGCTACATTTCGGGGTCCATCTGCTTCTTTTCCGTCGAGGAATTTGAAGAATAGGAGGTGTGCGATTGCTAGGGCGAGAGCTAGATGGGAATGTCAGAAATTTGTTGTGGAGTTTGAGGAGGGGGACGTACCCATGAAATATGTAACTATCATCAAGGTGGGTGTTTGCCATCCTATTCCCCATTTTGACGTGATTGATGGCTGCTCTCCTTCTGGGGTCGTTACAGTAGTATCATTTGAACCCGTTCTGGTGACTTTTGAACGAAAAGTCCAGGCATTTTTCAAGTTCTTCGTGCTCCAACCCGTGGCTGTCCTCCCTCTGGGATTCGTAAACGGCAGTTCCGGCATAGCTATCGACAAGCAACGGCTATCAATAGTATGAACAAAATTAAGATAAGTCACAAAAATGATAAACAGGCACACAGTGCCGCCGAAGCTTAGCCATCAGATCAGCACCCAAACTTGGGGATGACGTGAAAGATATAGAAAGAAAGAGTGGGGTAGGCGCTTAGAGGAAGAGGATCGCTGTGCGGTCGCAGAAAACAGTGCATTTCATGTATTATTAAACCAACAATCCTCAGACTCACAATGGTTACCAACCTGACGGACCCCTTCGGCATTTGAAAAATCCTCTATGCGAGCATACATCCTCCTAAAATCCTGGGACCCATATCTTACCAGGCGCTAAAACACCAAAACAACAATCGCAATTCAAAAATACCAACAGGTAGCCCCCAAAGAGGGGTTTTAAGTTGAGGCACAGCCCTTGAAGGATATCTGGATTGTCCTGTCAGGTTGTTCGTTGATTGCGCCACCAACAATAGCGGGTCGGATACTTTCCTGAGGCTATGCGATATGCATGTTTGATACTGGGTTGTTGACAATGGTCGAGGGACCTGCAGAAGACCTGCCTTATTATGAAACTTCAGAGCTGCTGGCCTCTGAAGATCAAGTCAGCAATTGAGTCCGGATAAAGCTTTTGGTGGATTATTTGAGTGGGGATCTTTCCCCAGAACCCTTGAAGCGCGCTTGTTCGGCGGTCAGCAACCTGGAGAGCAAAAGATCTCTCGGGGGATTGGTTGAAGTAGCTCCTTAACACTCCTCGATGAAAGACGGGAATCTTAATTGTGAAGATAAGGCATGCTCAGGAACTAAATGAGGACTTGTTGGTGTTGAAATGGTGATGGTTGGTGGCTGGTTTGGTTGGAGAAGTCGTTTGAAATTGGCTGTACGCCGCTATAAATTTTGCGAGCCAAGCGAGTAACGCGGCCGGCCAAGCAAGCCACCGGAGAGCCACCGGAACCTGCTCAACGGCTTCTTGATCTCTCATCTCAACTCTTCATAGGCATATTTTTCACCCTTAACTACCACCCAAACAAAAGCTTTAATTCATTGAATTTGTTGCCCATCAATATGGGAATAAGTCTAGTCCTTGCCAGCAGGATTCGTATCCACAGATGCATAGCCTCCTATATATCAAATGTTAATCAACGATTATTCTGCCTTGGATCCCCATTGCTAAGTACAGCTAGTCTCCCCTAATGGGTATTGAGTCTTTTCCCTTCATCACTGCCGATTGGAAACTCTTTCGCAGCTCCCGGAAAATTCCCCGCACCTGAATTATGCTAGGAACTTAGAACACCGCGTTTATTGTCTATCGAAAAGTCATCTGGAGTCTTTTTCTCCGTTTGGGTCTACAGTTTCCGCTGATCTCATCTGAGAAGCTTCTCGATCCTGCAATCTGACGTTGTTTTCTAATCCGTACCGGGTGTCCAACGTCTCTCTCATTGAAACTTCCTTCACCATTACACCAGCTACAACACCAAGAATCGCAAATGCCACTCCCACCTCCCACACAAGCTTCAAGCTCCTCTCGAAAGCAGCAATAACTTGGTCTTGTACTACGCCTTGCAATGATCCAATAAACTGATGCGAAGCATGCTCGTACGCGCCTCCTGCACTGAGTGTTTCCCTCACCAAGGCATCTTCAATGCTGGGCAACAAATCTCTGAATTTCGATTCGAATATACTGATTGGAATGGCCATCCCACATATAAATCCCATGCCTTGGGCAAACCCCCAAACCGCTGTTGCAGCCCCCACGTCCGACTCGAGTAATGGCGCTTGAATAGTGGGAAGAGTTGCCGTGATGCAGAGACCAGCCCCAGCGGCGAAGACGATTTGGGTGATTACCCAGGTTGCTGTTGAAGAATTGCAACTTAAAGTTGCGAAGCTGCCCAAAGCAATAGATGCGAGGGAGAAGCCAATAATTTGGCTAGGTTTATATCTGCCGGTCTTGGAAATCAACAAGGCTCCACATATTCCAAACGGGATGATCGGTATTAGTATTGGAAGAATGTCGACGCCGGATTGCTGGGGAGAGGCTTGCAATACTGCCTGGAAGTATACTGGAAGGAAGTAGATTGCCCAGTATATGTTCACCTACGAAAGTTAGTATGGATTTTGCTCAAAAAACGGAAATCCGAAGAAGAGAAGGGGATGATTACGCCATTGAGGAAGCTTGTTAAAAATCCCAAAGCAGAAGTCGCATTTTTGAAAAGGTGAATTGGGATGGTCGGTTTTGAGCAAAATTTGGAGGATTCGAACAAGACAAACACTGGAATTCCAGAAAGCCCCAGTAAAAGTGGGAGCAATGTTCGCCATGAAGTCCACGCATCAGCACCTCTTCCTATGGAGAGCGCCCACAGTATCGAAGCTACCGAGGCCATCAACCATATATTTCCAACATAGTCTATGCGAGCAAGTTGTTCCCATACGGATGCCGATCTGCCGTGGTTGACTTTCATAAACACACCCACCAACCCCATTGCAACTCCTGCGATGGGTAGATTGAACCAAAATACCCATCTCCAACCGATATGATCCACCATGGTCCCGCCGACGAGTGGCCCAATAAATGTACCAATTGAAAAAGCACCCATAACAATGGCGTTGTATTTCGGTCGGTTCCTCTGATCAACCAAGTCACTAATAACCATTGGAGGTAGAATGGAAATGCCACCACCACCAAGCCCCTGAATTGAGCGACCCGCAACAAGCATTGCAACATTATTAGCCGCGCCACATATGCCACATCCGATCAAGAACAAGGAGAGTGCCATCATGATACTCGCTTTCCTCCCGAATAGATCGGCAGCTTGGCCAAACAAAGGCTGGACCGCGGTATAGGTTAGAGTATATGCATTGATCGCCCAAACAGACAAAGTTGAAGCATGTAGATCGCTGACTATTGTCGGCAGTGCCGTCGCAAGAATTGTCGATTCAAGTGCCGTCAAGATAGTTGTGAGGCAAAGCCCTGGGAAGATGGCCCAGAAACGCGGGTCATCGGGCGACACAGAAGCCTCTGCCATCGCTGCTGTGATCGTAGCAGTTCTGTGTTTCTCGAGTCGTATCTGAGAGATTTGTCGCAGTATGTCGGGCTGTAAAGATCCTTCTCGTCAGCCAGATTCAATATGCTACGTACTTGTCACTTTGTTGGCATAGCAAAAATGTTTGATGCAGGAGGATGGACATACCGATTCCAGCTAATAAAATAATCACGGAGAAAACAACTAGCTGCGGCAAACTGGCTTGTTTTGTGGCGCAAAGATACCTCGATGACCTTCCAGTAGGTATATGAAAGTGGCTTGTTCCGTCTTATCCCGGACACAATTCACTCTCTTGTGCTGCCTTCGCCTAGTGTCATACTTGGTTTTTGACCTCACCTCTTGTTTCCCACTCTCAAGTTTGTTTTATTCACGTTTTCGAGACATGATTTTCCCACAGTTTGACACTGTTGTATTTCTCGCTCTCACGGCTTGCCTCAGTCTCCACCTCTTATGCAATCAGTACTATATTTTGCCATTTTCACACTTTCTACCCCCATCCCAATGCTGTGAGAACGGCCCCGCTAGCTGAGGAGCGAGAACTAATACGTTCAACATCTACGAGTTTCCCTGCTTTCTTAAATCGACCTTGTCGCTTACTGCGGCGCTTAGAAATATGATGCAAGGCCGTTGCGATTCATAGACGATCCCAGAGCGAGACATGGTTTGTCGGGAGGTTGTACGGAGTAAGCTTTCTCTGAGAGCTGGTTCTGTGAGACTGGGTGCTGTTTTTGGTCAGGCGTTTGTTTTGTTTTGAATCTAAAATGTCCAATGAAAGTCTTCGTTGGTCATATTTATCTCAGGTGGGAATTAGAGCAGGCAACGATGCGTGATCTTTCGCGCGTGGGCCATACTGATTTATCTTTTCTCGATTATATGTCAAGATTCTTCCTACGATCTTTACAAGGATTATTCTAGTCCTAGCTGTAACTATTTGCGGGTTTAACGTTTCAAGTGCCTTGGTAGAGTATGGCATGGCACTTAGAGAGCGGTTGTTGTATAGAAATCTTCATGTTGAAATGCCATGGCACTGGCGATCTAATTTCTTCTCTCCTTAGCAAGAAGCGTCACCAGGGACTGCAGGAATCGTGACCGTAGTCTCGAAGCACTTGCCCTTCTACAGTTGTCCAAACTCTCCTGGAACAATAAAGATCACACAATCTTAGTTATGTGAGCCTATTGGGATAATGGACTTGATTTATCGAGTCTCGGTTGAACAATGGGAGGAGTAGAGGAGAGTTGTTCTAATATGGACCAGTCACGAATTCCTGCATCCCATGGTGGTGTTAAATTGGAAGCAGAATCCCGCGACTAGTCCTCTAGGCTGACTGTTCAAACAAAATATACTATATGAAGGCAAATCTTGTTGCGTGACTTTTGCCCCCATATCAACTGACTTGAGCCATTGTGAGAGTAGTGCATGTATTGCCTTCCAAAGGGATACACGGATTGCTAAATGCAAATGATTGGGAGAAGCTCAAGTGCCAAGAAAATAGAGTGGGAAACGGACCTTTATCCATGACTTTTGTCGTACAGCATTGAGTCTATTCCCCGATAGTGCGCATATAACGGGCATGGATCAGTTCCGAAACTTTGATGGATGACTGCGGTACAGAAAGAGCCGTTGGTTTTTTTTGACGAATAGAGAAGTGACATGGGACGATCGATGGAATCTATAACAAAATGGGCCTACTCGCTAATGGTATTTAACCCAATTACAAGAAGCTTTCCCCCTGCTCATGCCGCTGTCCACATCCAGGGCTACTCTGTAACCCGGTGTATGGTCTTGATAGGCGATCTTGTTGTTGAAATAACTCAACTAAAGCCTGGAATTTCACACCTTCCTTCCAAGAAATTTCAGAGGTTTCTCCGTATCCCAGAAATGGATTGCAGGTGCCAGGAAGGTATGGGTAACCTGGAAAACTCAAGCATCGAACGTCTTGGAAGCTTGCACGATTAATGAAATCAGCCACCGAAGACACAGCATGGTGAATGTTACGAGATCGGATAATCCCTTCATTCCCCTGCATGAAATTGGTGTGTGCCAGTGGCATGCAAATGTAGCCTGCAGTGGAGGCAACCCACAGATACACTATCTGTTCTGGTTGTGTACCTTACGGTTCTTTCTGGAATATGCACTGAACGCGTCTCTGCGAAATTTTTTGTCAGAGTAAAAGAAACAATCTCGAAGTTTTACCTGGGAGACTCCTTGGTTGTTCCTAGTATCCGGGTATTCTATCCTACCCCAGTCTTTAGCTCCAACGCGGATTTGGAATATTATTCGAAGTTGAGCATGCGATTACTGCTGAATTCCTTTTCTCTGGACAAGAAAACGAGAGGTCGCTACAATACTAAATACAAACATAAAGATCTCTCGGACCTTAAGCAAATCTCAAGCTTGGTTTCTCTAAACTCATCTTCGTATGAGGAGGATAACTGTCGTTGGGAACGTGTCACGTATTTGACAAATACAGCTCGCTGTGCTAGATGCGAATCCACAGGCCATGATCTGTATCGCCAACCTAACCCAATGTACTTTCCCTCTTATCATCATTCTTGTATCGCTAACCCCATTCGTTTTTTATTCATGTTATCGAGTTCCAATTCCCAAGCCGCTTCTTCGTCACGCGTGAGGCGTGGCGAGTATCCATCGCTGAGTCTTGCGGATTTTTGTGTGCTCTCGCTATCCTTGAGATTTGTTCCACTCTTTGAACGTGTTCCGCGTGTTGTCCTATTTTTGCCACCGCTCTCACTTACGAAGGTTGTGCGGATGGAGTTGATCAATGAGCCGGGATATATAAGCAAGAACACCGGTCGAAGGGTTGGTAGACAAGCGCAGATGAGGGCAATGCAGGTTTCGGGGACGGACCAGTAGAAGAAGGGTGCTTCGTCATCTGCCAAGGAGTCAGCATATGGATTGCTTTTTCAATGGAAAGATCTTTTACATTGGATATGAAGTTGCTTCCCATGCACGACAGCAGTTACATCATAAATAACAATTGCTTTCCCAATTGCAGTTCCTACAACGCTAGAAAGTGTAAGTAGCTCTCCAAGATTGTGTCTACTTCTTTCTCTACTCACATCGTCCCAAGCATAAAGATAGCCAAAATTCCCGCCTTGCTTCTTCCAGAGAGCTTCAAGCGCATAACCATCGACCATGGAAGAGTGAGTACGAAGGTATCAAGAAAAATAGACGATACGGCAAATCCCCGAATATGGGCGAAGGTATGAGGTGTAAAACAATGCCTTTTTGCGGCCCCTGAAAATAGCGTCCACTGTTTTGGTTTAGATTCGTTGTCCGCATTGAGGCATCAAGATATGGGATTTAAAATTTCACGCAGAGTAAGAGAAATAGCTTACTTACAGTGTCAGAAATTGGGTAGCAATTGAAGATCTGCGTGCAAGCGAAGCTGATCCCCCAGATGCCATTTAAAATATAAAGCGTCCAGATACAAATATTGAACCATTTGCTCCCTTTTCCAAATACACGATGATAGAGAAGAAGAATACTAAACCGAGTAAATGCTAGGCTTGAAGTGACGACCGCTTGTTGGGCAAGGAAGCACTGAGGAGCTGAGAGTCAGGTTTTATCCACCCGAAGTGGGGAAAGTGTGTAGCTGGCTGGAGGTGGCGTACCTTTTGGAAAACAACATATTCATCAGTGACAAGTGGTGTGCCTTTGGGCGAGAGGGCAACCTTTTTCCCCAGTTGTCCGTAACATGCGGCTACACAGAGAAAACAAATGTTAGAATTTACCTGGACTTCGGTCACCGGGCTTTGTTTGGTTGGAAGTGATGGATTGAAAGACACTAATTACTTACAAATTATCATTATTATACAGTTTCCAATTACAAGTGCCTATAATCATTGTCAGTTAACTTCCACTTAGTCTTGAGGCTGAATCGCTCCCGCTGTTCTGCGTCTTGCATCTTTCCAGAATCGCAGAGCCGAGTTTCTCGTAAGAACGAGTCTAGAACAAACAAATATCCCTGAATGCACCACCTTAACACACAAGCTTCTTGCATTTGGGCTTCGTTTTGTTTTAGACCATTGTCGTTTAGAAAACTTGAAGAACCAAAATAGACACTGGAGAGAGTTTACCAAACATGGGAGTAGCATCCAATCATCAATTTTCAATCTCGCTTTGCGAGTATGCCGAGCATAGAATCTCGTAATGACAGCGAGTATCGTAAATGGTAAAAATACCGAAGGAATCACAATGGGCGTCGCTATAGGCGTTTCGTAGGCCATCGTGAAATTTGAGAGGTGATAAATGGACAAAAATCAAATCAATGGATCAAAAGCCAAACCTCGGGAACTATCCACGCCACGGCGTGAGTTGCAACGAGACCCTTTAAGAACACTGGTCAAGTTCTCCATTAATTCTTTAGATGAGCCGGGCGAATAGAAAGTTGATATAAAGCTGAACGAACTGAACCGTCCAGGCAGTATTTGTGGAAAGAAGACGACGGAGCTGAGTGGGTGGGGTGGGTGAACTGAGATATCACTCTGGTGTTACACGACAATCTCAAATGCAACTTTACCTGCAGGTCAGACTCGATTTGTCCAATGATCATACCAGGAAGGAAGTTGGTGTACCGGGGCATGCAGAAATTCGCCGATTCTTTGCGAGACACCTGAAAACCGCCCGCGCAGGGTATATTTATTACACTCTTTAAAAGAGGCACAATGGAGTAGGATTTAGCAGCCAAATTCCCCGCAAACTTTATTTTAACAACAGAAGAAGCGACCTAAAAAGGTTCAAGCATCTCGAAATTTTCGATGTAAACACATGGCGATGTTACGGCGTAATACTTAAGTTGGTGATCTCGATTGCATACAAGCTCATGGCTCGAAGCCAAGCAATGCCCCCCAGAGACATCCATCAGATCGGCAAGCAAATTTATTATCCCAATATTCTTGATGCCTTATCAGTCTTAGATCACACAACGTACCCTTCCTGATTTTACCCATCCTACTGTCTTATTGAATCTTTGTGACACTAGCACAGTGATCCCCCCGCCATATCGAGTCTTTTGAGGTATCAATTACAAGCAAGACAACAGGTTGGGAAGTTTCCAAAAATAAATACCCAAAGATGTTTCCCTCATGGATTATATTCACTGTTGCGGGTAAAGGCATACCCCTTCTGATTAGGTGTTTTCGCTTAATTGCACATCCCTCCCCTTTCAGCAGCGTAAGCGGGGAAACGGATGTTCCGCCTCCATGCATGAATGATACTCGAGTAACATGCTCTCGACTTGCCTAATAGAGTCATACCTTGTATCCCGTGTAATATGGCCCGAGTCCGCAACGCCATCAAGTTATCAGCCAGCAAAACCTTCGATTTGGAGTAAAAAGGTAAGTATATACCTTTCCGCGCTTCACTAATTTCCCAGCCACGGGCAAGGGATCTGCATCATTGCAACATCAGGCCTGGGGATACCTGGATTAAAATTCTTTGTTTCCTTTTGCGAGACTTCCCGTTCCTCGCATATTATCAATATTACCAACACCTTGGCCGGCCAGTGATTGACGCGGCAATTGAAGGTGTGAAGAGTGCATGAAACTTTTGCGTCTTGAGTATTAAAACAATAATTTCCCACGTTTTTGCTGGGTTCTCTCACGTTTGCCAAAATCGTTTTCTTTTGGTTCTCAACACACCTCAGGTTTCTGCCTGCCCTGCGCCATGAAAACTTTCCAGCTTGCTTTATTGTCACTCCGCAGCGTGGGGTATGTGAGGGCACAGAGTGCAACCACCTCAACTGCCTATCCAACACCAACCCTGCTATTAAATGATACAGGTGCAGCGGATGAACGGTTACTATTGCTCCATCGCAGTATCGTCGAGATCGATTCGACTACTGGCAGTGAACTCACGGCCGGTAATTGGTTAGAGAAATATTTCAAGAGTCTCAACTGGACAGTCGAGCTTCAACCTGTTGCGGCAAATCGAAATAATATCCTTGCATACCCACCGGGAGTTGAGAAGGGTAAGTCACAGATTCTGCTCACTAGCCACTACGACACTGTAAGCCTCACTTCACCCTATAATTTGTACTGCATACTGATTGTTGTTGATAAGGTCCCCCCATTCATCCCTTACTCGTTAAAGAATGACAACACCACCATATGGGGTCGTGGGACAGCTGATGCCAAAGGCTCGGTAGTCACTCAGATCACAGCGGCCTTGAATATTCTCAACCGCAGTGATATCACCTTACCACCTGATGCTCTCGCCGTTCTCTATGTCGTCGGCGAAGAAGGCACCGCAGACGGAATGAAATACTTCAATCTCCACAAACCACACAACTATAGCTCGATTATTTTTGGTGAACCAACCGAGGGTGATTTGGTATGTGGCCACAAAGGAGCTTTGGGGATGAGTTTGAATGTTACCGGAAAAACTGCTCACTCCGGTTACCCCGAACTCGGTATTGATGCGAACGCTATTCTTATTAGAACTTTGACCACACTATTTGGCGTCGACACTTTGCCATCAAGCGAGAAGTTTGGAAACACGACAGTCAACGCGGGGTTGATCCAAGGGGGAGTAGCAGTGAACGTCGTTTCAGGGTCATCATTGGCAGGTGTTGCACTCAGGCTGGCTGCTTCAACACCAGAGCAGGTCAAGGCCCTTCTTACCTATGCTCTTTCGGGCGAAGTCTCGAGTGCATCTTCAATTGGAGGAAATCTGACAATCGGATGGCCGATTGCTGGCTATCCCCCTCAAGAGATCAGTTGTGATGTTGAGGGCTTCACCACATCTACAGTAAACTATGGCACCGATATCCCTTATCTGGAAGGGACACACAAGAAATATCTCTATGGACCTGGCAGTATTCAAGTTTCGCATGGGCCAAATGAACATGTAACGGTTGCAGAGCTGAAAGAGGCAGTGTCAGCTTACGAGAAAATTATCCTGCATACGCTGGGCCTTTGATGGGCAGCATAGGAATTACGTAGATATATGTTTTCAAATACATACGCAATAAAAATATATTGCACCAACATCAGATTTTAATCACAATTCCAAATGCTCGTACTTGCGTCAGTGACAAATGTAAGACGCAGAATGATTACCAGACTGGAGGTAGCTCCTAGAAATAAAGCAAAAGAACGAATTATCTTCAAAGTACTTGGCCACTCATTCTTTTTGTTTATTCATACCTCCTCATGGTGTCCCATGAGGTGTAAACCAAGTAAGAAGTCCCCACTAGACCCCTCATTTGATCTACTTCAAGCATATTTAAAGTTTTACCCACTTCCCGTAGCCGTTGAGGGTCTCATTTGTACCCACTATCAAGGCGAACTTTGCAATTCTTATTTTTTTTCTGGAATCAATGCCTCTTCTGAACAAGAAAAGCAGTTAAGGCCAAAAAGATAAGATGCCGACATTCGACATCGAATTCGATTCAGGAGAAAAGAAATAGATCTAAGACAAAGTTGAAGCAAGGAATAGTTGTACAAAGCGGAGAAACCAACAAAACCATTAAAAATACAATCAGCCCGGCTCTTCTTATCAACTTTTAAGAGAATAAAAAAAAAAAATAACAACAGAGTACACAATGTAGGTATTGCAATGCTGGGCCTTTGGAGTTGAATAGCCGCACTAAAATGACATCAAAGCAGCAGAGAACACGATTTATATTCCTCATACTCCATGGATTGATTGAAATGCCAAACTCGTGCTTTCTGGTTACTCCTTCCTCAATGACCAATTGCACACTTGTGTTGGTACCTAGGCGGCGGTGCCTTGAGTCGCTCCTTCCTCGAGGGCTTTAGAGTCAACACCTGTAGGTAGAGGAGAGGAAGGAGTGACCCACTCGCAATCCAAAAGCAGATTAGCGCCGAGTATAAACCCCCCCTCGGATTCGAAAATTCTTTGCGCTCTAAAAATTCATTAACTGTGCAGCCAAAATTTCCGCGGGAATCGCTCGGTTTTAAAGCTCGTCGTGCAGCTCTTTTTCAAACCCTTGCTAGTCGTGTAAGCCGCATGCGGTACGAGTAGTGCGGTGACCAATGTAGAAGGTTGGGAGGATGTACAAGTAAGCTGGAGGGAGGCCCAGAAGACTCCTGTGATGGGTTTGGTGGAACGAGAACGCGATGCCTACGTCATGCTTACATGAGCTCCGAGCTCCATTCGGAGGTAGACTCGGCCCTTGCCATGGTCCGATTTCCCTCGCAGACTTTCTCGGCAACATTTCGCAACCTTTCCGGAGACTTTTATAATTCGCAGTTTTGCTTATAAAAATCTATTTTCTTTTTCTCAACAATTCTAGTAGGATCCGGCGCTCGGCCTCTCGCGCCTCGCGAATCACCCCTTCTCTCCACAAGCTGTACCTGAAGCTACCTTATCCTCTGCAATGCATGTGAAATGCACACCAACACCCCACGCTAGTAATCCTCCTCTATCGCCAGAATCAGAGGGCTTGCACATACGAAGCTCTCCATCAATGGAAGATTACACATCTCACTAAGCCTCTTACTCAAGCTTGCCCTATGTTTTGGAAAACGGTTTTGGTGGCGCTTCGGGCAGCCCTTCAATCCAGCCAGGGCCGAGACGTTCAACAGAAGCACATGTGGGGTTCTCCAATTGTAACATTTACATTCTCCCTACGACGTCCTTCCATCCCCACAAATTTCCATTAGTGGTGGCGGGGATACGTCAAATATGGGGGGAGTAGACAACATGAAGAGACAGGGCTAAATGTCAGTCGAGTATAAGTACGAGACCTTTTCCTACCTTCTATTTTCTTCATCCCAATTACATCTTCCTCACATTCCACGCATCCAGTACTATATCTTCCAAGCAAGAATCTTCAAATCCCAAACTCTCTATTTTAATCTCACCAAATTATCAAAATGTCTGCTAAACAAATCATCACCATCTTTGGTGCTACCGGCGCGCAAGGAGGCTCCGTCGTCAAGGCCATTCTTAGAGATTCCAAGATGAGCCAAAGCTGGACCGTCAGAGGAGTTACCCGTGATACAACAAAGGACTCAGCTAAGGCTTTGGAAAAACTCGGTGTTGAGACTGTTGCTGTGAGTTATGATCTCCTCTGAGAATTTGCTACAGGGACTGATATTTTGTAAAAAGGCCGACTTGAACGACCCAGAATCAGTCAAGGCTGCCATCAAGGGTTCATATGCAGTCTTCGGAGTAACTAACTTCTGGGAGAAAGGACTTGCTGATGTCGAGTTGGCACAAGGAAAAACTATGGCTGATGCAGCAAAGGTATGCGAATACAAACCTCGCTAGAGTGAGAACTTGCCTAGCTAACTTTGAAATAGGAAACTGGTGTTCAGCACTTCATCTGGAGCAGTTTGTTGAACGTTACAGAGTGTTAGTATTCTCTGCATATTCCTCAAATTTCCTATACTAATGTTGCATAGTATCCAAGGGTGCTCTCCCAAAAGTTTCTCACTTCGACTCCAAAGCCAACGTTGAAAAGTACATCAGATCTATCGACCTTCCAGCAAGTTTCTTCTTGCCAGGTTTCTACATGAGTAACTTCCCCGGAGGAATGTTCCGACAATCTTCTCCTGACAACGCCTGGGCTCTCTCTTTGCCAATCCCCGCATCTTCACCTGTTCCCCTTCTCGCCACAGTTGAAGACACTGGAAAGTTCGTCAAGGCCATCTTGCTTAACCGCGAGAAGGTTCTTGGAAAGCAAATCTTGGGTGCTACTAAATACTACACTCTCGAAGAATTGGTTGCCGAGTTCAAGGCTGCATTTCCAGAGGCTGGAAAGACTGTTAGGTACAACGAGCTACCACATGAAATGTTCAAGAGTATCATGGGAATGATGGGTCAATCTGAGCATGCTGCAGAGGAGTTACTTCAGAACATGAGATTGTTGAATGAGTTTGGATATTATGGGGGTGCTTCTTTGGATGAGTCTCTTGCTATCCTTAATGAGAAGCCAACTACCTGGACTGAGTTTATGAAGAAGGCCCCGGCATTTAAGGAGTTGAAGTAGGAAACTTGGAATGTAGTAAATTAATATGTTCATGGTAAATTTAGTTTTTGGACAGGTTTTATAGCGGATCCCATCTCATTTGTAACAGCCTGTATTCTTCGTGTTACAGTGATAATCGGGTAATAATTGTCTGGACTTCGCGGTCGAAGAAATTCAAGAAGACGATACAACCTTCAGAATTCTCCTTCAGTGTTCTCGGACATGAAAAGTAGCAGTAAATATGCATTTGCCTAACCTACCTACCCAACTCTTGTTGTCCCAGCTCTTTAGGGCAATTCAAAGTAATTATTCTAAACACTTAAGACAGCTCAAACCATTATCCTAAGTGATTTAGAACAAATAAGTTTGGAAATTGAAGTTAAATGTCGGGCTTCGGTTCTCAGTTGCTCAGTTGCCACGGACCTCAGCCGAGGTTCATTTTGCCCAACCTCCACCAATAATTTGAGAAAGCCATTAGCATCGCGAACCAAAAATAACAGACTACCAATATTCGAACCTCCTCAGAATACCCATCGCACGACCTCAACTTCTCCCTACCTCTATCTCGACCTTTACAAAAAAAAAAAAAAAGGTGGAAGCATTTAGACGCAACCCCGCGAATCGGCAAACGACACCCACTCTGCATTTCCTTGGCCGCTTTTAGAATCACGAGCCGAGGATTGCAATCATCTTCGACCTGGCAGCCCGCGCCCCGAGTCTGCTACGACTTCAACGACAAGCTCTGTAGAGAGCTATAGTTGGTGGATTGAAGTAGCAGGTTCTTGACGATATCAGGATGGCGACTGTATCGCCTCCCAAGCCGTGGGAGAGGAATGGGGTTGCAACGGGCGCAAGCACAGGTTTGTGATTCTCTTTCATGGCAAGGATAACGAGATACTGATCATCTTCCCGATTTTCTAGCTTTACCTACTTCTACTATCTCTGCTACTAGCTCGATGACAGCACCCACAGCGTCCTCATCTGCGGACGCACCAGCGATTCCCGAACGGCCTTCTACACTTGCGAATGCAGTTAATAGAAATGCGACGGCATACTCACCGTATGGAACAACCGGTATGGGCGGTATAGGATCACCATATGGTGGTGGTATGGGTTCCGCATATACCTCTCCGTACTCACGAATGGGTGGGATGGGGGGTATGGGTATGGGAGGATATGGATCCAGCATGTATGGTGGAATGGGGATGGGTGGTATGGGAGGCATGGGCGGGATGTATGGAAGTGGTATGGGTGGGATGTACGGGGGAATGGGAGTCATGAACGATCCCAATAACCCTCAGAGTTTGACTCAGGGATTTACGCAGAGCACACAGGCGACTTTTCAGATTATCGAAAGTATAGTTGGTGCTTTTGGGGGATTCGCGCAGATGTTGGAGAGTACATATATGGCGACTCATTCAAGCTTTTTCGGTAAGTTGCCAGCTTCTTTGGTTTGTGGGAACGGCACTAACTTTTTCTATAGCGATGGTATCTGTCGCGGAACAGTTTGGGAACTTAAGGAATACTCTAGGTTCAATATTGGGCATTTTCACAGTTCTCCGATGGCTACGGACACTATTCGCAAAGATCACAGGCCGACCACCACCAGCAGACGCAACCTCCCTAACCCCCAGCGCATTCGCATCCTTCGAAGGACGAAAATTCCTCCCCGACGGTTCCCCAGCCCAACAACCACGACCCAGCAAGAAGCCCTTCCTCTTCTTCATCGCAGCAGCCTTCGGCCTCCCCTACCTAATGGGAAAACTCATCAAATCCCTCGCCGCATCTCAAGAAGAAGAACAGCGACGATTAATGGCAGCAGGAGGACAAATCGGTCCCGACGGCCAAATGATAGAAGCACCCATCGACCCCTCCCAATACGAATTCTGTCGAGTCCTCTATGATTTCACGCCAGAATCAGCAGCCACAGTCCAAGGAATTGACCTCGAAGTCAAGAAAGGCGATATTGTAGCTGTACTAAGCAAGAGCGATCCAATGGGTAACCCAAGCGAGTGGTGGAAATGTAGAGCGAGAGATAGGAGAATGGGATACCTACCAGGTGTTTATCTTGGACCTGTTAAGAAACCCGGACAACCAATTGCGGAGATCAAGAGTGCTAGCCAGAGTGGGAGTCGAACAAATAGTCTTACGAGTTCGACGAAGGCGCCTCCTCCTGTTATTAGTGGGAAGGCGGGGGATATCGGGGTTGAGAGTTTTCAGAAAAGCCAGTTTTACTCTTAGTTCTTTTTTTTGCTGAGCGTATCCGAGCGGTTTTTTTATGTTTGTTTTAGTTGGGGAGTGATATTCGGGGTTTAGCGCTTTCTTGGAAAAATCGGGATGGGATTATGGATGGCTTTGAGGGAGACCTTAGTACTTGGTCAGGCACCGGAGCGGATTGTAGATAGGGCGTCTTGTAATGATAGAGGTCTTATTACATAAGAGAAACATATTTTTGCTCGAGTTGCCGTTTGTGTGAGAATTTCATCGCCTGAGGGTTTTTGTGATGATCTCCCTCGTGAATCTTGATACTTTTTATGAAGGGGCTTCGATGTTAAACTAGTTAAGTGAGAAGTTACATGCCCAACTAAAAGGGAATAGTGAATGAATCTCTTATTGGAAACAAAATAGACCTCAATCCTGCAAAGCTTTTCACCAGGAACAGACGGAAAGAAATCCAGTGGCAAAAATGAAAATAAAAAGATGGCAAAAAGTTCGTGCCTACCCCCCGCCTGGGTTGATTAATAGGCCTTAGTCAGTCTTGAGTGGTTAATCTTGAAGCTTTTTTGGGTTGTCGCGGGACGAGGAAAGAGGACTTGATTGGTCATTTTGTCGTAGGTAGTTTTTATCTTATTTAGTACCATAAACCAAGTGGGGCCTTGCTAATAGCTTTCGTAAGTGCTAGTAGATGAGATAAAATGGAAAATTGAGAAACATTTGTATATCAAACGTCAAGCGAAAAAGAGAATGAAGTCAATGCCCGAGATGAAGCTAAAGAAACAGACTTTCCACCACGAATCACCCCGCAATCTTCTTGGCTTTGACCAAACTAGAAGAAATGCCATTCCCCTTTTCACTCTAAACGTATTTATAGTTAAGAGGAAATGGAACTCTAGGTTTATTCTTCGAATCAAGGTCCAGTTGACCCAAGCCGTGCCAATAACCAAGGTTCAAAGCCTGGTAGGATTGGTTGACTCCCTGTATTAGACGAGGCAATATTATGGAACATTTCCGGGAGTATTAACAATCGTACAATGATATCAATTAGAGAAACCTATCTGGGAAAGTTTTCAGGGGATGTCCCGCAACACCTTATTCTCAAAAGCAAACAAGAACTTTACAACACCATCATTTTCAAGAACGCCAATTTTTTCTCGGATGTGTTTTTTCATTGACATGGTTGACTATAGGTCTACTATCTAACCCAATAAGTCATCAAGACCATTTCCCAATTTCTGCTGCTGTTGGCCTTGTGCTGGCTTTTGAAATTGTTGCTGTTGAATAGGAGTCGAGGTAGCGGATGTCGCTCCCCAAATACCAGCACTTGCCTTTTCCTTTGCAAGTTGGCCAAGAGCAGGTCCTGAAGTTGGGGTACTGGTCTTCTTGATTCCCACACTCGCTGTGGACCACAAAGAGCCGAAAGCATCACCTTTAGCGCTGGGTTTTGCTCCACCTGCGGCTGGTGACTTGATAGATGATGCGCCAGAGGCCGGTTTGGCTTGTGCGACTGGTACCTGGACTGAGGTAAAGTAATTTGGTTGAGATCCTTGGTATGATGTAGGTTTTGGTGCTTGCTGGGTTTGCTGAGTTTGCTGAGCGGGTGGAGGTGCAAAAGCAGAGTAATTGACTGGAGTAACGTTGCTAGTTGGGGCTGGTGAAATGGATGAAAATCCAACCATATCGGACAAATTGGCCTGTTTAGGGGCGGAAACTGGTTGTGGAGATGCGTATTGTGTATTGGAGGTTGTGGTTGCTGTTGGCTTTGGAATTGCAAAGGCGGATGGTGTAGAAGTCTGTACGGAAGGAGTAGCGGATTGGAAATCGTCGAAATCATCGTCATCGTCCAAGGCGTTTGATACTGGGGCGGCCGCCAATGGAGCTGCTACCGGAGCGGAAGTTGGAATTGGATCGTCAAAAGAAAAGAGGTCTGGTTCCGGTTCCTTTTTCTTTGGTGGCTCTGGCTTCTTCGCTTCTGCTTTCCGTCTGGTTGAAGTTGCAGGTTCTGCATGCCTCCTTGGTGGTGCTGAACCAGAACCGCCTTCGTCGTATTCGTCATATTCTTCGAATCTATCCCGTCGAGCGCCACTTGATCCCCCACCACCACCAGTTCCACTGTCCTGGAAATCACTACTTTGGCCTCCAAATCCACCACCATCACCATATACACCACCGCTAAATCCTCCATATCCTCTATCAGGTTCCTCACTACCAAAGCCTCCGTACCTACTACCAGTACCACTGCTTGACATACCCCCGCCCAATCCAGCTCCACCCTCTACACCAGTATATTTGTTTCGAGTAGCTCTGGACTTTTTACGTTCGGATCGGATTCGTTCAACATCGCTAAGAAGCTCCGCGAGTTCCTTGGCTCTGTTGCGGACATTAAGTCCTTGATCTTTTCCGTTCATATCAATAAAATGGAATTGTCGCAACATCTTCAGAAGTGTGAGATGAGATCGGGCATCGTCGATTACTCTTTCTGAGCCATTCTTTATTAGGAATTCGAGGAGTTGGAGGGCTTTGTATATTTGTCGCCATTCTTCGGCTGCCTTTTCCGTAAATCGTTTATAGATCATTGGCATAATTTCGTTCAGCAGTTGACTAGCGACTTAAATCAGCAATGTGCAATTGGGGCATATCGGATATGCTAACAAGTTGTATGTTCCATTTGCGATTTCTTGCATCTATGTGCAATTAGCAAAACTGCTCTAAGAGGGACATGGACTTGGTTTTATGGCAGAATAACTTACCAAACTTGAACTGGCACCCCATGGCTCGTTGTTTGTAGCCTCTCTAACTTTTGCCTCCATCTCGGTGTAATTCATTACGGCTGGAAGTGGTGAGCATGTGGACAACTGGCAAGAGAAGTAGCCCTACCATTTTGGACCTTGCGGACACCGGCCTTCAGGTCGTATAGCGAAAGGTTGGCCGCAGCCTCCTTGAGACTATTGAGATCCATGGTTTTGGTGCTGCAAAGGAATAGGGTGCGATGAATTCGAGGATGAGATAATATTGTGGATGCGATCGAGTGAGGCTATCTGGAGCGGATTGAATTGGTGGAGTAGCCGGAGCTGGCCAGCCGAAAGCTTGGCATCATCTTGCACGTGATTGATACTTATTGTCGTTTCCTTAGGTATTTGAGTCTCAATCATTTCTTAATCTTTTATGCTTATACTTTGCAATGTTCAACTACATCGTACTTTGAAGATGGAACAAGTCACGTGGAATGTTTTTGATAGGTAGATGCTTTCATTTCATTACGAAGTTTGATCTCTTTGGTTCAGCTCCATTCAGAGGATCGATATCTTCATCTCACAACCGCTATGGTGGAGTATCAACAACCACAAGCTTGAACACAGCTAGCCTCTCTCTTGTTTTGATCGGCACAGGAACACAAGCTTCGAGGTTACTTTTCAGCTACCGTAATCATGGCCTAGATCAAGCTGTCGGTCGACGGTCGTGTCATCAGGCCAAATGAAGACTCTGGCCACAGGACCTTGTCAACAAGCCACTCCTGATGCCATCGAATCTCTATCTTCCTCCTCAACACGTCTCTATGGACTCAACACTCATTATCTATCATCTATGCGGCCTGCCATCGCGCCTACTCCGAGCCTCACGGGACGCTCCGCGAGATCCACCATCTCGGTCAGTACAAACATTGGCCAGACGGAGAGATGACTGGAAACAGGAATAGCATCGCGGCAAACAAACCAGTGTCCAAATCCTTACCATGACAGCGATAAACGCATCGTTTCTTTTACCGCGAGCCAGAGGGGATTCATAGGTCTGCAGTGGATTCAAGCTTAAGAGCATCGCTTGGCCGTTCTTCAAGCGCCCGACAGGGGCGACGGGCCCATAACGAAACCTCACCCAAGTAACACCTCCCATTGGCCAACTCAGCGCCAGTCACGACAATCCGTTGTATCAACAATTATAGACTCGTAGCACGGTCTATCTCTCTTTGTTCGTAGGTAAGACCAAGTTGAGCTTGGTCCACAGAAAGCACTCATGGGAGGTAGATGAGTGTTTATTTAACACTTCTGAATCCGCTGTGTTTGTTTCCTTTCTTCATCTCATTCATCATCTCAGTTCTCATCTCTCCTACAAAAGTCTCTTTCCTAGGTCTATTTCCTTTGCGGTCACTTTCTTATTTTCATTTCAATTCAACCGTCTCGTCAGACATTCGGTCACTCTTTCGCTGCTAGCCGGCCAAAAACTGCTTTTACGCTCAATTCGATCTCTTAATCGAATACTTTGTTCCAACTTGGCTTCGACAATAAATCGGTATTCTACACCTCACTGTAGATATATCCAAAACTTTCCATATCCAAATCGCCAACTACCTTCCAATCCATATCTTGAGACTACTTCGCATTCATTTTCAGATATCGAATTAGATCCCCAACCAAAACCTCAAGCAGCAGCTTCTCAGCAAAATCAAACATCACAACAGATTTCTCAGTCAATTTCTCAATCTTTAGAAATTCAACAACCCAAAAACACATCACCTACCACCACCAACAAGATGTCAGGACCAAACTACGGAGCCCTTGGCATGACCTTCACGGTTGTCCGAGCCATGCAAATGATTTGCCTCATTGTAATCATCGGCCTTACAGCTAATTTTGTGGCCGAAATCACGGACGCTGATCAGAAACCCCCTCAAGTAATCATTGGTACTCTCTCAGTCGTAAGTTCCCTCTAATCCCATCACATCTAAAATTTCACTAACACAAACTAGACCTGCATCTCAACCCTCTATATCGTTATAACCTACATCCTCTACCATGACTCCATCCTCCCATTCCTCTTCGCCTCTGCAGCCGATTCCCTCCTCCTAATTGCCGTCATAGTCGTTGCCTGCGTAGTCGGAAAGCCCCTCTCCTACCTCGACTGCCCCGCCCTCCCAGACTCCGGAACAACATCCTCCTTTATCTCCTCCGTCGGTGAGAATTTGAAGAAAGTCAACTACTGGGTTTGGGCTGGTGCTTCAAAAACTACCTGTTTCGAGATGAAGGCTATCTGGGGCTTGAGCATTGCGCTTTGTGTCCTTTTTGCTTTTAGTGCTATTTGCAGTGCTTGTCTCTGGAAGCAGACGAAGGTGGCTGCTCCTAAGGATATTGAGCAGGGGAACTAGAAGGGTGCGCGTCTCCCGTTTGGAGGAATAGTAATGAGGAAGAATAGGGCGAAGTGGAGAGGAGTGAAGTGAGGAAGGGACGGACATCCCAGATTAACCAAAAACACCCACACTCGTTTCACAGGCGGAAAAGAAGGATGGCTGGGTAATGACTTGCTTTCTATGATTGGAGTTTGTTCTTTTTGTTTGTCTTTTTTGGATTGGTAATTTTTGGGTACACCTTAATTGGTTCGTTCCCAATAATAAAGGGATGGAGGGTTGGAAAAAGGAAACTCGATATAAAAAATTAAATTTGCGTTGCCCTTCATTCATGACCTTTTCACATACTTACTTTCTTTCTGTCGTTTCCGAGTGATAAGGTGGCCAAGAAGTTCTTGGTTCCCTTCTCTGGTGTTGCAGTGGAGTGTCTCAGGATTCGAGGCAAATCATTCTTTACTCTTCTTGCTGGGCTCGAATGTTGATTCGTCCGATGTTTACCAATACGGTGGTCTTAAGGAATGACTGGTCCTTACCCTTCAAGTTGCAATTACTCTTTTGAAGTAATCGAGCGACGAACCCAGAGAAGAAAAGAGATAGGAAAGTAGACGAGAAGGGAGGAGGGCCACCATGATTCAGCTCGAGGCGAACCACATTTGGAGCTTTCGTTTTGCGAAAAGGAGATCAAGAAGGAACGGTAACAGTCACAATTACAACAATATTCATTCTCAACCCATGCATTGATGATTACGCTAAAAATTAAAAACTCGACAGCACCTAAAGTACACTGATGATTTTTGGAAAGAAGCTCGTTGCTTCAAAGTCAAAGCGTAAAACCAAATTTTCTCATCACATTCGCCCTCAATATTTCGCTGTACGCTAGTCATGAATTAATTACCTAAAGTCTTGATCTTCATCATATCATTTATCTACCAACTCGAATAACACCCGCCGCCATGAGTTTCTGGATCTTTCCTCGGATACCAGGGTTCTTCATGTGCTCTTGAAGGGCGGCTGGGTCACCTTGTGCTTGTTGGAGGATACTTTGCATGATTGGATCTTGCATGATACCAAGGATCTAGAACTTGTTAGTTGGTTATTCAGGTCGAAGTGTTTGAGTGAACTTACTTCTGGGTCTCTTTGGATTCTCTCTTTTGTTTGCTCCTCGGTCTCGTTGTCTCTAGCAGCGGACATTGCTGAAAGTGCCTTTTGTTGTTGCTGCTCAATCTCTCTAGCATTGGCTCTTGTGACGTCGACTTCTGAGGCTTCCGTGCAAGCATCGAAACACTTGGAGTAATCTCGCATACCAAAGTAAGCTTGTGCCTTGCGGATATATGCTCTGATAAATTTGGGGTCCTTCTTGATGGCAAGGTCGCAATCAGTAATGGCACTTGGGAATTCCAAAAGCTTGATGAATGCTGCTGCCCGATTGCTGTAACCTCTTGGATCCTCAGGTGCTCGCTTTGTCATTTCTGTATATGCCTCGACAGCTGCTGGCCAGTCAGCCTCCTTGAATTTGGCGTTTCCAAGCTCACGAGCTTCCTCTGCCTTCTCAGGGTCAATGTATGCTTTCTTGGCGCCATCGATCTTGTTCTTCTCGGCAGCACGGAGTTTGTTGACAACTTCGGGGGTACGGTGCTCAGTGAGTGACTTTTGATAATTCTCAATAGCCTTTGTGAGATCACCCAGTTTCTCATATGATGTTCCGATACGGGCATATGATTTTGCGATCATCTTGAAATCGGCGTAAATCTCACGTCCTTCTTCGACGGCTGTCTCGCATGCCTTGATGGCTGCCTCGTAATCTCCCTTTTCGAAGTTTGCTGCACCAAGGTTGTTCAGGTAGGTAATATCCTTGTATGTCTCCCAGGCCTTGGTGTAATGGGCAATGGCCTCATCAAAGTTCCTCTTCTTGTATTGCTCCGTGCCAAGCTTCTTCTCGTTGTCCGCAGCAGCCTTTGCCTTTGCCTTCTCAGCAGCTTCGTCATCTTCTGGTTCTGGTTCCGGCTCGGGTTGTTTTGGAGCTTCTGCTGATCGGGCGTCTGGCATTGGCACATCCTCCTCCGCCTCTCTTGGTGCAGAACCGGCTTCCTCAGCTCCTGGTGGCATACCACCCATCATGTCCATGTCCACACCCATAAGTACACCAAGAACTTGAATCATCCGAGGGTCGGAGAACATGGCTTGGGCGTTGCCGGGGTTGTTCTTCATTTGCTGGAGTTGCATCATAAATGAGGGGTCTGCAAGGAGCTTGCTGGTTTTGGGGTTTGCTGCTAGCTTTTGAAATAACTGAGGATCGTTGAACATGCTTCCAAGTCCGTCTGTTGGGTCGCCTTCGACACCATCTGTAATACCTCATTAGCGTTGCCCCCATATTCTGGATAACAAAAATATCATACCTTCTTTAGCTTCCGCGTCAATTGCGCGCTTAACAGAAGCAAGCCCGGATTTGTTTTGGGCATTATTTGGGTCCAACTTCAATCCCTCCTCATAAGCATCGAGTGCGCCTACAAGATCTCCCAAACCGTGTGATGCAGCACCTTTACGTCCCCATCCCTTTGCCCAATCCGGCTTGATTTCTGTAACTTTGTTGGCATCGTCGAGAGCGTGTTGGTAGTCTTTCTTCGAGGCGTAGGCAGCAGAGCGGTTGGAAAAGAGGATGTGGTTCGTAGGCTCGATTTCGATTGCTTGCGTGAATTTATCACTGTAGCTGGTTAGCAAGATCGCTCGAAAAGGGTGAAGGGCAGATGTGGTTGGTCTCCATGTGCTAGAAGATCTCGGAGAAATACTGATTATTCCAAACAAACTCGCACAATATAAGAAATTGTACGAGTCGGTCTCAAGGAATCAGTACTTAGACGTCTTCAATCTTCAAACCATTTGTACAATGAAAAGCCAAATGGCATAAACCCCACGTATACCAACACCCTCTGCCGGTCCACGGGTAGAACTTACATAGCCTCGTCGAAGTTCTTCTCAGCAATAGCCTTGTTACCAAGAGCTTTGAGTTCGTCCGCCATGTTTGAAGGTGATACTTCTCTCGAGAGTGTGTCTTGTAAAGGAGATCGGGTATAACGTGTTCAAAAAGTGAAAAAGTGTTGCAAAATCCAAACGTGAAAGGCCGCTTGACTTTTGAAGGTCCATGTATTTCTAGATCTTTCTAAACAGAGGAGCTCGGTATAACTTCGGACTGGAAGCTTCTCTTCATACACGTGATCAGGATTGGCGCCACACCCCGAACGCCACAACTTTCTCTTGAGTTCTTGCAAAATATAGGACAGAAGCTGTACCATCACAAGCGTCCAACGAGCAGATATGCGAGCTTATTCGGTTGGGATGAGCCTCGTAGGATCGTCTGGATCACACTATTCTTGTCAACGAACATTGTGTTTGGACGAGCAGAAGTTCCTTTTCGCTGTTTGTTTTCCTGAATTTTTTTTATTATAGTCATACTGTTTTGCGACGTTTTCTGCCTCGTATTACAATATCAGCCGCCGTGTGTTTGTGAGCCAGGGTTTTCCATCTGTTGGACAGAATAAGAATACAGGCTCACGATGGACAGTAAAAGCGGCAGTAGAAACGTTAGATTCGTACCGGAAGTATTTACTCTCCATCACAAGACTCCTTGCGCGCTACATTTTGAATCTTCATTACAAGTTTTAAAAACCACAGGCTACACATACCTCAATATAACATCCTTAGTGTCAGATAGGCAGTGCGACCGTTTTTTATCTTTCAATTTATTATTGCGAATTGACCGGAAGGCGTTGAAAGATATCCGGACAATGATAACATTTATCTAATTAAAGTAGTGGTATTTCAAAAACGCTATCCAATATTGTCTAGTTCCCTTTTTTCTTTGTTCAAGTGGGCTGTAAGATCTTACTTCGTACAGGGCCTAAATAACCTGCATTTTATGTCAATGCACCGATCCAGAAGGTTCCATAGTTTACGTCACTCTAGCCAATAAGGATATAATGCTCTTGACGCCGCTTTTCTGTTATGGAATGATCCTGCCATATACCTACATAGAATACTAAGAAAAAATAAATAAAATATTAAAGCAGCATTGCCGAGTATTTAGGGTGCACTGACATGAAAAGCAGGTTATTTTGGCCCTGTACTGTGGTACTCGGGGTATCAATTGTAAGGGCGCTTCTAGCAGCTTCTGCCAAGCATGGGTACGAGCAGGGGCCTTCTACCCAATGAATATTTGATGCTCGCATGCTGCTCTTAGTACTGTAACTTTAGTACAAACCCTCAAAATCAGTCATAGAATCGTCATTTCACGTACCTACCCCTAAGCAGCCTGCCTCTTCACCAGACCTTACACGCGACCAGCGGCTCCGTGTACAGACTCTCTTTTGTGAGGCTAATTGGACTGTCTCCCAAATCGTACTCTCGACAGGCTTCACAGAACGCTAGGTTCGATACACACTCTCGCACTGCCTAACCCTGCAGAAGAAGAAGACAGGACAGAGAGTATTCCTTAATACTCCGCAAAGGAAGAGGCTAATTGAATGGGCGACAGCCTCCCAAAGCAACCGCGAGACACGCTGGTCTGACATACCCTCAATCCTTGGCCTCGATTGCGGAGAGTACGCTATTCGTACAGCTTTTAAGAAGGAGGGGTTTGTTCGACGTGTTTCACGTAAGAAACCACTGATTTCTAAAGAGAACAGGAAGAAGAGACTCGAATGGGCGCAAGAGCATGTGAATTAGACCAACGAGCAATGGAACGAGATCCTCTGGAGTGACGAGACCTGGGTTTAGCCAGGGAAACATACACAGGTCTGGGTGACAAGGAAGATTAGAGATTCAGAGGTCTATAACCACGATTACGTACAAGCAAAGTATAGAAAGAAGATAGGATAGATGTTTTGGGGTTCAATTAGTGGGAAGTACAGCAAGCATAGGGGTCTCTTTTGGGAGAAGGATTGGGAATCGATTAATGAGGGGTCCTACTCTGGGATTATTATCCCAATTGTCAACGATATACTCCGCGAGTACTCTGAGCTCTCTTTTCAGCAAGATAATGCTCCCAGCCATGCCTCAGCTTTTACAAAGTCAGTTATTCAAGCGGCTGGATTTAAAGTGATCGAGTAGCCTCCCTTTTCTCCTGATTTAAGTCCTATAGAGACTCTTTGGGACAATATGAAGGACTATATCCAAGAGCACTACCCCCAAGTTCACAACTCTTATAAGAGGCTTAGAGCAGCTGTTCAAGAAGCCTGGGAATCGATATCCTTTGAGAGAATTAGGGAGTTAATAAGGACTATGAAACAGCGCTGTCAAGCAGTTATTGACAGTAATGGATGAGAAACAAAGTGGTAGAGCAGCACTGCCAAGAAATACTATATATATACCCCTGTAGTTACAATTGTTACCCCTGATACAAAGTACGAAGTACACTGTTGTACAATCCTTGCAAAACCTGCAGCTCATGTAAGAAGACTTTGGGAGGGGCCAATCATTGAGCAATATTCGTTTTGCCCCGAGCCAATGGTTGGGAGCTTTCCACGCAGCAAGGCTTTGAGATATACTTCCCCTCCGGGGCGTATCTTCCGCCAAGAGTTCTAGTATTTTCTGCGCTTGCAGGGCGGTACCACCAATGATATTAAGATGATCCAAAGCTGCTTTTAGTACTGTAAAATCAACTTTTCAATATGGAATCAATATACAGAGTTCCTGTGCCTAAGCAGCTCTCTCCACAGCTTACTCGGGATAATAGATTACGTATTTAGACGCTCTATTTTGACACTAACCTCTCACGCTCTTAAATCTATCTTATAACTAACAAATCTTACAATCAAGTCTACTATGTAATCAGCCACTGGCTTACACCTCAAAAGCGCAAGACTAAGGGGAGAATCTTACTCAAGACTTCTCAAAGGAACAGGCTGATCTAATAGGTGACAGTATCCTGAGAGAACTGCGAGACACCATGGATTAGATCCCTCAAATACTCGGTTTTGATTGCAGTGAGTATGCTATAAGGTCTACATTCAAAAAGGAGGGGTTTGGACGACATATTCAACGGAAGAAGTGTCCTCTTACAGAAGCTAGATGCCTTGAACGCCTTGCTTGTGCTATTGAACACTACGACTGGCCAGAAGTGGGATGAGATACTATAGAGTAATGAGACGTGGGGACAACCTAGAATACATACTAAATCATGGTATACTCACATGCTAAAGGAAGCAAACCACCCAAACTGTATACAATCGCAGTATCAAAGGAAGATAGGATAGATGTTTTGGGGGTTAATTTCAGGGAAATATAGACAGCATAGGGGTCTGTTTTGGGAGAAAGACTAGGAGACAATTAATGAGGGTTCATATTCTAGAATCATTGTCCCTGTGGTAGATGAGATATTACAATAATACCTAGAGCTTCAATTCCAACAAGAAAACGCTAAAGGTCATGCCTCTGCTTTTACAAAGTAGGTTCTTGAAGCTGCAGGAATAAGGGTGCATATATAAACTTTCCAAGTGCGCAAGGGAGGCTAGATATGGTTCAATTTCTGATCAACTCCGGGGCAGACTCACAGGCTCCCCTTGATCAGCGTTATTGCCGTGCACTGCGAGAGACCAGAGAACAGGGTCATTTTGGAATAGTATCTATACTGCAGAAGTACCGAGACGAAGCGATGGAAGAATGGAGACAGATTCGACTCCTGGAAATGAATTCTAGAGATGAAGGACAGGAGTAATTTTTGGTGGCTTGTTGTACTCAAAATGAATCTGGGTTTCATAATTATTCAGGTACGTTTACTGGATTTATCTCAAATCGAGTTTCAACGCACTCTAATAGTTTTAGGACTTGAGCAGATCACCAAATTTCAATTCTTTTGTGTTGTTTATTTTTCGGTTTGTTTCCTGGTAGCTTGCATACTTTCTCATGTCTTCTTTGCTGAATGTTGAGTTTGAAGGGGAGGGGGGAGTACCTGACGGCTGGGGGTGGAAGTTTTATCTTGCCTCGCAAACAAATCCAATAGATGTTGATAGCTTTCATTAAAACAGGACACTATAAGTTTATTTCCCTACTAGCCTCACAGTGGGTATCAAGGGTAGCAATAAGCAGCTAGATGTTTTAACTCCAGTACAATTACCGAATACTTTGTCACAAGTAAACTCTGAGCCTTCGAGATAATTTCCCAGATTACCCTAGAAAGTTAGAACATTAAGAGCCAAGTAAACAGGTACGAATATTAAGTACTTGTTGCAACTTTTAATTTCCATGGCGAGCTAAAATCAAAATATATATGAGAAGTGACAGATGCGTGGGTGATGGGTTAAGCGAGGCTACACGAGTTGTGATGAAATAAGAATACAACCCAGGCCTGATCTCATCCTTAAGGAGTCCCCTGTTAGGAATATTAGTTGAATGTGAAAACCTGAGTTCACTTGATCAACTAGAGTTAACCAGACTATCATTTTAACACTACTCTGCCTGAGAAAATGACACTAGTAAGTTTTCAGAGGGGGAAAGCAGACTTATAACTTTAAATGAGTGAAGCTACAAGTTATGACGTGCAATCGAGCGATTATTACTACTTTCTACACTTATTCATTGCAGTAGGTGTGGCGCTGAGCGCAACGTGATACAACTTCGTTCGGAATTGCATATCCCTCAAGTGCAACACGAGCTAAGCACGTCATACCTCACAATGACCTTTCCGATGATGCTTTGGCTCTCATTGTGTAATTAAAACCCTGTCATTTGGTGTTACAAAGGTATTCGAGAGGAAGATTGGACGGACATGGAGCGGGTGCCTACGCTCAGAGAACCACTAGAATATCTCCTTTTCTTTTGCACTCATCATTGCATGGAATCTTGCTTTGTTCAGCTATCCTGCATTACGGATGTGCAGGCAGTGACAGAATTTGGGGAGCTTTCGAGTCACTAAACGCGTTTTTGCCAATCATTTTTGATACGGGGTCTCGGAGCCTACGAAGAGCCAGATAGATCGGATCGCTGGATAGAAATTCACAGCCACTCTGAGGTCCTCATGGCTTCCTGGTATTTTACTGGGCTCGGTTTCATTTTATCAGCCAATAAGGCTGCCACAAGATACCATGTTGTACAAACCTGCTTCGCCCCTTTCGAGGCAATTATTTCAAGCCATAGAACTTTGAACCTTAAAGCAAACGCGATTCTTAAAACGTTTTCTGTTCTCAAAGCACTTATCTTCCAATATTGACTCCCAACTTCAGCCTAAGCCACCAAGCCATGGCAATAGCGACCGAGAGAACCCCTTTGATTGGGTCTCAAGATGGAGCTGAATCGGAAGCAATAGCTGAAACCGAAATCGAGTCAATTTTAGCTGGACAAGGAGAAGATGGCCCCAACACAACTTCATCGAAATGGAGGAAAATATTGGGAATGATTCTTGCACTCACAGGCAAATTTGCAGTTTCTTCTGGCAATGTAAATACTGATTTTTTCTAGGTGTTTTTATTGCGGGCGCAGACATGTCTTTCGTACAAGTGACATACGAGGTGATAGCCTCCTCCTTTAAAGATACTTCCAACAGTGCTTGGGTACTCGCCGGTTACAATCTTGGTCACTGTGTCGCATTGCCCATCGTAAGCAAAGTTATTGTTTAAATGAAACTCTTCTAGATATGCAACTACTTATCCAGCTCTTCTCATCTTGATAGTACGGTAAAATGAGTAGTTTCTACGGAACCAAATTTCCCCTGGTCACATCGTATTGTTTATTCAGTGTAGGATGCATTCTTTCGTAAGTTCGGGAGTAACTCTCATATACAGCAAAGCGTCTAATTGACAACAGTGGTACGGGAGTACATTTATGGCAAATTATCGCTGGAAGAATCATCACCGGACTTGGTGGGTCTGGAATGCTGGCACTTGTATCCGTTATTATCACCGGTAGGACTCATGCCCTCTCAGCTATTGCACTATTACTAAACAATAATTGCTAGAAAATGTTTCGCCCAGCCAGCTGGCTCTTATGCGGAGTTATGTTAATGCAGTAAATGTTATTGGGCGTGCATTTGGGGGGCCAATTGGTGCAGTCATAACTGATGCATTAGGTTGGCGATGGTAAGTTCATTTGAGATTATAATGGCATATGCTAATTGAACGTGACAGGTCCTTTCTTTGTCAGGTACCCGTGGCCATCTTATGCTGTACTTGCTATGTGATCCTTTTATCGACCGGAGAAGAGAAAGAAACAAGCCCTGAGCAAGTCCAAAAACGCAAGAGCGTAAAAGATATCGACTACCTAGGAATAGGAGCTTTCAGTATCTCAATCACCAGTTTGCTCGCATCGATCCAGCTTTTCGGAAAACAAGGGGCAGATATCACAATGGCTTTGATCTTGTTGGGTTCTGCTGTTTTCTTTGGGCTCTTATTGGTACTTATCGAAGTATTTTATGCTGCGGAGCCTTTGATTCCTCTCGGTCTTCTCAAGACAGTCACTGGGATATATTTTTTTGCACAGATGTTGTTAGTTCTTGGTAGAGAAGCTGTATTTTCCCTCGTTCAATTTTGGATTTCATGAGCTGACTTTGACAGCACGTATCAACAATCGCTCCATATTTTCTTTGGACTGAAGACCTCAAGACGACAGCTGCTGCTCTGCGCCTTATTCCATCGCCTATTGGATTTACCGCTGGGTCCCTCCTCTCAGGGTATATTATTCAGAGGTGAAATATCTCTCCTCACACCAATGGTACTGTCAATTACTAAATGAGTTCAGAACTAGCAAATGCAAGGCCCTATGCATGGCTTCTCTTGTTTTCGGCTCGCTAATATACCTGGTTATTGCTCTTCGGTGGGGCAATCAGCCATATCGATGGGAGCACTTCTACATTCTACCAGCGGGAATGGGAATGGGTGCTATTCTGACCTGCACATTTGTAGGAATGACCATGAGCACCCCAAAGCCATTACATGCCACAGCAATCTGCATCTATTTTCTGTGTCAACAAGTAGGCGGGATAATTGGGACGGCGGTATCTTCAGTTGCACTCCGTATAATCTTCAAGAACACTCTTGAAGATTGGTTGAACGGGATTCCAAATAAAGAAGAGGTAGGTGGTCGCGGACGCACCAGTGGGCTGACACAAATCCTTTCTGACAATTATAGGTAATTCGGGAGATTCTCAATGGAGCAGGGTCTTTGAATGTTCCCGACACACTTCGAAAGGTGGTTCATCTAAGCTATCGTCATAGCTTCCAGTTCGTTGCAAGTGAGTAATTTGTCCCCATGATAAGAAGATAGCTGACTCTTATGAACTCGCTCAGTTATTCCATCTCTTGCATCAGCTCTTGTTTTGCCATTGATATATTTGACACCGGAAGTTAAAATAATATGACGATAGAGTTGAGGGGGCCCGGTTGGATCTCTCTTTACTTGTGGCTAGTTCTAGTTTCATTTTTGGTACAAAAGTGCATGTTTTAGACGACTCCTAATAAATTACATATCCTCATCAGAGAGTCGATTTGATAATCACTCTCTGGAGTGTGTGCAACTAGAGAAGGTGAAGCTATTCTGTAAGATATTTTGATAAGAAAGTAGGTTGACAGCTGCTTTGAAAACATTGCTTGAGGGCTCTCAACTCACTAGCAACCATTTCCGTACAATACCTAAGAATCCCGAGCTTTCCCTCTTGTATCTCAGATACTCTAGGGCGATGAAATTTATTCTCCGTCGACGTTTAGAAGAATCCGGAAATGGATTTCTCAAATGTTCTAAATGTTCTCGGAGAATAAACTTTACTGTCCTAGACTATTTCGCACAATCGAAACAAAGTAGGTGTACGCAGAGCAGTACCTAGCTCTGTTACCAAAGTCCGTTTGGTAAGCGCACACTATAAACTACCGTTTACAGCATTCTTTTGTGATGAGCGTGAAGATTTTAAGTTACTGATTGTTGGGAGGGGATATAACCGATGACCTGTGATTTGAATTTTCCAAGGCGTCAACTAGAGAGTGTTATGCAGTTGTGTTTTCTCTGTTCAATCGGAGCTCATTTATGAAACCATTATGCATTTTATATCTCATTCTCAATTAGAAAACTGTAACTTTCGCAAACCATTGACATTCATGCATGTGTAAAAAAATGTCCTTCTTATTTCAATTTCCCTCATCAGCCGCTGTGCTTCTAATTACATACTGCCAGAAAAATGGCGTTTTGGTAAATCATCGTGGCCAGCAATGGCAAGGGAACTCGAGAGTCTGTATGATTATCACTTTGATTCCCACATATCCACAGCTCTCAAACCACATTAATGCCTCCAGGTCCTTCAGTAATGATTATTTTGTCAGCCTGGTACCTCTCAGAAAACAAAACGATGTCGTGAATGGGCGCTGAGAATGGATCTGTTACTGTTTTGTTGCAATCTCCGGTGATAAAGCAGCGATATTTTGCATTGTTAAATTCGTTCTCGCCAAATTGCTCGATCACCTCCTTCACCAGAAGAGCTGCCTCGAAAAATCTCGTCGGCTCTTGGTGCTCCACTCCAACTTCCTCTGCCATTATATGACTAAAGCAGTTGTTCACATTACGATCTCCACCATATTCCTCTACTGAATAGCCAAGAGGCGAACACTCTACACATATCTTCTGGTTTTCGCGAAGCAACTCCACACAACGCTAGTTCAACGCAAAGAGGTCGAAACGAAATATGTTCTCTTCTAACATTAGATGGGACTTGAAGGCAGAGATCATAGCCAAGGGGGAAAGTTTTGGGCTTTTTGAATAATTCTTGCGTTCTGGAGAAGGGGATGTTTTTGTTGTGCCCTCTACTAACTTCTCAACGAGCATTCCCAGCATGACAAGTGGTTCAGTTGCTGCTCTGGTCGGAAGCCAACGCACCCCTCTAACTCTTCCCTGTGGCATTGCTTCTTTGTTCTGAAGCTCAATGTATTTTGACATTAGTTTCAGCTTTCGACCTTTGTTTCGAGAAATCGGCAGAGTGGTTTTTTGAGTGGTTTTGTCGTGTGGAATTGTAGGTCGTCGTCTTCGGTCACCTGAAACAACCGTCGTACTAATACCCATAATAAGATTAAAGTGGCTAAAGCATTCTTGTGGATTCTTCGGGCGATCTCCCATGAAAATCCAAGAAGATCCTTGCCATTCGATAATTCTTTCAGCATCAATCCATTCTATGATCGTGCAAATTGGTTAGTTAGTCCAGACATTTATATGATTGGCAGAGAACAAGCCAGGAGAACCCTACTAACCTAGGCTTCCCGGTATTTGGCCACTCTGCTGCGAAGCATTATAAAGATGAATGGAAGTTAAGACGGCTGCCTGGTCACCGGCCAGGGCAACTCCTATTTCATGCACTTTGTTCAAGAAGTGTTGCGTGACTAGGACTAGCAGCATGGGATGGTTACGAAAAAGGTAAAATGGACCTAACCACCAGTAACTTTAATTAGTTTCATGCATCATAAAGAAAAGAAGAAGAGGAGAAAAAAACACAAATTGAGCAATACTACATACCCCATGAATAGCGAGTAGCACGAGCACCAAAAATTGAATTGAGCACGTTTTGGATAACCTCTTCCTCCAGAACGGTGTCAATCGTCTCCTTCAACTTTGAATCATTGTGTGAATTGAGTTTGTGCCAGTTGTTTACCGTGTTCGTAGATCCAAAAATGATAGACTGCTCGATGGTTTTCGACATCGATTTCTGTAATTCCTGGGCGTCCTGGAAACATTGCTCTAATTCACTGCCAACCACGCGACGTGTATCAATCAGGACCTGGACCGCGAAAACCACCCAGGTGGGAATCTTCCCCTCAGGATTGTTTGTCTTGAGAATGTGCAACCCCCGGGTTACTTGATCGTTGTAGCATTCACCTTTACTTTAGTAGGCCAGCATGCCAAACAACGAGAGACATTTAAGTAGACAATCATCATCTTCTGGCAAGCGCATAGCTGAACGCTGGCTTTCTTGATAGAAAGACATCTCAGATCGCATAAAGAATAATTCCAAAGCTTCGAATGTAAGGCCACAAAAGAAGTTTTTGGATGAGACTTTAAATCCGGCTCCAGTACATGTAGCAAAATCCGGGGAATACTTGTCGTGGGAATTCGGATCGCGGTAACCATCATACACGTAGTCGATTACTGCGCCATGGCCATCGAACTGGGAAAACTCGGAAATGCATTCCTCGTTGAGACGACGGAATATTGCTATGGCTGTGTTCATCGTCAAAGCAGCTGTCGTGAAAGCGATCTGGTGCTCTCGATATTCTGCCCACTAAATTTATATCCGTTAGCGAGACATTTTGGGCTTTTGGGTGGAATTCCAAACTCCGAGAGATTCTTGCTCCTGTCCAGTCAAGGGTCACATCAAACATTCCGGAGCAACCGCCTTTGTTGCTCAATTGCTCGTGGCTCGATGCATGGGGGACGTGTAGAGAGGGAAAACCATACAAAGGTAAATACTCACAGTCTGTCGAACATAATGACGGATATCAGTCAAGTCTTTGAGAAGACAGAATATCGCAAATGAGATATCTTCATCTGTAGGCTCGAGTTCGTATTCACAGGCTGACTTATTCGACTTTGAAGGCAAGCCACCCGATGTCCATTCAGTAGGCTCATCGACCTCCAGATAATCGAAAAGGTTACATAAGCCAGCAATGCCACTGTCTAATTTCTCTTTGGGGTCTGTTTCTTGAGTTTGATTTATTGAACCGGAAGCTCGACTTGGTGGCTTTAGTATGTGTAGTGTTTCCCGTAGCACTTCAATGAAGTATTAGTGCTTCTGGTTTGATGTTTGTGTTGATGAGTCTGTTAGGCCTTAATGCCTATAGAGCCATTGGTATTAGGGACCTGGGTGAAAGGAGAAGGCAAAGCAAACAGCGGACTCACACAAAGCAACTGTTGCATGCACTGCGAGCTGCAATGGCATCTTCCAGAGTTCGAATAATGTTTTCGGGTACTGTCGCCGCTGCATTGGCTACAATATACTGGGCCATTTGTAGAATATCAGCCAAAGCGAACTTTTGATTTTGACCAGAACTATTTTTTGTTGCTTTTGCGTTACCCTTGCGACTGTCTTTCCCCTTGATCCCAGACGCCTTCGAAGAAGAATCGTTCAACTCCTTCGTCTCTGGTGCTACACTAACAATCCATGCCATGAACCTTTTAGTGCCAACTTTGTACTGCTTGTACGTGTCGAACAGAAAGGAACCAAGCGCCATTTTTGGAAGACGTCGCTGCAACGGACTCAGATGGACGAACCTCAAAGTCCTAGGGCGAACAAGTGGAATATGGGTAAAATCGCTGGTCGAGAGAATGGTGGTTCTGCGAAGCGAAGGTGATAGTCGCGTCGAGTTTCTTCACCTGTCAAGATAAGGGTGGCAAGTCCAAATGGATCGAACACGACGGATCGCAATCGAAGCTTTCGGAAATTGTGTGGACAAGCTCGCGGTTTTAGTTGACGAAAGAGATGTAGGTCGAAGGCAAGCTCGGGTGAGAGACTTTGAAGGGAAGATCATTTAGGACTCGAAGGTGAGGCATGGTTACGCAAGCGAAGCAAACAAAGTCAACCAAAACACGCTAATACTTTCACGGAAATATTCTCTAGAAACATATATGCCGGCCATGCAGGATGCTTCTTCCAACAGCTCATATCAAAGAGAAGCTCGCAGACACTAAAAGAAAAGGATGCTCACAAGGTTTTTCGCGAGCCTGAGGCTGTAAAACAACAAGAGTCGAATCGATTATTCTCTAATTCACTTCATACAGTCTTTGAGTTCTCGTCAATCAAAACTCCAAACGCAACTTTCGCCATTCCATAACTTTGCCCAACCGCCTCACCACCATACACTCTCATCTCTTTCTCATACGCAGCGGTCACACCTTCTTTGTACCCACCTGCCTCAGTTAGAAGTCGACCCAGAAGCGCGGAGTCTCTGCAAGCTGTATTTGCTCCAATACCGCCCGCTGGAGTCATGGAATGCACAGCATCCCCAATAACGGTAACTCGGGGTTCATTCTCCCATTCTGGAACACCAGTTGGGGTCGAACAAGTAATCTTCCAAAATGCAGCCTCGGATTCGACCATCTCATCGAAAAGGGGCTGGAGGCGCGGGTGCCAGTTTGCTGTAAACTCCTTCGCTATCTTAGCTGCTGGGGCACCGATCATAGAATAGTCATCATTCGGAGCCTTGATAACTCCAGGCTGAGCTCCCATGGTCCACCCAAACTGAACTTCAGGATCATCCATATCGCCTGAGCGGACATTCGTAATCACAAACATTTTCCCTTTGGGATTGGTGTCATCTACCAATCGCCAAACGCCTTCCCCAAGCCCTTTGAATGCAGTAGTTGGTGCTTGCCCGTGTATTCCTCTAGCACCAGTATCGTATACCTTCAAAGCACCTTTCGAAACTTGTCTTGCGACTTTGGAATAGATGCCCTCACCACCAACCAGCATCTCGCCCTCAACTGACTTGGATCCATCTGCGAAAACTGCGCGAACACCATCGGGAGTTAACTCGTAGCTTGTAACGTGGTGAGACCAGTTGACGAATGGCTCACAGCCTGACATAAACTGTTTCCGCATATCTCCCCTCGATATTCCCACAATCTTTCCATCGCGCGATGACAGGACTTCTTTTGTCTCTTTGGGTTTATCATCACTCGCCTTAACTGGTGCTGGTATCGACTCGGGGATTATCTCACCCGTTATTGCGTCTATAGCTCCAAATCCACCACCTCCAGTCTTGCCGCAGACGTCCCAAAATTTCGCCCATTTCTCTGGTCCGAGGACTGATTCGATGGCATCTAAGCCTTCGGTGGATAGACGGAGTCTGTATCCCTGTGCGCGGAACGAAATCGAGCTGTCTCTTTCGAAAATCTGGAAGGGGATCGAGGCTCGAAGGAGAGACTGCGCAAGTAGCAGGGAGGAGAGGCCCGCGCCTGAGATGAGAATGGGTTTTCGGGTGGCAGCCATGTTTGATGTTGTTGGAAGTATTCTGGGGCTTCAGGCTAAACTAGAAGACTTGATAATGGCGAATCATTACTTCGCACCGCTCGAAGGAACAGTAGATATATGTTGGGTCCTGAAGCTTACCGGGACTCCGTGGGGTACTGTGGTGGGGGCTGATGACAGCATTGGGTTGATTTCCAATGTTTCCGAAAAGGCTCCACACACGTGATCGCAGCTTACCCTTTTTTATAAAGCAGCATATTCACACTAGTAATGTATATGCAGTGAAACATGGTTAGACAATTATAGTTGAATAGTCTAGGATAGCCGTTGAGAAGTCTACAATACAAGCAACTCCTTATGAATTGCGAAATTGCTCTGGCTAGCTCGTCATCCCGGTTGCTAAAATACAGCACAGATATGTATATGTACCCACATGTGATGACAGCTGAAAATCATGTTTAAGGGAGGTTCCGGTGCCTTGGGCAAACTATAAAGTTGTCTTCAACCTTCTGTAGTTCTGTGGTTTACTGCGCTAAATTTTACGTTGCATTTTTCGACCACTATGGTCCGCGAACACACCCACGCAAGGCCTGTAACCTCTTCAAAGGTACGTAAACAATCAGTTAGCTTAAACGAGAAAGCTGCAGAACTACCACCAACTCAACTAGGAAGGCGGTTGGTTCATCTTCAATTATGTAGCTCTGCCCCTGTCTTCCAGGGGTTCCAGGTTGGAGAGCAGTTCCTTCAGCGCCAGGATTCAACCTAAATACTTCGAAAATGGAATCTTTATTTCTTCACGGTCCCAATTTCAACTTGCCATTCTACTTTTAAAAGTTATCGGCAATGTACTTCCTTACAGCATATTCTGCTTCGTTGCTTTTTGCCTCATCACACATTGGCTTAGCTTCCCCATCCTGCGACGAAGCATGTGGACTAGATACAGTACTTGGGCCTCGTTTATCAGCAGGTGCCTCAAATGATTGAGATGAAGGAACACAAAAATAAACCTGGAGTCTGGAAACCCTTGATGTCCTAAAACCAATTATGCTTTCCAAATTCTAGTAAATACCTATTTTCCTGAGCCCACTCCTTCACCTTTTCGAAATTGCGACATTTCCTTTCTATCCGCCCCCCCCCCCTGTGACACCACCAAGCTCTAAATGTGCGGGTTCAAGATTCATATCTGCTGCGCATATTAACGATTGACGGAGATAGTCAAAACAATGTCGAAGGTGGTGAGGATCCGGAGCCATGCTATGGTGATGGTGGTTCTACTTTGGGCGTGCAGCAGTTGTGTTGTGAAGTGCTTCATAATACCCAATGCGGAGAACATTCTAAGTTTTACTTGCATTGGTTTTCCATATACTTAGACTTCGGGATCCTAGAGCTTACGAGGCAGTGAATCTCGTGAAAAAGCGCAATTCCAGAAATCTCTGGGGCAAGTAGATCATGTTTCACAAACCCAAGTCTCTCTGAAATAGGATTAGAATGTTGCGGAAGCAAGGTCTTTGTATTATGTATTTCACTTACCTGGAAAAAGGGATTCCCAAGCATCGTTGGTTCTTTAGCTTGGAGGAAGAGTAAACGTTTTATTGTAAACCATTTTGTAAGGAACATCGCCCAATGGCACTGCAAATAGTCTCTTGGTAATGAACGCCTTTTAACTGTCATCAACAAAAGTACATACTCAAAAATTCAGTGCCTGGGAGGCGATGACGAGTTCCCAAGACAAAATCCCAAGTTCCACAGAAGATAGAGGTTAAAACCAGTGTAAAATAAAGTTGTATCGCTGAAAAAAAATCTTCTTTTAGAGCTTTCGTGAGGGGGCTTCAGATGAATTTCCGCATCGTCAAACCCTGGAATTATGGAATATTCTCTTGGGGAATTTCCCGTATCTTGCAGGGAGAATAAACTCATACTCTTCGTTCGAAATATGTGATGACAGCCCTTGGGTTGCTAAGAAATTCACAGATGTTGATCACAGGAGGAGTTCCCAAACACAACATTCTGCTGGTCAAAGTCTGGGCTTAAAGTAGCAAGCATATATATCAACTGTACTCGCTTCAGGATGTTATCGAGTACCAGAATTGCCACGTTTGAACCAGGACCACAATTTTCTGGTATCGGACTTCTGAAATCTGCATTCTTATCACCAACAAGGGACTAATTACTCCTATTGATTTTGTGCATCGGTACTAATGCAACCTTCCAAAGTGGGTGGGAAAATGCTGCATCGTTCAACTCCTCCGTTTCCCATTCGGCAAGCCAGGCGAAAACATGGTACCGTTTCTCTAGGTGCGAAATCACGTTGATCATCTTTGAATGATTTATATTATCGGAAACATTTCTTCTCTTATCAAGTCCGTGTTGACAAGAGGGAATTAGTATTAAGACCCCGCTTTCCCAGACTCAAAAATATTTTACCTACAGTGAGCGAATTGGAAATTTTATCCGTCAACTCAAAAACCAAATCACTTCCAGTCCATCTTAGATTTCGAAATCCTACACAGTTATCCTCTAAATACCTCCAGCAACTCCACCTCAAGTTCAATCTCTGATCAGAATCATGCTGCTCAAACAACAATTGAAACCCTTGCGACCCTAATCTCTGTGTGCCTTACAATTCCTATGGGGACAGGTGAGTGATTTGTTTGAATCTCCTGTATTTGTACTCATTAATTCAGACGGACGTATCAAGCGAGTCGAGACAGCCGATGGTGATGATAAGGTCGTCTATTCTTGGGCATTGCCAGAATAACATTGAACTTTCATGTGCCTAGTCAACTTCTTCCGCCTGAGGTATGCAGATATTGGGTTTCCCGTTTTGAGACAGAGGAAGGAAGAAGGAAAGACACCCTCTGGTGGCTGGGAGGGGTGGTTTAGGACTATGAGGCAGAATGCCATTACTTTAATTGAATAAATTAAGTAATAACGCGGAAATCTCCTCCCCCTCTCTCTCTCTATCATACAGAAACATTGAGACAAATGCAGTGATTAGTTTCCATTCGTGGAATGGCACTGGAAACACTGGCACAAGGCTTAACATGGCAGCTGTAATCGGCCTATTTATCTCACCTTGAACCACGGTAGTATAAGCAAATAAAAAACTTCCCCAAATGAATTCCAACCCGAAGAAATGTTGCCAATTGCCTGGATGAAAACCTCACAGGACAAAAGTATGGTCGGATGAGACACCCTTACCTCCGGTGACCATTTTTCTCCAACAGCAGTGCATTATACAAGGTTGTGGACATGCAGCAATACTACAGGTAGTTTCGCCCCAACCTAAAAACCAACAGTAGTACTCAGTATGCAACACCACAAACTTGCACCGGGAAAATTCTGACGAAGGATCATCGGCACTCCCAATGCCCACCGCTATAGCCACAAACAAAAGTTTTCCCACTCTCTTGAAGTTCAGAGTCACAGGAACTCGAAAACATGTCTTTTTCTACTCTCGTTTCGTCCTTGAAGCCAAGTTGTCCACAGAAGCCCAGATTCTGACAAACTCAAACCTAGAGGCTTTTAGAAACAGCCTTGAAAGATGGTCCAAGGCCAACGTCGAGATACCAGGTGCCATCCTTCTACCGACAACACATCATGATGTCGCAACCATAGTGAGTTTAATTACAACTTTTGCTCAGCACAATCTACTGATGACATAATTGATGACACAAAAATTGACAAAAGAAATTCAGGTCAAATTTGCACACGAAAATTCCATCCCATTCGTTCCTGCGAGTGGGGGTCACAGCCCGTGGTCAACTATCAGCAGTTCGGGCTTCGTCCTAGACTTGAGAATTATGAATCTGATTACCCTCGAACCAGAGGGGCGACTTGTATGGGTCTCGGGGGCAGTGTTGGTGAAGGAATTAGCAACTGTGCTGGAAGAATCTGGTCAATGCACAAGTATGTATCGTCAATCTCGAAAGTTCCAAATCCCAAACTAAAAGGCGCGACAGCCCTAGGTAACGGAAATACGGTTGGGGTGATCCCTTACGTCCTAGGTGGTGGGACAAGCATTTTCACAGCGATAATTGGCTATGCGTGTGATCAAATTACAGCTGCCAAAATCGTTATTGCAACGGGAGAAATCATCGACACAAGTGCCGACTCTTTCCCAGATCTCTTCTGGGCAATCAAGGGAGCAGGAACATTCTTCGGAGTAGTTCTCGAAATAACAATGAAGACCTTTCCATTATCAGTTTTGGGATCTGATGATGGCTCACACTGGGTTGGAACCTTCATCTACACACTAGATAAAGCAGAGGAACTCTGCAAAATTCTAGAGCCGATAATAGTAGATCAATCTTCCAATACAGCAGGAGCAATAATGGTAATCGCACCTCCACCGGCGTTCCAACCCGTCCTTCTTGTAGCACCACATTTCCTTGGAGATTCTCAAAAGGCACCGATTGTGTACGAAGCGTTGAGCAACCTCGGACCAATGATGTCTTCCTCGTCTACCCCCAGATTCTCAGAGTACCGTGATGCGTTAGATTACGCTTGCGTGAAAGGGGATTTCAAACGTTTCACCATGGTTGGCGTTCCCGATTTCAAGACCGAGAATTTCTTGAAAGTCATTGGGCTGTTTCAAGAGTTGTTAAGTTCTTGTCCTGATGCTGGAGGAACCGGATATTTATTTGAGTGGCATACGGCAACCTCCAAGCCTCCACCCCAAGATTCTGCTTTTGCTCACCAGGATGTTCTTTTGTGGATGTAAGTTACATTCCCTCTCCATTTTCGTAAAGGTTAAGGAAGAAAATTATAAATTCTGACGACCTTCCGATATAGGAATGCTTTCTCCTGGTACAGTCAAGCCGAGAATCAAGAGATTGTTCAAAAATTCGAGGATAAGGCTCTCGAGGCTATGCGTAATGACCAGGAAGAAAAGGATTTCATTGATTATGGAAGTGTTATTCGTAATAGTCCCGTCGAGAGACGTTTCCGTGGAGCGGATAGACTTGCAAAGTTGAGAAGTGTCAAGAAAAAGTGGGATCCTAAAGGTGTGTTTACGCTGGAGTTTCTGTGAAAATCTGTACGTTAGCATATGTGGCATTTGGTTATGTGAATGAAATCTGTTATATCTCAACTTCCTAGCCTTCTGCCACTTTTGATAAAAATCTACCACCACCACCACTTTCAGCACTACGAAGTAGGCCCTGCTTTTTTATATTATCGTGAGGCTCGTAGCGAGTGACCTTTCCGACCAAAAAAATGCATCCTCGAGTTAGGCCACCTTGAAGTGATTGTCATGCACATCGTTGCACGTCATCTTTGCCGCTAGTGCTTGGCGAATGAACAAGAGTTGTATAATGATATCGGAAAACCGCTGAAATGAATGGGAACCTGACCTCCGTGAAGTCATTTTCCGTCTCGAAAACTGGTTTTACCCTAGCGGTTAACTGGTTCGATAAGCTTCTAACACTTCAAGACCTCAACTGGTGTTGAAATACCGAGCTAGAAGATATCAGAGTAGTTTCTATCTCAATACTGTCTGACAGATTCTAGGCAAAGTCCCATCTATCAACTCATCTAATCATCAACCCAATAAGTCATTCAATCATTTCCTTTCCTCAAACAAAAGCTCCAGTTGCCCAGGCTGAGCAGTCAACTGGTCCCTCATATCTCTCAAAAAGGGAACCCCGTCCTCATCAGGCGCAAAGCTGATTTTGAAATCCTTGATGAGAGTCGCTGTTACCAACCGTAATTGAGTCATTGCTAGGCCATTACCTGCACATGTCATTCGACCTATGATTGGTGTTAGTATATGGAATGGTGGGGGGAGGTGAAAATGAGGGGGGACTTGCCCATTCCAAAAGGTGCGAATGCATGTCTTTTCTTAATCATTTCTGGCTTACTGTACCAACGTTCTGGGATGAATTCTGTGCCTCGGACGAATGCACTTTCAACTACATAACGCAGTTTATGTCAATTTCCAAATATGACCTCAAGACAGGAGTAAGAGACTTACGTTTCGAGATCACGCAAGCTGGGAGAAGAAGTTTGGTATTTCCAGGGACGAAAGTTTTGCCAAACATAACTCCTTCTGGGGGCGTGAGTCGAGATATACCAGTAAGAAGAACAGGATGAAGACGCATAGCCTCATTAATGGCGCCGTTGAGGTGTGGTAGTGCTGTTACGGTGGCGATATCTAGTGTATCTACGTCTTTTACTTCTTCATAGATTTTCTCGGTATGCTCGGGGTATTTGGCGAGGCAGTAGAATATAAAAACAAATGATGGGGCAGTTGTATCGCTGGAGAGAAGGATTAACTGCTATTTGTATAGATGCTGGGGATTGAACTTACCTCCCAGCAACAATAGCGGTGGTTGCGTCACCTTTGAGCCATTTGTCTCTAGCGACAGCATGTTCCTTTCCTTGCTTGTCAGCTTCTTCAAGGAAAAACGAAGCGACATCTATTTCCCCCTCTCTAGTCTGCATAACAAATTAGTGCATATCATCTAACATTTAGAAAGTCCTAAAACATACCAAAGCCCGTTTATCCATCTGCTTGTGGCAAAAAGCTTCCATGGAAAGCCAATCTCTAGCTCTAGGCGCCCAAGGAAATAGTTCAAACCCAATCCGGATAATCCACATGACCGAAGAAAACATGCCTAAGAGTGAAAGTGCTCTTCGAAACATTCCAATACAGAAATGCCATTTCTTTTCTCTCATCATACCGAAATCCTCGCCGAATGCAAACTCACCCATAGCGTCAAAGGTAAACCAGTACAGGACATCGTTTATCACAACGCCTTTACTCGCAGCTGCTGATTCGCGGATTTGGGTTCTCAGAACTTCAATCTGGCGATTGATTCGGGGTTGATATAGCATGATTGCTATAAATGTTTAGCTCGTAAGAAGTCTTGAGGTATGTTGAGGAGACTTACATTTCATACTGAGAGCTCTCGTCCAAACGTGACGCCTAGCATGGTGGGTTTTCTCGTCTCGGGTGAACACAATGGAGAAATTTGGGAGCATCATGTCGAAGAAATCTGATTTGGTACATTTTGTACCGAGACCCATAGCAATATCAAAGCCATCTGGATGGTAAACAGCTAGCTCACTCGGGCCTGAAATAAGTTAGAATAAAAGATCGGAAATTTTGGAATGGTTTGGGGAAAGTTAAGTTCTCAACTAACCTATTCTTACAAAGTCGCCTGGATATTCATCATGCAATCGCTCGACGACCAAATGGTTGCGAGAGTCTCGGCATTGCCAAACATGCCAGAGTTTGCTAAGACTTGCAAGTCTTGGACCAGGAAACTTGGAAAGTCGATGGTACGGCGAAAGTCGATATAATAAAATGCTTGAAAATAGCCCACAAACGTAGCCCCCAAGAATCGCACACGAATTAGAAACAGCAATTGAAGAAAACCCAGAAATTCGAAAATTGAGACCAAGTGTCACCAAAGATAGAATGATATGCGCGAAGAAGAGTTTGGGGGCTTGCATATGCCACTCACCGCGGATGAAAATACCCAGGTGAGCGGCGATGCCTACTAAGCTTGCATTCGCAAAATTTGATTGGAAGAACATGGCTTCTGTGAAGAACTCAAGCTCACAGCGTGGACGAAGCTCCAGACTATGAGGTCTTGAGATTCTGGGCTGATGGGGATGAAGGGATTTCCGGCTTCAAGGGGATACCCTGGCCCAGTTTTTATAGCGTGGTTTGGAAATTCCACCATCTCGGTGGTGAATGAACTGACTTGACTGCTGGCAGTCCTGGTTCAAAAGCCCAATTGCAAAAACCAACCGGGCATGGTTGATCTTGACAAGGCTTTGGGGAAAAGGCTTTTCGACATCTCCACTACTCCACACTTGTGTCGATTTCCCACGGATACTTTATGATTCCGGGGCGAGCAGCTACCAGTTGAGATCTGGTTGGCCAATGGCCGGCTATGTGGCCCGTACCAAACAACTTAAAGTGGATTTGATAAGATCGACAAGCAGTTTAAAAAGCTGCAAATGGACTTGATCATCTCATTAAACGCGCGATAAGAAAGACGATAGGAATCACAAACAAACAACATGCATGAGGCAACTCAATTGAGTTAGGAGAGGATTCGGAGAGACTGTGATAGGTGTTAGCTAGCAGTTCATATCCATTATCCAGGCCAAGAGTGTAATCTGCTGCGTTTGGCCAATTTTGGCAGGGCAGGGCGAACCAACCTTCCTCCTCGGTTGGCATGCGAGTCTAATCACATTCTACCAGTAGAAAAAGGAATTCCACAACGTTGGTTTGCTAAAGAAGAATTCCGCCTATGGCGTGATAGCAGTGGAGAAGAAGCATGCATAATTCGGGCACAGTCTGAACCCGTCAACCGGGATCATCAGACGAGTTTTAAAAGTGGGAGTGGAAAAGGAGGTTGGGAAAGATCACGTGGTTGCATTAACCCCGCTTGCACAAGTTCAAATGAGTTGTTCATTTTACGAAGTACCGCGGCTCTCGCTCTTTTTTGATTTGATCCAGACAAACTTTATTTCATTTCAAGGCTTGTAACCAAGTGATTTTCTTGCTTTCGATTCCTGAAAAAGCACAATGAGTTTCAGAGTCTTCTTCGTGTTTTCTCGTCTGTATTGAGAGAGCTACAGCGTAAAAGTAAGTGCCACTGGTGGCTTGCATTGCAGTGGCACCTTCCATATTTGGCATCTTATTTAGCCTATCAGAGAAGCTTCATCCTAATACCCCACGTTTTTCCTTTTCAAAGAGTTTGTGCCTTTGTCCTTGGTATTTTCAAAGGTTGTTTTTCTGCTGTAATATCAATTGGACTTGGACTTCGAAGAACAAGAATTTGAACTCGTTGAGTGTACTCTGTAGTCTACGAGTGCATTTCGCTCGTATAACTTTCCGATCCCCCATTTCGTAGTCCTCCAGAGAATGTCAGAATTAGTGTTAGTCGGACGTAGGTAAGATCCTGCTCTGTACCAAAATCTGCACTTATACAAACAAACTAATCAGCATTATCACACCGAATTCTCTTTTCTCCGATTTCAATTCGTACAATTAGAATCCATACTTCAAACACCTGGCCCACGTCTCCAGTATGATTTATCACATGCCTTGGTGGGAAATTTTATGTACTCGTTCGCTTTTATAATTCATCCTGCTTTCCTTTCTTCACTCACTCAATCATAGTCTCAATATCCAATATCAAAAAAGTAAGGATTGAAATTCCACTAAATCCCATCTTCTCCTCCCATCCCCACCAAAAAAACACCCAAACAAAAAAAACTCCAGCCTCCCAAACCCAAATTTCCATCTCCCCCCCCCCCCAATACCCCCCTTCCACTTTACAACTTCTCTCTCCTCGCCATTTTTCTTCCACCTCTCACCACATCTTCAGAATCTTGACCAAAACAAAAAAAATATATTCCTCTCAAAATAATGCCCAGTTCCTCATCTCTCCCTAGCCGCTGCAATCTTCTCCCGGTTGTCCCTCTCCATACTCGCCCAGATAAGTGCTCGGTAAGCAGGTGGTATTTGTGTGAGTTCTCCCAATATCCCGGCGAGGAGGTAGGGTTCTCCTTCGGTATACTGATATTGGATTTGCGTTTGAGGACCGAATTGGGAGGTTCGTTGTGTTTGTCGCGCTGGACGGGGTCCGGCTTGCTTGGATCGAGATGCCATGTTGAGATCAAGGTGTTGTTTGGTCGAGCGAATTTTTAGTTGGAGTATTTTGACTTTGGTTTGCTAACGAGATGTTTGTGGTTACAAATTGAGAGCTTCATTCTCTCTCGAGGTATATATATCATCTTTGCATTTCTGACATCGAAAATCTCTTAGTTCGTAGCTAAAACATAGCTCCATCCCGATGAAAGAGCTGTCATAACTTTAGCACTTAGTATATAGACCAACTCCTCACTAGATTGTTAGTCCCCAAATAGCACCCACGCGAACCAGAAGCCCCTTAACTAGTTCTCAATGAGATTATTTCGAATTACCCAAACAACAAAATCAAAACCCAGACTCACAATTCCACCAAAAGAGAGGGAACCCAAATCATTCCCAATAAGAAAACGAGGTATTTCATTGAACCCCCATTCAAGCAACACAAAATATAATCACATCTTCCAAGTTGCAATCCCCCTATTTATTAAGTCCCAATCAATCCATTCCTAATCTTCGACAGCCCTTTCATCGCCACTCCTTCTCCCACCTGACCCCCTCTCTCTTGTCTTCCTATCCGTCATCTCTCCCGTCCACATCTTCCCCAATAGTCTCCCACCTCACATTCCAAGAATTTAATTACACGCCATCTCCCATCATCCCAACTATAAACACTCACACCCTCTCATCAGAGAAAGACATAAAACAAAGCCGCCCTCCCAAAAGAATCGCGACCCAAAAACCAACAGCGAAAAAAAGACAACAAAGCCGCCGTTAATATCATACGCCCATGAAACACAAAGTCCCTTCGTCCGTGTACTCAATCTCATGCTATGCCATGTCCATTACGTTCATCGGCTACCTTTGTCGTATCGTCCCCAGATAATATAAAACCCCTCACCACGCGCGTGCGCGGTCGACGGGTACAAAAAAAGCAAAGCCGCAAAATTCGCTATGCAAAATAAAATGTATAAAAAAATGATAGAATTAATACTCCTCGTCGTCGTCGGGGTGGTGGGTATAAGTAATCCTTCCTCTTTTCCTCACACATGAAAAAATCTCAACATCATCATGAAAAGTCATCATCCCCCCCTCGTTGTTGATCCCCATCAATAACATCAACCCTCAACACCAACTCCTTCGTCTCCCTCGCAATCTCAAAAGCAAGGGGTGGCAAGGATTGATTCCACGTCCTCCACGCTCGATCAGCCTCATCATCATCTCGATCATCATCCGCAATTTGTTGGCCCGTCGCGGCTGCTTGAAGCAGACGTTGTCGGCAATTCGAGAGATTTTTCAAGATTGGTTCACCCTGGACCCTTAGAATGCTGTTGCCGGTTGAGGACATGGCTGTTTCAGTGGCTGAGACGACGGAACCAACGTTTTCGGCGATCGAGTTGATTTGTCCGGAGATGGCTTTGATACCGGCGTCTGATCGGATGGAGGTTACGAGGGATTGAATGTTGGCTACCAGTGCTGCGGTTTGGTCCTCGAGATAAATCTAGTACAATTAGTTTCGAGTCCATGATCTTGAAAATTTATAGGGTGCTTACCTTGAGATCCTCGACATCAGTATCTTGGGTTCTGATGCCGAAGCCGACTCCCATAGGTGCTGGTGGAGGATTCCCATTGCCATTCATATAACCATTAGTAAGAGGACCACCTCTCGAGCTTCGAGCTCCAGTCATAGTAGATTCGCGAGGTGAGTTGAGAGGGCTATACATGGAGGAGTCTGCGCTCATTCGCCCATTTCGTAAGCCCTGGAAAGGAGGTGGGTTGTTGGAAGATTGCTCAGTGCTCGTCCGTGTGTTTCGGAGACCTTGTAGAGGTGGAGGTTGGTTTTCTGATCTTGGATCACGAACTGGGAAGAAGCCCGTGTTGTCGACTGGCTCTAGGTTTCCATCGTCATCATCCTCGAGTTCCCCAGCAGGTGTAGGTCGGACTTTGACAGTTCGAACAAGCTCGACGACAGCTGCTGTAAGGTGTGAAGCGGCCGCATCCAATAATGAGACTGGTGAAAGTCCATTTGCTGATGCGAAGTTTTTAGATGCTGTGATGAGATTATTGGCGGTAGCCGAAACTCTTGACTTGAGCTTGGATTGAAGCTGGGCCATTTCACCAGTGCTAGGTGGTGCTTGATCGATGTCCTGGGTAATACTTCGTACATTAACAACAACCCTCTTCATAAATTCTATGACCCTTGCTGGATCATCTGTACGTGAAATTCGTAATAGCTCGTCGATAGAAATTTGGAATTTAGTAACATGAACATCCTTCACTAGGCCATTAGGCTCTGAGAAAGGACTGTCCTTCGTGAGCGACGCAGCATTTGGTTGAATAGTAAGACCAATTGAGGAAGCACGCAGGCTGCGTAGTTGCGTCTTCGTTCTGGCATACCGATTTCTCCAGTCCTTGACCTCCTCCTCCAATTTGTTGATGGTATCCGAGAGTTGTTCTTCTCGTTCGTATGAAGATCCACTTCGTTCTGAAAGCATCCGCATTTCCCGGAGGAACTCCTGTGCTTCTATGCGCACCTCTTCGGTTACCCGTTGTTGCTCTTCGAGTTCCGCTTTTAGCTCTTGGTTTTCAATTTCCAAGTCTGAGTTGTTGCCTCCAAACCCTCTTGCTCCTCCGGCTGCTCTTAGCTCTTCTAGTTCCTCCCTTAAACTCCGTTCTGTGCTCTCCTGGTCTGCACGCACACGATCTATTTCCGACTGCAGAGAATCATTAAGTTTCTGGGCAGTTGCGACCCTGTTCTCCAAAGACACCCTCAAATCGGCGAGTTCCTTGTCCTTCAAAGCTATCGTGGTTTCCCGAGACCTTTCCCCATTAAGTGCTGTAGTCAGCTCGTCGTCCTTTTGTTTGAGATTGTCCTCCATAACATCCAGTTTCTCGCGTAATTCCCGTACTTGTGATTGGTAGTCTTCGATTAGTTTCTTGTCAGTCTAGGGAGAGTGTTAGTTTCAGGTCATAATCATTGGATACTTGTAGCATACTTCAGATCCTCCAGAGCTTTTCTTGCTATCTCTACTTCGAGCCGCATTTTCCAATCCAAAGGCATCTCCATCATCGTCCTCGTTATCCTCTCCTCCCGTCTCGTCGTCCTCCACCATTGTGCTTTTATTCGGAACCAGGGTATTACTCTGGAATGTCTTTGGTGTCGGTCTGCCATAATCATTTGGAGGAATTCCCGGTGATGGAGGTATCCCAAGATTTCCTCCATTTATTGGGGGCCGTGGCCCACTTCGAGATTCGCTCCTCATTGAATATGCTACAGAGCTAGCGTCTGAAGGTCTGCGCATCCGAGGAGCGCCATTTACTGGTGTGCCATTCCCATTCCTGCTAGGTGGCCCGCGCATCGAGGAGGCGGGGCTTCCCATTCGACTTATATCACCAGCCGCAAACCGCGGAAATCTTCTCTCCAGCTCATAAAATACATCTGTCGCAAGGTCTCGAAATCGTGGAGGTGGTAAGGTCGAAAGCTTCTGTCTAGCTTGGTTCCGTTTGGGGTGGAAAGTGTCTTTGGGCAGCAGGTATGGTGGCGGACCGCCTTCTGGAGGTGGCCCGCCATTTGGATTCCTTCTTCCACCTTGTTGTCTTCGCAGCAGTTCGTCGAACACATCCGTACTCAGTTCCTGGAACTGCACCGATGACAACCGCAGCAGCTTGTCCCGCGCTCTGTTCGGCCGTGGGTTCCCCTTTTCATCTCGCAACGATGCCGCCAAATATCTCTTGAGAGCGACATAGTGTTCCGAAAGCGCTGCCTCGAATTGCGAATCTTTTATACTCCTTCCACTGTCGCTCTGCGCATACAACCCCGTTCCTACACTCGATCGCGCAACTGAGCTAGGCGGAGAGGGTCCTCCCGGACTTCCATTTCCATTCGAAGAGCCTCTTGGAGGAAAAGAGCCTCCGTTCATTGTCCCGTTGGAACCGCTCGATATGGGCGGTGAAGCAAGTTGTCCCCGATTGTTGTTCGCGGCGGGAGAGTATGGTCGGTATTGGGATTCGTTATTTTCTGTGCCTGCGTACTTGCTGATACCGGACCATTCGCTTCCTCCTACAGAGACAGGGGACAGTGGTCCATTACGGCCATTCATTGTGGTTGCCTTTGTAAGAAACGGTCGGCGAATGAGACGTTTTGGCGAGCGCAAACCCCGGATTATGGATCGCGAGCGAAGCCTCAGTACATCTGCTGTTATTCGAGAATAAATCGTAAGATGCTTCTTTTTTCCGGTCGTGTATGGAAGCAAGTCGAGATTGACTGAAACGGGTCGGGGTGCAGGGTTGTCAAAGCGAAAGGGGCGGCGTCAACGGCTTCGGTTGAAGGAGATCTCGGGAGAGAAAACGGTGGTGTTGAGTCGATATTATTTCTGGTCTAGGCACTTGTAGGGGCTGGGTTGCAGTTGGCTTTGGGAAGGCTATTGTGGTGGTTGGTATTATGGGGTAAAGACCGGAACTGCGAGTTGGGCACACGCTGGGTAGGTAAGGAGTGACTGGGTTGGGTGTAAGGGGAGCAATGTAAGGAAGGTATAGGTATATAGGGTGAGTGAGAGAGTGGAAAAGGAGGCTCGCAGTCATCCAGCGCTGGTCGAGAATTGGTGAAGGAGAGGGAGTGTGAGAGACTGATTTTTGCAGGCTCGACCCCTTTGGCTAAAGTGCATGTGCTGTGTTGCCCAGGCTCTTGCTGCAACAACAAGAAGTGGAGTCTCGAGAGCACGAGTAGCGGTAGTTTCCAGCGGAGGTTCTCTAAAAAAGTGATAGCGGCGCGTAAATTAACACCAAGGGCAACGGAATCTCGGTGCGTGATATCGATAAGATTATCATTAAAGTTTCATGGGTCGAAAGGTGGAAGGCGTGGTGTACACTGCACACTGCACACCGCAAGAAGCTGGCTGATTAGATCTTTGAATCTCAAAATCGGATAATGGGAGGGAGCACTGTTGTTCCGAATTATGTGGTAGAGATATTTTAAGAAACTACCGTCTCACGACAAATCCGAATCACAGCATATCCGTACATTACATGTAGATCCAGTTGGCAGAATGGGTCAATATTTTCAAAATTCGCAGTTCGTCCCAGCGACATGAGACTAGACTTCCCACTGCCCCTGAACCAAGTGGATGAGCCTAGCCAACCCATCTAATTTCCAATTGGCTACTCCCATACCAAGCATTAACATCATCTCATCTTCCCACTGGTATTTTCGGCAAGAATCCCATGCGAGACTTTACAGTTTGACAAAAGATCGGGTCTAACGTGGAAACTGGTTGTTAGGCCCATATCCAAACATTCTCACGCTGAGGGTTGAGGGTTGTTGCTTGTTGGATGGGCTTCGAGAATATTCGGATCCTCATGCTTTCCCCCCCTCAAGCTTCAATTTCCCGGGGTACACCTGAAATTCATCTCAACCGCGTGGCCCAAATTTTCACAAGACACAAGCATCACAGCCCTATGTCATAATTTCATAATTAGGATCCACGTGTAGGACACCTGATTCCGTGCTTCGCTGGCAACTCCCTTGGTGTGAAGATGCACAATGTGTGATGCAATTCATGGGCTTTTCATGAATGATGAACCTCATTCCTTCCCTATTGGGCAATTCCCGGTATTGACCGAAGCACCAAATTCATCTTCTTCTCCACGCGGCAATCGTGCCAATATCATGCTAGAAAACGCAGCCATAGACGCCTATCATGGGTATACCAATCCTCAACGCCGTTAATCGTACAAAATTGGGTTCATCAAAACCATGCCAAAGTCCAGACAGCTGGTAGGTTTGGCCATCTCTCTTGCCACTCGCCAATAATCTCTGGAACTCGCTCGTCAAAATTGGTTCGACCAGCCCCACTGCCACTATCGAATGCAGTGGGGTTGAGTTTTCTCTCTTCAGCGGCAGCTTTGTTCAAAGAGTCTGCTAGATCAAGAATGCCACGACCACCAACGAGAGCCTCCTCGTGGTTGTCTTTGATATCCACGTTGATGACATGGACAGGGCGATTCAAAGGTGATCCTCGACTCAGGAGATCATCAATTACGGCATCCCAGCATCTCTCTTCGCAAGTAATCACGACATCTACAACCCCTCCTTCAACTCCTTGACTGCCTTGATCGGTAGCATGTTCCAGCCTGGGTGCACCGACTCGCCAGTCCTGCCACCTTTCAGGTCCCCATTTAACATCTCGGTTTCGGCCAAGCATATTGAGAATACCATTTGCGCGATACAGACGCGGGTCCTTACCCTCCAATTCCTTGTACATGCTATCGTAGGAAGTTTTGTTGAATTGGTATACATTTGGTTGGGTGATGGAAGCACCAGGCAGACGGACCAGAGACCCAGTGCCAAAAGATATGACGGGATAGTGAGCAGCAGCAAGACGAAGATGTGACTCCATCGATCTGTGACCGTCAAGTCAGCAAATTGAGCTTGCGGGTTAGCGTGGAGATGTGCGAACTAACCTGTTGTTGTTGCTAGCACATACAGTGCAGAACTTGAGCTTGAATCCGCCATCGTCTACCCGTTGTCCGTTTTGCGCGGCCCCGTTCATGCCTTGGGGTTGTGTTTGTGCCATGTTTGATGGTCTTTTGTTGGTGAGGCTGCAGTTGAAAAAGCGAACTTCGGAAAAGGAAGAGCTTTTCCCCTCGTCTTTGACTCAGCTTGGAATCATCAGGAATCGGAGAATGTCAGGATTCCGTGCTCCTATAATGCATCCCATATTAGCCACGACGCTGCGAATGAGAATGGTCGTGCAGTGCGAAGAGGTTGGGTGTGTTCAGGTATAAAGTTGCGTAAAAAAGATTTTGTCATCATGAAGATAAGACAGCTCCAATAAAAAGGATTCATCATTGTATCACAGAGGAAGGAGGGAAGGGATGCTGATGTGAACGTACCTTGTTCAAGTCATAGCCGCGCGCGAGATTTGTGCGATGGAGGGTTTCTTTGAGGTTGAAGTTTTCCAGGGAGAGATGGATGTGGTGTCGAAGGAAGCTGCGGCTAAAAAAATTGAAAGGCCCATTGGGCGGTGAGACCTCGGCGGCTACCAAGCTAGTGACCGCTCTTGCTACGGTGGACAATAAGGCTGGGTATACCAACAGTGCACTTCCCACTTGGCTGGGCCAGCCTCTTGTGTTTTCTGCCGAATCAATGTTTTCTTTTTTGATCTATAAGTTCTAGAACATAAGTATTGGTAAGGTCCGACGTTATTTGAGACGGGATTTGAGATGACTAGACTCCCTTGCAAAAAGTGACGATAAGTCTGTCATAGTTTCTCAACACCAATATCAACTGCAGTTCTCATGGGGCAAATCTCCAATTCCACCGAACTTCACTCTTTAAAGAGCTGGACTTAGCTCCCAATTTGGATATAGAATTCTATGAGTACAGTTCAACCAAGTTAGTCTAGATTCCGAGAGAAGCCATAATACATTCTTATATCAATAAACCATCCAGATTCGTCACCAAATTGTGGGAGAGCTTCGGATCCCCACTTCGGTAATCTATATTTCGTGGAATATCAAGAGGTGTGTGCGACACCAATCTCCTCTTGCAGCTCTGGTCCAGGTTCCCATTTCCGCATTTGGACGTCGAGGGCACGAAGGTCGTTTTGGTCAGGAAATCGGTGGCACAAGCTGGTCCTTTCTGGCACGTCCTCCCGTAGCAGTGTAATTACCGTCTCGGGGATTTGGCGATGAGCATGAATTATTCAACGGCATAATTCAGGCGGCTACGGCGACTAAGGCGCAATCCAGTCATCAATTAGTGCTATAGAATTTGAATTAGGGCGATCCGGACGAGAGCGAGAATACCGTCGCTTTCTCATGCCCTTCTTGACGCAGGAGAAGAGGTGGCAGATGCTTCAATGGAATTTGGACACGTCGGGTCCGATACCAAGACAAAATCCATATGATCGGAGTGTGAGCCTGTGGACCACCCTGTGGACCACCCTGTGGAGCACCCTGTGGAGCACCCTGGTGACCCCACCCGGTTGCAACAAACGAAATCAGCAAGCGCAACTCGCTGAAGAGGTGCTGATTCGCCGGTCAGTCAAGCTGAAACACGCTAATGGAGCAAGCCTACAAATGGAGTACAGGCAATGGCAACCCCCCGAAAATAGATTTTCCTCTCTTCTTGGGGCCTTGCCACCTAGCCAGCAGGCCAACCCAGCAGCCCTTGAAGGCCACTCCACTGATGCCACCCAAGCAAAGCGCCTTCTTCCAGAGCTTCCATAATTCTCCCCCAATATCATATCACCCAGGTCGTCAACACCGACGTTGCCGATCTCTTCTTCCTCTCTTGCTGAATTGCGCTTTAATAGCCTCCGAAGCAGACATCGTCAAGCCGTCTCTGTCACGTGTAAAGTCAACAAAACATTGCTTCTCCAACTTCCCACGAAAACCTTTCAACCCCGCAAGTCCGGCCTGGTCAAAAGGCGATTATCCCGGCGCTTCGACAGCAAATAATCCCACCACAGACGCTGAACACTGAACACTGAACACCACTTGCTACCTCTCCCTCTCTCCCTCTCCCTCTCTCCTTTGCCACTCTTGGGTCAGCGCGCGCGCATTCGAAGACGTTGTGTGCGGTACCGGTACCGGAAGCTAAGAAGCCACGGGCAGTGAGTGGTTTTGGTGACAGACGATTGAACGGGAACCTCTTTGACGCCTGCTATTGCTATTGGGCACCAGTAGTGTAGGCTGTGGGGTCAGCGCTACCTGTGCACCTCATTCTTGCATTGTGCAGAGTCGAGTCTGATCTTGCAGCGCCTTGTCTCTCTTCTCCGTTCACTCACTCCATCTGGGGGGAAAGCATCGACCTTGTTGCTCGTTCACCCGCCTCATCAATCTCGAATTCTCGAAATTCCCCTAATTCCAACACCAACTGCGCATCCCTCGCGACCACCCGAACGGCCTTGTTTCAAACGACCGACGAACATTCCTTACTCCCACCGACAATTTCTGCCTCTTCCAGTCCTCCGAACCCTCTCCCCACAACGAATGTGCTTGCGGCCCAGTCCCCAACAATACAACACATGCGAAAGTTCATACGCCGAGATATTTTGGCTTCTACCTTACTTTTGCGCCGGTCCGGGTAGCCATATTTGCTGGAATCTGTGGCTTGCTGGCCAAGCTGTCACCAGCTTTGGCAACATTGTCCCTTCAGCAGAGTTGAGTTGAGCGCAGATCAGTTCACGAGTGAGCCTGCGATAGACGTGGAAATATCAACAATATGGCGGCCGTCATGCCTCCACCACTGGATACATCATCGCCCCCTCCCTCATCCCCGCCAGCAGTTACCTCTCCCTCCTCAAACCCGAATCATCCACCACTACATCCATTAATAACTTCTCCCAGCACCCGAAGATCTACTTTACAGCGTCCAAACTCTCTTGCCTCCAAGAACCGATTGTCACAATACTCGTCATACTCAGGACCCGGCCGCTCACGTCCCCCCTCTCACATATTTCCAATATTTCACTCCAGTCTCAACTATACTTTAGTCAGAGACTTTGCATATCCAACAGTTCATCCCATGCACTATGGTCCCCCACCAGAGTCTTCACAACCACCTTCCGGGTTATCAACACCTGCCAGCGAAACAAACAAGCGGCTGTCAGATCCACCTGTAACTTGGAATGCGCCTGGGGGATGGCCTCTCAAAAGTGGTTGGGCTCCGGGTACCTGGGCTTCGGACGGACTCATGAAAGGAGAACAACTGGCACCAATTCATTTTGGTGATGGTCCACCATGGAGTGAAGACGAAGACCTTCAAAGTCCAGTGGTTGTTAGTTCTCGTCATAGAAAACACAAATCTTCTGCTGGGGCTTTAGGAGGTGGGTCAGGGCGGGGTAGAGGTCGAAATGGACGAGACGATGGAGAACGAACAGCCAGTATGCTCAGCCAGGAACATTTCGAAAACGATAGGGGCTATTTTATGGGAACCGGAGGAGATGGCAGCGAGAGATACTATCTCAACCAAGGCAGTGAAGCTGACGGGCCCGGAGGTGAAATTGTTACCTATCCCCCGGAACAAGCGCGGCAATCGACACTCGCTCCTTATAATAGACCCGGTCAAAGGGACTCGCATTTTGCCGGAGTACCCCCAAGCAGATCATACACCGACGAAAATGGTCAAGATTATCCATCAGAATCAGACGCTTCAAGCTCAGCTTCTTCACCAGGAATGACTCGACACGATGAGTCCCGATACTCGCGGGATTACCAATTTACAATTGCGTCGCCAGACGAAGAAATGCATGGGAAAGCTGTGGCACTTTTCGATTTTGAAAGCGAAAATGAGAATGAATTGCCATTAGTTGAAGGCCAGGTCATTTGGGTATCATATCGGCATGGTCAGGGCTGGCTCGTGGCTATGGATCCGAGAACGCAGGAAAGTGGATTGGTCCCTGAAGAGTACGTTCGGCTATTACGAGATATACAAGGGGGCTTGAACAGTTTGACCGGTCAAGTAAATGACCAAATGAGCCCTGTTGCGACAGACTCTGGTACACCAACACAGGCAGAGCACAATCAAGGTTTTGGACATGCTCCATCCGCCAGTAACGGAAATAATGGATATCCTCAGCCCATCGTTTCCACATTTTCGACATCTTCAAGAGATCTTCACCCCTATCCTCAACATCTTTTGGGTACGCCAGCTGGTCAAGCACCACCCCAGGTGATTCATTACCATGGCCAAAGAGGTGGGAGTCAAGCAAATACACCTACTCTGTCAAGCTCACACGAGGGCTCAAGTGACCGAACCAGCAGCCAAGATTCAAAATTAAGGAAAACCGAAGAGAGCTCAGACATTACCCCAATATCCGTGCTACCAGCTGCCAAGCTCGAGCCGACGATAGAGGTCCAACAACCGTCCAGTCCCGATAGCGATGCAACAGATGAATCTTCCGATGATGGCAAAGAAACAAAGAAACCATAATTCTATCTTAAGAAATTTGGTTTATAATTTTTATTGTTCGGGGGGCAAAGCATTTGTGTTTTTCTAGCGGGTTTGGGCTTCTGGCCTTTGTTTAAAAGGGGGGTGGCGACCTTTGCAATTGGGGGTTTTGCATCATCTTTTTTTCAATACCCACCATTTTTCATCTAATGTATTAATTTTTCCTCTTTTTTCTTTTTTGGTGGGTGGGGAGGTGGGTGTATGTCTATGATGAGTTTATGACGAAGAATCGGAGAGGAGGAATGAAGAGCTGCATCACAATCACATAGGATAATTGTATGAGTTTGGAATGATTTTTTGAAGGTTGACGGAGGGGGATTTGAATTTCGATTGAAGCATTGGGGTGGGCATGCGATTAGATTATGATGGTTGCATGGTTGACGATGAGATATGAAGGTTCTATAAAATCGCTTTGGGAGGAGGGGGGATGAATGAAAAAGAGATTCAGAGTTCATATTTTGTTTTGTCTGGTGGTGTGATTTTATGATTTCTAGAGAGGGGTCTGATGGGTTTGTTGGGTTTGTTGGAACGGGAGTGACACTGTTTGTTGATTCACTTGTGGAAAGGGGTTTGTGTAGTGAGATTGGGGGTTATGGACAGGAGGTCACTTGGGTTCTCACTTCCTGGTCTTCCTCTCTCATCATACCCATCACTCCCCAGCATTCTCTAACCCTCGGCTGACATTCTCCCAATTGGTCTCTTCGCGTCTGTTGATGTCATGCTGTATGTCTATTGATGAAAGGAAGAAGGGATTCTCTTTATTTTTTCAGGAGGAACAATAATCTTGATATCCAACTTCTCAGCATCAAGCCCTTAACTAGTCTATAATCATATACCCAGTTCCAGAGTCGGTACAGATGAGAGGTTTCGCTGTTTATGTAGTGTGTAATGTTGATGAGGTGAAATATTTAGTTACTATGTCTGTGTTTTGATCGGTAATGAATGAGGAGAGGGAGGTGGTCAGTGGGAGGAACGAAGATGCTGTATAAACCAGTTTATGAAATTCTAGGTAAGTAGAGTAGTGGAAGAAAGTGTTAGTTTTGAGTAAAGAGGTGAAAGAGTGAGGATTAGGAATGGGAGAATGGATATTGGATATTGAGCATATTAATAATAAGTACACTATAAAAACAGGGTATTAGGCAAGGTGTACGTCCTCGTGCACATTTCAACTTTGAATCATTGCGACATGTTAAACATGGAATAATATAGAGGATTTACTACAAATTTAACTTCGGTAATCTCTCTCAGTCACTTTGTGCCAATTTTTACTTATATTGTCCTGGAACTTTTAGTCAACCGAAATTAAATGAAGAGTGTTAAGGTGCACGCCAGGCAGGCTATTCGAGGACCTCACACGATATTTACTTTACCTCTGGTGAGTATTGTGGTTATTTCAGCATTCATACCTGAGATCTACATACTTGAGGCACACCACGTGTAGTAGAAAATTCTTGTACATAGACTGTGGAAACTTGTATCAAATGGTAAAATGGAATTTGTAAATGTCCAGTCAGAAAGTTTGGTGCGAACTGGTATGTGGGTGGTAAGCTATAACCGACAAGTAACCATTGTTGTCCAAGCGAGCTGTCTTTTTCCACGTAGCTCACTGCTGGGTTACTCGTGGCTTACTGGCGGGTAATTCGTGGCTTACTCGCGAGGTATCTAGAAGCTTACTCACAAGTTGTTTCACAGCAAACTCAATCACGATGTGGGGACCAACGAGATCGCGAGCAACTTACGGATAGAAGTTTTATTCTTGAGTAAACCACAAAATTGGCAAGTAAGCTACAATCTAACATGTAAGCAACCATTTGACGAGTAAGCCACAACCCCGGTAACGTCACATCACGAGGGTAAAAATAACACACTTCTCTACAACAAATTTTTGTGTTCCAATTTCCTGACTTACGGTTTTCCATTCCAAAAAACGAATCTCATTGCACCTACTTCGGTAATCACTTTGGGAATGATTTTAAATAATTACAATTATTATTCCAGAGCATTTGAGATTCCCAATTCTCCCAATTGATCTCGAACAACTTTTTAAATTGCCCTGGATCATTCCAGACATTTTCCACAGAAGTGGATGTCCAAAAGCAATGACAACCAGGTTGTCTCACCAATCTAAAGGGAATTTCACAATGGAGAAGAGGGTAGATTTAAATATGCTCAACCTCACTATCTGGGATAGGGGAACAGGGGTTCTCAGATGATCTGTAGACTCAAATCGAGTGATACAAGGGTAGCAAGTCGAAAATATACATCGACAGCTACAGTAAGAGCCTGCAAATCCTTCTTTGGTCTAGCAATCCATGATCCTCGTCACAAGTGGGTGCTATCTCGGAGCTCTACATGATTCCGAAGACTCTAAAACACCAACCAGCAATATCAGTCCGACAGAGCAAATCCTGACAACATAGCAACCATCTCGAGAGCAACTTTCCGGGGTATCAGACACACACTTCTTCATGCTCACCGCCTTCAAACCCTGAACATGGGGGGTTCCGTGGCGCTGTACTAGTATATATCGATATCGGCTTCTTCAAATGCAGTCTGTACTTCCAGATTGCCGTCAGATTCTTCGAGCTCCTCCATCTCTTCAAATACTGGCGAAAGAAGCTCAAAATGAACTTGCTAGACTATGACTGTCTTCAAAGCGGGATACCTATCCTTATTTTGAGCAATATCGCAGAGCCAATTGGAAAATTCCTCATTCTCAAAGTCTGTGAAATAATAGAAGGGGTCTTCCTCCGGGGTTTCACTGTCGGTCAGGGTGGGTGAAATCTTCAAGTGGAGTTCTTCAAGATGAGAAGGAAGGATGGCTGAGACTGCGGGGATTGATTCCTTGATGGCATGATATTCCTTAGAATATTTGTTAGAATTAGATTCTTCGAGACAAAACTATATTGGTCGAGGGGTTATGATCTGAGCATCTTCTGCTCGCAACATTACAAGCTCCCGGGGGAGCCTAAGACGCCGCAATTTTGGAAATAAACTGAGGTTGACACCAGGCGATTCAAGTTCATCATAAACAAATCTCTGACGACAGCTTAAAGACAATTCCTCCAGAGTCTCCCGTTGTGATTGAAGAGAATCCACAATTTCAGCTCCAGACAGTGTAGTCATGCTTAGAAAAACGGTGGAGAGTTGTTCTAAATAAGAGAAGAACTCGCAATTAAAGTCCTCGATCCGTAATGATTGCAGAGATTTAGGCCATGTCAAGACCTTAGCGAGATCTGGACCCTTGAGAACAGTAGCGGGCAGCAACAAGTGGCCAATATTTGAAGTCTTGGCTCGAGTGTCCTGGCTCGCCCGTTTGCGGTGGAAAATATCCCACGATACCAAGCCCATGATAGACAAGGACTTGAGTGTAGGAATACAAAACAGAGAATACAACATATCGCTACTTGTCTAGTGTTTGTCGAATGAGTGAAGCGGATCTTTCAGATTGAGAAGTGACGTATGTACTTCCAAAGAAGTCAACACCGAAAGTGATTTGAACTCTTCAAGGCTGTATATTGGTCTGAGGTGCAAGAGTTTCAAAGAGGGACCCAGTAGATCGAGTGCCTTGAATACCAACTTTTCCATACGGGAAGAAACCCATCTGAAACTGCCAGCGATAACAAGGGATCGTAGATGCGATGATTCGGAGATGGTGCGTACGAAAAGGCTAAGTTTGAATATGTTTGAGTCCCGACGACCTGGAACGTGGTTGCTCTACGCGCTAACTGGGTAGTGGGCTTTCCTCGACCAGTCTGGAAATGGCATAGGGGTTTTAGAGTATCTCAAGATCTGTCTTTCCTCAAGCGTGGATTTTGTTGTTGCTTGGCATAACTCATGAAAGTGAACGCGTCTGTAAAGGAGAACACTGGCCTGTTGATGGAAACTCTTTGACACGTGAGCAAGTACGAGGGAGTCGTGGGGAGTGTTGCGGAGGATGCTGAGCAGGAGTTCGGGAGGAAGGGTCCCAAGATTTGTTGAGACCGGAGATGACATAGTTTCGTGCATTGACCTTTGGCGACACGATGAATTGATTTGGAGTCAACAATTGAGTCTTTTCGAGTTGAGGTTGTTGAAAAGGAAGGAGGTATCTCTGTGACTGATGGTCAAATGTACTAGACCGCTTAAACGTCGGCAGGAAGGAGCATCTCAACTCACACGCTCCTGCCCTTGTTCCTAAAATTACCCTAAATACTTTGGAGCGATAGAACCTTGAACTTGGCTGTTCTAAAACACCTGGGATAATATTTCGAATTACTCTAAGCATCTAGGGTAATCACTTTGAAACACCCTAAATAATTGGAACAGCGAGGGAGGTAGACGAGGGCAGGTACGAACCTGATATTTACTGCCGCTTTTACGACAAGCCTCCCAAAAGAGCTCGCGACGTTTACAACTCAACGCAAGGTAGATTCAAACTTTCTACGGTCGAGCTCAGGGTCAATTAGCACTCTCCAAATCTACTGATATTTTTCTTTTGTTTTCTACGATTTTTCTATCTAGAATTATTCAAGGCTGGAGTTTCTCGTAAGGTCGCTACCTCGCTACCTCTCTACCACTTATTAGTACACTGGGAACCTGCTCGCCTGAACCCCACAACAACACCACAACACCATGGCTCCAGGAATATTCAAACCCGCCCTGCTAATCGTTGATCTGCAAGGAGACTTCTGTCCCCCAGTAAACAGTATTCATGTTCTTCTGCAGTCCAACACTAACTAATTCACAATCAGAAAGGAACTCTCGCAGTGCCCAACGCGCGCGATACCATCCCCATCATCAACCAACTCCTCGATCTCCCATTTACCATCAAAGTCGCGACGAAAGACTGGCATCCAGCAGATCACATATCATTCGCTTCAAACCACCCCAACAAGAAGCCCTTCGTCGACTTCACAACCATCATAAATCCCGCGAACGAAGACGAGAAATACGAGAGCAGACTATGGCCTGTCCATTGTGTACAAAACACTCCCGGCGCGGAGCTCGTTCCAGAGTTGCATGTGGACAAAGTCGATAGGATCGTGGAGAAGGGGACGAGGAAGGAGGTGGAGATGTATAGTGCCTTCTACGATCCGCTCGAATCACCGAGATGCAGTGACAGTGGTCTTGCGGATGTATTGAGGGGAAAGGAGATCACGGATTGTTTTGTGGTTGGGCTGGCATTTGATTATTGTGTTAAGGCTACGGCTTTGGATAGTGCCAAGGAGGGGTTTAAGACTTGGGTAATAAAGGAGGGCACGAGAGCTGTAGATGCTACAGCATGGGAGAAGGTGGTATCGGAATTGAAGGCTGGAGGTGTCCAAGTTGTTGGGATGGATGGAGAGGAAGTCAAGAGAGTCGGGAGTTCGTAGAAGGGTGTATGTTTGGCGGGGTATGAATCAGTGAGTTCTTCTTTTCCACGTCACAGGGAGTAAGACGAGTAATATGGCAAAACGTTTCCAAGGGCTGTTAGGTAATGGTTAGTCTTGGAGTTCGTTGTTTACAGCATTGCCGATATCAAATATCGAGGTACCGAAAGGGTTTCTAATATGAGGGCACTGTGGAGGGGTAGTTCAACATTGCCGAACTCGTGCTAAGCATCATGGAGCGGCAGTCCTCCTTCTCCGGGATTCGAGAAAGGTTGTATTTGTTTTCAAGCATCCATACTGCCACAATTACTATTTGGAATTCTCTGTGAGCCAAGATAGGAGGATTCAATGCCAGAGTCGTAGATTCCCAGAACTAGACATATGGTCCAAGTTGGCACATGATCGTTTATACAACTTCAAAGAGCCTAAGGAGCAGTGTAGGTTTTGTTCTGTCGGCAATCCATACCAAAACCCAATTGGTTTATTTTACATAACAATATCAGCCCTAAACTGATATGCCGAAGGGTGTCTATTATTTTTTCTGTTCCCATCGGACATAGTCGTAATAGTCGTATACTCGGGGTTTAGGAGGGAAACTGGGAAACTTAAAATGCTGCTCTGACTCTCATTCAAATTTGGGGAACTGGGGTAATCCCTCGTATGTTGTCAATTTAATAAAAAACTCACGGACATCCGATAAGGATTGTTGGGGATACTTTATTTGCCCACAAGGCGTTTGTGCAGGTGCTTCCAGAAATGGTTGATATGAAGTGTTATACGAAATCTGTGGGCTTCGGGGTCTCCTTTCCCGAATGCTTCATCTGGTTGCACGATTTCATTCCCGAGTCGGGAAGCAGTCCTGCTGTACAACTCGACTCTTATTATGAACAACCGCATTCTGAGCCTGTTAAGACATGACTGACGTCGTAGAAATCACCAACCGGAAAGCTTACGTCGCAAAGTGTGGTGCAGTAGTAGCCCATACCTATGCAAGGGCTTAGTGGCGATAAGCAGGACATTCGATTCCCCAGGCTGCTCTTTCCCCCACCGGGAGCTGAGCTTCACGGATGGATGGATAAGAGTAGACAGCAGAAGGCAGATGACAGACTACTTTGAGGGCACCGTGAGTTGAGATTGCTTATCTGGGAAAAGTCAAAGAACTGGACGAACAATATTAGGCGTTTCTTCGACGTCTCTTCGCTTCTTTCAGGGTTCGACGTTGGTGGCACTACTTAGGTGGGTTCTGCCCCTTTTTGTTGGTGCCCGCCGCGGTAAAGGTTACCAAAACCATGATTGGGCGAAGTTTTAATCACCAACTCCACCAGGCCACCGCTTTCGCCTTCCACCTCGTTGAACATCCAACAAGTTCTGCTTGATTTCTCCCTCAACCGATCATCAACTTCGTCCCAGAGCCATTCTACAGTCTTCGGGCATTCCTTGGATTCAACACCAATCGAATCATACAAATTGGCTCCCGAGCTGTCGTCCACCACTCGAAAATAGTTCACGACTAGAATTCCAACGGTATGTACAAATTCCACAACAGTTTTCTAGCGGCTGGTTTTCGAGCTTGCGCACTTTTTTGCGCATACGACAATGGAGAAAACGACCTCGAGACGTTTCTCTAGTTGGAGATAGGCTGTGATAATAACTCGAGGAGCTGCAACCTCATGCATTTAAATGGGCGTGGCGGGCAGATTGGACTCAGTGCGATGGTGCTATTCATTGTTTGCCAGACACCAAGTTAGCTACGCGATCGCACATCTCCTCAACTTCCCTTCAAAACCATTGTCCCCTCACCTTTCCCTCATATTCACTATCTTACGTTTCAATGCTAATAAGTGTATTCCTCAGCAGAAAAACAATAGACAACTCCGTTATCGGCTTTTCGATGGCTTTATAATTTCCTACGAACCCTCTTCAGAACTTCAAAAATGCTTGGATCGTCTTTCCTTCGATCGAAGCTCCCTGGAGCCACGAACGAATCTGCTGCAGGACCAATATGGTTGAATAAACGAGTTACACCTCTTTTGCAGAGTCTCTCCTATCGAGCGTGCCTTCACCCAATACACACGATCGTGATAGTCGCTTTCTTCGCGAGTACCAGTTATATCGGCCTCCTCGAAAGCAGCCTCTTCGACGTTAGCAAATCAAATACTTTTGGAGGCAAGGCGGACTGGACATCTTTACAAGAGGGAAGTCGACAATTGAGAGTTGGGAGTGAAACTGGCTGGAAATGGCAACCTGCAGATGTGGACACGCCTGTTATGAAAGATGTGGATCATTTGGCTCTCTTGACATTTGTTTTCCCAGATTCTTTGGCCGCCAATTCCCCACAGACTGCTCCGTTGTCGGAAGCAATTCCCCTGCCACAAAATCTATCCGTCACACTATTACCTTCGACTTCAAACCCCCTGTCTCCAATATCCCAGGATAGTGCTCTAGCATACTCAGTACCATACACAAATGCAGCGGAGTTCCTCGTCCGAGCTCAGGAATTACCTAATGTTGGAGCTATCCCAGAAAGCGGCAGTGGCTACGAGGCAGATGTTACCAAGGAGCACAAGAAATGGATAATGAAGGCAGCAAAGGTGACCGAAACTCAAACTGGAATCAGAAATTGGGTTGCCAACGCCTGGACAGCCTTTGTGGATCTCCTCAAAAATGCCGAAACTCTGGATATTATTATCATGGTTTTGGGCTACATTTCGATGCACTTGACTTTCGTGTCGCTATTTGTTTCCATGCGCCGTATGGGTTCAAACTTCTGGCTATTTGCAACAACTCTTTTCTCCTCGGTCTTCTCCTTCCTCTTCGGCTTAGTTGTTACCAATTGGCTGGGGGTACCAATGAATATGATTCTCCTCTCGGAGGGTCTGCCATTCTTGGTTGTCACGATTGGATTCGAAAAATCGATTGTTCTCACCAAGGCCGTGTTATCTGCATCATTGGAAACCCGTAGACCTCAAGCACAGGACAAGGCAAAGAAGCCTGAACGACGAGATGGTATGTCACCCACCTCTATTGGGTACGCTGTACAGGTGGCAATTGGAGAGAAGGGTTATGAAATTGTCAGAGATTACGCAATCGAGATTTGCATTCTGGTGGCTGGTGCTGCATCAGGTGTTCAAGGTGGACTTCAACAATTCTGCTTCTTGGCTGCATGGATTCTCTTCTTCGACTGCCTCCTTTTGTTTACTTTCTACACGGCAATCTTGAACATCAAACTTGAAATCAACCGCATCAAGCGTCATGTGGCTCTCCGCCAAGCCTTGGAGGACGACGGAGTCAATAGGCGAGTCGCTGAAAATGTTGCACAAAGTGATGATTGGCCAAAAGCCGATGATGCCTCTGGAAACCGCGAGACGACCATCTTTGGTCGCAAAATTCGAGACAGCAGTATCCCCAAATTCAAGGTCTTGATGGTTGGAGGCTTCATTGTCATCAACATTCTCAACATCTGCACTATCCCCTTCCGAGGATCCAAAAACTCCAATGTCGCACCTATCACTGGGCTTACTGGAAACGGACTTCCAAGTGTTGTCACCTCGCCTCCTATGGACCCTTTCAAGGTTGCTTCGAACGGCCTGGACTCCATTTTCGAGTCAGCAAAGTCCCACGATAAGTCTACAATCGTCACTATTCTTACACCAATCAAGTATGAGCTCGAATACCCTTCTGTACACTACGCCATTCCATCAAAGGGAAGCAAGGGGCGTTCTCTTTATGATCAAGATGGGGAACTTGGTGACTATGGTATGGGTGGCCGTGTTGTGGACGGTGTTCTCAAGAGTTTGGAGGATCCCATATTGTCAAAATGGATTGTTGTCGCCCTCGCATTAAGTGTTATTCTCAATGGGTATCTCTTCAACGCAGCACGATGGAGTGTCAAAGAGCCTCTTCAAATGCCACCACACCATGCGGTGGATGCTAAAGAGCTTGATCAGGCTGAGAAATTCAACAACTCTGCCTCTGTCCAAACCTTGAAGCTCCCTGCTATCGACCCAGATGCAAATACTCTTGCTCAAGCTACCCCTCCTACACCTGCAACAACAGACGATGAAGACGAAGTTCTCACCATGCGAAGACCCCAACCTCCATCTGATTCCCAAGTTATGCGCCGAACACAAGCTCAAATGGAACAGATGGTCCAGGAAAACCGACACACTGAACTCTCCGACAAGGAAGTCATTGAACTATCTATGCAGGGTAAAATTCCTGGTTATTCGCTTGAAAGAAAACTCAAGAATTGCACTAGAGCTGTCAAGATTAGGAGAGCAATTATCTCACGAACTGCTGCCACCGCCGAGACCACCAGCCTTTTGGAATCTTCCAAACTTCCATATGAGCACTACGATTACGACCGTGTATTGGGAGCCTGTTGCGAAAATGTCATCGGTTACATGCCATTGCCCCTTGGTGTCGCTGGCCCTATTGTGATTGACGGTCAAAGTTTCTTCTTGCCAATGGCTACTACCGAAGGTGTTCTTGTAGCTAGTGTAAGCCGTGGTTGCAAAGCCATCAACTCTGGCGGCGGTGCAATTACTGTCGTTACTGGCGATGGAATGACTCGTGGTCCATGTGTTGCCTTTGAGACTTTGGAAAGAGCTGGTGCAGCCAAAAACTGGATCGACTCCGAAGTTGGTCAAGCTACCATGACCAAAGCCTTCAACTCTACCAGCAGATTTGCTCGACTTCAATCAATCAAGACTGCTCTTGCCGGAACTTATCTCTACCCTCGTTTCAAGACAACCACTGGTGATGCCATGGGAATGAACATGATCTCTAAAGGTGTCGAATTTGCTTTAAGCGTCATGGCTGATAGTGGATTCGATGACATGGATATCATTTCAGTTTCTGGTAACTTCTGTACTGACAAGAAACCTGCTGCTATCAATTGGATCGACGGTCGTGGAAAGAGCATTGTTGCCGAAGCCATCATTCCTGGAGACGTCGTCAAAAAGGTGCTCAAGACTGATGTCGACTCCATGGTGGAGTTGAACATCGCCAAGAATCTTGTTGGTAGTGCCATGGCTGGAAGTATTGGTGGTTTCAACGCCCAAGCTGCCAACATTGTCACTGCAATTTTCTTAGCAACTGGTCAAGACCCCGCACAAAATGTTGAGAGCAGTAACTGTATCACACTCATGAAGAAGTAAGCTGAATTCACCCTAGCCTTCCACATACTCCTTGCTAACATATTCCCCAGCTTGCGCGGAAATCTCCAAATCAGCGTTTCCATGCCTTCTATTGAGGTCGGTACCATCGGAGGTGGCACAATCCTTGAACCACAAAGCGCCATGCTCGACTTACTTGGTGTCCGAGGCTCCCACCCAACAAACCCAGGTGACAATGCACGCAAACTTGCACGTATTGTCGCTGCTGGTGTATTAGCCGGTGAACTCTCATTATGTAGTGCTTTGGCAGCCGGCCACCTTGTCCGAAGTCATATGGCCCACAACCGAAGTGCACCAGTCACCAGAAGCAACACACCCGCTCCCACCGGAGCCCAAACTCCACTTACATCCGCCGCATCAAGTCTGGCTATGTCACAAGCTGCCGTTCTTCGAGCTGCGAGGTAGTAAGAATGGATTGAGTTTACTATGCATCAGCATTGGGCGAAGGAGTTTTTTAATGGGGGTTGGGCGTCGTCTTCTTTTTTTTGGTTTGGTTCCCCTGACGATGTGGGGTTTTTTCTCTCTTTTGTTTGAAAATGAAATGCGAGTGTGCATACACTGGTGGTAAAGCTTAGCTCCCACTTTACTATATATCTTGGTTGCGAGGACATAGAATTTTTGGGACTCTGATGATGGGGTCCTTGTTTATGCGCGATTTTTTTCTTCTTTCTTCCCCTGCGATTCGTTTGTGGGATTTGGTTGGAGAAAGGGGTTGGAAGGGAAGGGGGCAGGAGAGAGGGGCTGGGGTATGTAGATGGGGTCGTAGATAGACAGTATAATGCATAAACCTTTTTGAAATTTTACCTTGTTGTCTTCTCTTTCTCTTATTTAATTATTAATTATGCTTTTTTTTCTTAGCATTGATTTGACCAGTACGGCCTCCTGAGGTCAAGGCAGGTAGGTACCAAGTTTTGTACTCAGTGCACACCGTACTCAAAACGAGACTTGAACAGTCTACAGATGTCAGAAAAATATATAAAAAAATATAGACTAACTCCAAATTGACTGATTGATAAATATACAAACAGTGTCTGTTACGAAATATTACTTGAATAACGAAACTTTATCTTTCCCCGCAGAGACAACCATGGGTTGTGGCGCTCTACTCGTCTCATATCCCCTACCAAGAGGAATTTCTAAACATGGCGCAAGTTGTTTCATTGGATCCTTCTATTAAGTAGTTGCCCAACGTATAGCTACCAACTTGAAAATTTCAGGACTGATTATTACAATGAAAGAAGACATGCACTTCAAAATCTGCCTTATAAGACAAAATCCACCCCCGGAAAACACTAAATCAATTATTATTCGATTACTATAGCTATTCAGGCTGGTACAACTCCTCATTCGTCTTCAAGGGCAGATAGGATGTTGCAGAGAATTGGGGTAATGGGGTTTGCATAATTATCACAACATTGTGAGTACACTAATTGATCATCGAATCTCGAATAGAGACTTTAAAGCATGTAAAGAAAGCGTGAAGGATTGTCTTTCAAAACCATGTTCCGGGTATCTAAAACTAAAACTAAACTGGCACTCTCTCTGCCTCTACAAAAGCCACTTCATGCCCACTGACATGTCCCTCAATTGAAAACAACCTTCCAAATGGAATCCGCAGATTGGAAAATCGAGTCCAGCTCATTGCTCAACGATAAACAATCTCAACATCCCCCTTCGGAAATCTCCTCAACTGATCCATAATCTTCACATCACCCATATTTTTCTCCACGATGATCTGATCAAAGCAATGCGTTCCATCTGTGTACCCTTTCAAGTCCTCTTCCTCCTGGTTCCTAACTCTCGGACTTTCCAGACCTCTCGATTTCTCGTGCGTGATGGAATTATGTCTCGTCTTCTCGTAGACTGGTTCTTGAGCAGGGACGTGATGTGGGTTAGATATAGAAAGGAGGGTTTGCGATGAGATGGCGTATTTGTGAACTCGGTAGATGAGACCTTTGATGAGACCGAATTGGATGAAGCGTCGAACGTCAATGTAGTTCAAGATAGGGAAATTTTGGTCGAGGTGGAGCTTTAGCCACTCCTGTGGGATTGTTAAATGGAATCAAGGGGTATGAGATGCGAGTATGTGATAATATGAAAAATGGAGAGAAACAAACCTTCAAAGTCCGGGAAGTACAAAGCGTAGTATACAGTCTGCACAGATAAAAGGTAGACAATCTTGGTCCGTTAATGTAAACGTAATTTGCACACTCGTCCATCATTCCCTCTTTATCATCCATAAAATCTGTGATGTCGGGGGTTGGAGCATATATGTTCCCAAACAGGAAAATATCTACCATGAGGATGGAATCATAGTATAAGAGGTGCTGGAGGGCAAGTTTGGTCAGGGGTATGGAAACGTCAGCGTCGTGGGCGATACGTCGAACATCTTTAATTCCATCGATATGTGGGAGAATTCGTATCATTGTCAGGTCCCAGGTAGCGTCAATTATCGAGGCAAATTTTGTCTTCGAGATGGGGACATGCCAAGACTTTACGGGTGGTGGGGGCGTATATATTGGGAATAGCTTCATGTTGATCGTGTTCGCATCATCTGCCTTCCTTTTAGCTACAGCTCCTCCGAACAAGGGAAAATGTAACTTACCGACTGGTATCATGCATTCATTATAATTATTGACATCCTCCTTGATGATCTCTAGAAGTGCAGCAATCGATCTCCTTCCTTTAGCGCTGACGGAATCTTCCAAGCTCAGGAACTGGTTCTGGATCTCCATTTCCGTAAAGGTACTTGCTAAGCGCCTCACCACTGCTTCATACGGCGTCTTATCCACTTCGACGCCAATGACGATGCCAAAATTGAACATGAATTCGTTGCGGTCGTACATTTCATCATAAATACAAACAGGGTGCCCCAAGATTCGGTACTTGTTGTCCGGATCACAGATTGTGACATAGCGGTTGCAAAAGGCCTGCCGGGGGAGGATATATTCCGCCATGAGTTCGAAATCAAAGAGCCGGGGCTTGTCAATATCTGGCTCTGAGACAATGCATCCTGGAGGGGACTGGTGAAGCACTTTCGCTCCTAGATCTTGTCAGAGAAGACTGAATAGAGAATGGGAGTCTATACTGACCCTTTTGGGGGAGGAAGCGGGCGTAGAAGATTCCCTCGATCATCTCTCGTGCTATGGGAGGATGCTTATGAAAGTCTTGTCTCTCGGCATTTCTTCCAGAAGTGTTACTTCCTCTCTCCGTCGAGAACTAGTTTATCCAAAAAAGCAATGGGTTAGCAATTAATCTGTCACCCGGATGGGTACCTAGGCAGGCTTTCATTTTGATATTGCCATCTCAACCGAGAACGTGTGATGTCGGAATCGGCGGCCGGAAATGAGTTGCCGTGGTGGAATGCGATAGCAAAGCGCAAGGTGATTGGCCGAACTAACCGATGCCTGCATACTTTTCTCCAAATATCGCGACGACATCTTCACTTCCTTCTTTGTGCAGCGACTTAAAAGCCTCTCTCATCTCATCCAAGTGGAAATTTGAAGTAAAATGGCTCTGGAGTCGGTCTGCCCTCGGCGGTGAATAGAAACTCTTTTTTAGCGGCTTGGAAAAACTTTCTTTGAAGTCAAAGTCACGTGTTTCTCTTTTTACACCCCGTTTTGTGCGTTCAATCTAGATGAGTTAGTAGAGCTTCCAGACAGTCATAGACATTTTAGATTAGAAAGATTTCCTTTGCCTTTAGAGATAAACTTAGATTTCGTCGTCGTTGTGGTAGAATTTATGATTTTGACTTGCGGCCAAATTTGGAATTTTTGAGGAAGGCACGACGAAGAGCGTATTTCTGATTTCTAATCGTTCTCTCCCTTTTCGGTGGCTTTTGCCTTCCATTTTTGGTTTTCAATTGAGACTGCCAGGTGCTTAGGGTGTTTGCGTACTTCCTTCCCATATCGTAACCATGGGTTCCATCGGTGTCAATGGTAAGTCGTGTCACAAACATCCCTTACACGTTCGTATCACTTACTCACTGCTCAAGTCCTCGACCTGCCACGTCTGCGTGAGCAGCCTACGTTCGAGATATTAGTCCAAGCCCTAGAAGCTCTCGCCATCCGACCCTTGCTTTGGAGCGGCGACACGTTACCAGAAGAAACAGCAGCGACTTCTCGGTATCTTACTTCGATTTTATCGAGTGGATTCGAATGGTTTAAGGATCCGACGACTGAGAAAGGGCTTCTCGCTGATGAACAGAAAGAATTTTTGTGGGATTTGGCAAGTCAGAGAATTATTGAGCGTTGTGGGCGAACAGGTATGTAAAATGTTTTTTTCCCGATGGAATTCTCTCGCAATGGACAGTGCGCCAGGTCGCACCTGCCTCCTAGCTCTCGTTGTTCCATCTTTTTAGGGTAATTCGCGATAACTATCCTAAACGCTTGGAACAATTTAGAATATTACCACAGTGTTTTAGAAGAATCAGGTTCATTTGCCCCACAGTATTAGGGCAATGCTAAATTGTACTAGAGAAGTGGAATAATGAGCTATTGTACATCGCGAGCTCTGTGCCTTGCTAATCAATCTATAGCACAGGGAGAGTTGACACGTACATGGACGATTCCAGCAAATGAGGACCATCCAGATCTAAACCTCGTTATAAGAGAACCCCCACTTGTGAGTACCCATACTCTAAAGATCTACCTAAAGTTGCTGATTATTTATATAGACTGGTGACAACCTTGGCCTAAAAACAGTAAGTACCCAGTTTCTCTGAGTCAAAAGTTTCTTTTGGGTAAATCCTAGAGCTGAGACATTCTTCCTTCTCAAAATTCCTACAATGATCCCTAAGGCTCTTACTTATTGTGCTCCTCAAGCATTCCTAAAAAAAAACTATACTGACTTCGAGATTCTGTAGTGGGGTACTGCTTGGTCTATTGCACAAAAGCTCTCAGACTTCCGAAAGTACTTCTCTCACATTATCGACGACGAAAAACCTTCGACTGCCGCAATAAAACCACAAATACTTGAGCTTGGATCTGGAACAGGGTTGCTCGGTCTTGCAGCAGCAGTAGTCTGGCAGGCTGATGTTGTTCTAACGGATCTCGACATCATCCAAGAAAACTTAATATTCAACAACCTCCAAAATGAGGCATTACTAAAGTCAAGAGATTCGTTGGCAATCCCAGACGTGCTGGACTGGACTGATCCCGCTGGAGCACTTCCTAGGTTTACGGAAAAGGAGTTTGAGGCACGCAATGATCGAGATTCTAATACTTATATACATTACTGACTTTCTTTCGCTAGATAATACTGGTTTCCGACCCCATATATGATGATGAACACCCCGTAATGGTGGCAGAAGTTATCAAACGACACCTGAAGCCCGGAGCAGCATCGCGTGTGATGGTCGCAATACCAAGAAGGGATGCAAATACAACCAGGATGGCCTTGGAGTTCAAGGATATCATGTTAAAGAATGAGCTCAAGTTGCTTCACGAAGGGACGGAAATATGCCATGATGATTGGGCGAATAATGGTACGGAGGTGAGGTGTTGGTGGAGCATTTGGGGGTGTTGATTTGTTACTTTTTAGAAGAATTTCTCTACCCTACTCGTAGATCATTAGAATGTTGATGATGTTAAAGGCCTGTTCCTTGGACTTTTGATGTCGGCATGTTATCTGATTGCTTCGATTAGCTAGGAGATATGTAACTAGTTCTCTGTTTTTAACATAGAGCTTCCACCCAAAACATGAGAACGAGAACTAATTCAACGATCCCTCTTCTTGAGTCTATTTTATGTAAAATAGCAAGACCAAAAGGGATTGCTTGAGAAAGTGGTGTTGATTCGGTTTTTATAAGCTATCTATTTGCAACTCAATAGAAGCTAGTCACCATACTCAATATTATGACTCATTTGTTACATGTATATACAAGTAAATTCGGAGGAGAAGAAGTGCAGCATACAGTTGAAAAGAGAGAGAGCCTTCATTACGGAGAATACAGTAAGCTTACCAGTTATCTTTGGGTTGTGAGAAAGAGAACGGGGACACAGGAATGTAAGGGGAAAGGATGACTATTGCATTGCAAAGCATCTTCAGAAGTAAAGTATATCTGAATAAAGAACATATGCTTGCATGTTTACTATCGTATCTCAACCTACTGTCGAATTGAATAATGCCATCGAAGTTCTACTTGCTATTGTTACCTTGACTCCTTTCCAAACTTCAACAAATGGAACTAAGGAAAGATTTAGAGAGTACGGAGTAGCTTATCAGCTTATGAGATAGACTCAAAGATTCTCTGAAGAAGCACCTAGAGGTATCGACTTATTTAGCCTCACCTCAATAAATCTACCCACCAGATCAGGCTCAAATACTAGGTAGCAAATAAGAAGAGGAACAACAAACCCAGAGAATCGATAGAGAGCCCAAGAGATGGTAACGACATGAATAAGACTGTAGTTCACAATCCAGGCTGTAAAAGAGACACAAGAAGAACAATAACCCCACATCGACCTTATCTTCGCAAGACAAAAAGCATCTGAACAATAATCGCCTTCTCAACTCTCCACTGTTATAAACAATTTTACCGTCGAAAAATCCATTTGTCATCGACATCTCGATTTCCTCCAAACTTGTGGGGGCCCGGAGGCTTTCCTCAGGCTCGGTGAATCCCAAGTTTAGTGTCCGGTACAACGGTATTCTCAGTGAGGAGGTATCAAATTTTGCTAAAATAATGCGAGGAACATTCCCGCACTCTCGCCGACTTCAATTACCACATTTTTGCTTAAACACTCAAGACACTTATTTATAGTTGCAAGCTCACCTTGCAGGGAAGCATTTAAAAGTAACCACCGATTAAGCTCCGCCACACTAATAGAGCTACATACCGATTTTAGACTGGCGTACATATCTTAGTGCACATCACTCTAGTGAATTCTTTACACTGTTACTATGAAGTTAAGAACGAGCCTGAAGTAAACATTCACCATTGCACCAAACGACCTCAACTTCAATACTATCTGTAGAAAAGTGAATTACTAACCTCTCTCCACCACTGCATCCTCCATTGTAAGCTACCTAGCAAGCACTCTATCCCTTCAACTGTCAGTATGTACACTTTGGGTTTTGCGCAAGTATTGAGTACTTTTGATCTAAACCAGCACTTTAAACGAGCGCACGTACTACGAAGCGGCACATTCGATAAAGTAAACCCGCTTTTTAGGCAGTTGAGCTTGAAGTTTTTGCCCACTTTTTAGCTCACGTTTTTTAGTGTACATACTGGTAGTGGAAGGGATAAAAGAAGTTCAGAGAGAGAGAGAATCTCACGCCTATAGCCATGCTCGAGCCATGGTACGGCCCGAAAAGGAGACTTGGCCTCTGTGGATTCCACCTCGAGCTCCATTCCCTAGCACCCCACTCTCAACAAAATTGACACGCTGAAGTCTTACCCCTCGAGGAGTGATCTACTCCTCAGTTAGTTTCGACATGCAATGTGTCAAATCCGAACTTAGAGTATTCCTGAAGGTTCTCACTATCGGAAAATATGTTACTGTCGCAACTTCTCTTGCTATCGCTTATCTCTCGTCTTCACACTGCTTCTCATTGTTTTCCCACCTGTTCATGGCTGCCTCGTATCATCGAGTCGCATCCCTCCATCTGGATTGACATTTGAGAAGTTGAGTGGAGTCTTGAGAATACCCACAGCTGAGTTCGAGACTTCGCTGCTGGCGGAAGGTTCTTAGTCGCCATTGACAGTTGCTCATTTATATATAAAAATTGATTACAAGCATTCCATACTAGTAAATTCATCGAATAGTCCTCATTTTTCGAATATATTCAGTGAAGGACCTACTACCAGCTTCCCCGAGAGTTCTGGTTCTCAATCTATCCAGATCTAGTAAAAGACAATGCTCTAAACGTTGAAAATAACTGCAAAAATAACTAGAAGAATCATAAGCAACACTCAAGAAGAAGTAATATCTATTGTTTTACAGCATTCTACGTTATTTCTTTAAATTAATTAGGTTACTTAAGACTCCTTATAATGATATTATTCAACAGAGCCTATATCTTCTAGAAGTCCGAGGTTGGAATCTAAGATCTCAAAGAAAGATTTTCAGACCGAGAACTTTTCTAAAACTGATTCAATCTGGAAAACGACAACGCGTCAAGTCACGTGATGATATCCCTTACCTCTGTAAACCTTGCACCAACTCAATTCTCCAGCTTCTCCCAAGAAATCGAACTGGCCAGTAAAATATTAAACACCGAGTAAACCAACTCTCAAGTTTGGGGGTCAGAAAACGAGACTTGCGAGTAAGCTCCCAACTATCTAGTAAGGTTCCAACCTGGTAAGCTTGAAGCCACGGGGTAAACTTCTAACTATCTGATAAGCTTCCAAATATCAGATAAGCCATCAAACACCGAGTGAGCCAAAAAAAAAAAAAACAACAAAAAAACATTAGCTTACCCCTAATTTTTTCGCCCCCAAATAATTACCAAGTAAGCCATCAAGACGACAAGTAAGCTACTACAATATCTGGGGCCAAAACAAGAGTCGCAAGTATCAAGTATCGAGTGAGCCGAACAAAAATTAGTTTACCCACGATTTCTGGCCTCCAAATATTTACATAGTAAGCTGCGAAATACCTCCTAAGCCAACCCTCAAATTCGAGGGCCAAAAATAAAACAAATTAGTCGCGAGCAAACTGAGAAACATCAAATAACCCAGAGGCGTAGCTACCCATTACGTTTGAAAAGAAGAGTCATAAGACACTACCATGCGTGGTAACAGTACCCCGAGGCCGTAATCTGGCGCTGTTTCTCAGTGGACCTCCCAGTAAAATAGCTCCCAGATTCTCTCCTTCACAGGCTTCAGTGTAACAATACGACGCCGTTTTACAGAGCGGTCGAATCAAATGCCTTCAGGGCAACTTACAGCACATTAGCATCCTCCATTAACCATCGCCCAACAAACCCCCGTTCTGAAGCCCCACTGTCAAGCACCTACACTTCAGACACAGAAATTAACCGCTCAACGAGAACTAACCCATGCAACTTAACGAGACAGCAGTTTTGCGCCGCGATTGAGAAAAACAAACAATAAAATCCAAATCAAATGGAAAAGCGATGTAACGATATAACGGAACAAGTAGCAAAGCACGGCATTGCCAAAACAAACCCAAAAGCAAGAGTCGGGGGATACAAGGGGGCAAGAAAAATATATATAGAGAAGAATAAAAAGCGTTTGATTTTTAGCTATATAGATAGCTACCTGGAGATAACAAGACTCCGGCAGCCTCGATTTCGCAATACAACTCACATCACAATCGCATCCCCTTCAGTCATCCGTGCCAGTGGTATCCGCCTCAACCCGATCAACATCCGAACTCTCACGACCCTTCCCCTTCTTGATCCCAAATGCCCTCGACCAATTGACGCTCATTCTGCCTTCCTTTGGTGTTCCAGGATTCTGATCTTTGCGAGACCATTCGCCCGAGGTCATGCTTCCTAGCATGGGACTGCTAGTGGCACTCTCAAGACTTTTTCCAAAGTTGATATCATCACCAAGATCAAGGCTTCCGTCTCGCTCAGCTCGGTCCGAATCCGCAGTACTGCTGGTTCCTTTCTTGCTGCTGAAGAGGCTGGAATCTTTGCCGCGAATGGAAGAGAGACTAAATTTGCTTGAGCTGCCTTTTCGGAGAAGTCGTCTAGTGAACGAATTGTCCTTGTCCTTGGTGCTACTAGACATCACGTCGGATGGTGTGTTACTCGTAACAATATCCAGACTTTCGGAGGACTCGGCAACACTATTTTGAGTACGAATGGAACGGGCATCGCGTGATTTCCTCGACTCTGATGGTGATGAAGAGAACGCATGGTGCGAACTATCCGCTGTGGATCCGCGACTTTCACTCGCTTCCTCCTTCCCTTTAGTGTTGTCCTGTTCGCTCTTGTCAGAGCGACTGAACATTGCCCTAAAGGTCGGTGCTGCGGGATTGAGTCGAGGAGTAACAGGTTTATGAGCAGAGGGAGGCCTAGTTCCAATAACACCAACTGGGGGCGGACTGGCTTGACCCGCAATATTATCTGATGGCAAGAACTCATCATCGTCGCTGGCAATACCTGATGCTAAGGGGTTCGAATTGCCATGCTGAAGGCTTGGTCTCCTGGAAGGAGTCCTTGACCATGGTTGAGTAACATTAACAGACCAATTGGTAGCCAAAGGGCTATTTCTATTAATGATGTTACCTTCCGCAGCCGGCCAACCAAATGGCGCACTGTCTGTGGAGGGTCGAGGAAGATCTGAGGATGCGATAGAGACAGGGCGTGGACTGCTAGGATCACGCTCCGAAAAGGTTGCGGGATCATCGATACTGGAACCAAACATATTGAGACGACGTCGCCTTGCTGTGGGGTTGCGAGCTGGCGCGGGTGCATTGCCTTCTGTAGCATCACTCACTGAGCTACGATTGAAGAGGTTTGGCATAACGTTCCAGCCAGAGGTAAAACTAACACGTCTTTGTCTGTTTGCAATGACTTCCGGCTCGTCCGTAGAACGAGGGAAGGATTGGCTTTGGCCAGATTTCAGACTTCCTAGAGCTGGACTATCATGAGGAGCTGTCTTCGACCGAGACTTGGGAAAACCAAATAGATTGGTAAACTTGTTGTGTGAGGATGAAGGGTCGACAGGGCTTGGAGATCCAATCGCCCCAAATTCATTCCTGGGCGAGTTGAGTGATCGTCTTTCGTTATCCATGGCATGATCGTGACTGGCGACGCCATACATGGCAAGGTTATGGGATGACGTTCGAGGACTTGACAGTCCACTTGCAGAGCGGCTCGAGGTGGGTGATTGAGGATCATTGTCAAAAGCAGACTGGCTACTGCCGTGAAGAATGCCCCCAAAAGATCGAAGGGAATTATCGCCTTCCTGGCTCGGAGGTTCATCATCTGAAAATATGTTGGATGGCAGTAGAGAAGTCGCGGTAGGACTCAGAGGTGCTCCGGCAGTCATTGCGCGTACCTCTGCTTCACTCATTCCTATCGTTTGCTCCGAAAGTGGTACCATAGCTATATCATGGTTAAGATCAAAGTAAGGCCCTGGAGCGAAAGAGGGAGATGTTGTATTGTTGATATTGTAAGCGTTTGAGCTTGGAAACTGAACATCCATTGTTGCGAAGCCAGGTACAGGCGAAGAGACGGTCCCGTTGCGACTTTTTCGATTGCGGTTGCGACGAGACTTTGCTTTACCCTGGCTTGCCGGATCGAAATCCACGCCAGAGGAATTGCCATGATACATCAGGGGATTATTTGCCAGCGGGTTGTTTGCTAACCTGGCGCCTAATGCATTATATGTGGTTTGAGCACTGTGATATTGAACTTCAAGCTGGCGCAATTGTACTTGTTGCAAGTTGAGTTGTCGTACCAAGTCTTTCTCCCTCAGTTCCCATTCCGAGTCGCGCTGTTTTTCCGCAGCGTCAATTGCTCTCGATTCGTCGTCGTCTTCCCCTCCAGGGAGGGTTTTGCGTGCGGCTTCGAGCTCCTTAATCTGTAGACCCTTGAGCCTGATGACTTGGTCGAGACCGTCCACTGAGTTTTGTCTTTTCCTGATGGTTTCTCGGAGCTCCTTGGACCTTTGCTCTTTAGTTTTCAAAAGCTCTTCCTTCTCTTTCTGCCACTTCTCTCTTTCCACTTTCATCTCGTCAATCTCCTTCCTCCACCGTGTCACATCAGCCTGCATTTTGGCTCTCTCATTTTGCTTCTCCTTCAAAACCTTTTCCTTCTGTTGTTTTCGATTCTGAGCTTGTCGGTTGGAACGCTCCGAGTAATTAACCTCCTTCTTTAACTTCTCGCTTGCCTCCTCCTTTTCTTTCAACGCTTTTCGTTTCTCGTCCTTCTCCTTCATTAGGTCGAGTATCTGAAGTTTATACTCTTCTGAATCCCGAGCGACTTGGCCCATAACTTCCTCTGTGTCCCTTCGGATGGCTTCGAATTTCTCAGTAAGCTGCTGCATGGATTCCTCGGGTTGATTCGAGGCAATGGCGGCCAAGGCAGCTTGGTCCGTCGCAGGATTTGAGGGCGAATGCTTCCTGCCCACAGTATTTCGTCTCTGCCCGGCATTCACATTACTACTTGGTTCCCGTACGGTGGGTGGTAAGGCTTCCGTAGCAGCAGCTTCTACTCCGGCGCTATGGGTTCGCACCGTGGTCGACTCCTCACCACTGTCACTGCTGTGGTCTTCCATCGACAAATTCGAAGGCACACGCCCATTATCGAGTTGCGGGCGACCATCTCTGCCATATGTTCGCAATCGTATGACCCTACTCCCAGCTTGAAAATTGTTGGACCCTACAGCAATCACCCTCACGTTGTAAAAATGGCCCGGCTTCAGTCCAGTAACAGTAATCGCTGTTTCCAACCGCGACGACTCTCCCACTGCATTCCGTCAGCCAGGAAATTCCCTTGCCAATATCTGTACTTACCATTAACACCATTGACCTGGATCAAGTACTTGACCACAGGTTTGTTCGCGCCGGGTCGCGTCCATCGTAAAGTTATGTTTTCGGCCGCAATACCTGCAAGTGACACTTCGGGGGAATCGGGAACTTCGACGCCGAGGATACTGATCAACTCTGGAACGGGTTTCCACAGAGTCATCCATGCTCGATGTAGGAGCCTTTTGATAGTACCAGTCAGCTTTCGCAGTCCGCACATGGAAGCACGCGGGCACATGAATGGCACTCACCAGAAGAGCGCGCCGCAAGTCACTACGGACTGTAAAATAAACATATTCCCCTCTGTAACATGGTTAACTGTCCACAGCCAGTTTTCGCGCCAGAAGGTTTGAGCGTTCATCCACAAAGTCGAGTACAATTTCTTCTCGCGACGAAGAACGTCAAATTGGTCAAAATAGGAGCAGGTTGTGTATGCGGCCACAATGGCGACAATGACAAGAGAAATCTCGTTGAGAACTTCGCGGAGGGTGAGGAAGGGCTGGTGTGCGGGTGGAGGGGGAGGTGGAGGTGTTGGTGGTTCAATGTTGAGAGCGGCCAGGACGATATTGTTGTATTCTTTAGGTTGTTCATGTTGCTCCTCTGCCAAGTGCTCCACAGCACCATTTTGCGCCAATGGGCGGGGCGCCATCTCAGGCATTCATGCAGACTCAGCTCAGTCGAGATTTAGAGTTGAGAATTCTTCTTGCCATGAATATCATGTTGCTTGGAAAATGTTGGAGAATAAAAGCTGGGTTGAGTTTGGATGTTGTTGGGTTGGCATGGCTGGGAAGGCATCTTGCGTGGTTGTCTTAACTCAAAGATTTCGTCCTTCGCTCTTTCCTCAACTACAAGAACCCTCCCCCATCTGATTCTGGTCCATACGCAATCTTCTCAGGCAGCTACAGAGATCTCGGGTAAGCAAACTGTTGATACTGTAATACTATTTCATGCACCTGAGTAGATAGCCTTTTATATATAGTGTGTTAAATACTAATATTTGTGAAACTATGGAAACTGCTAAGCACGACTTCCTGAATTTATCCTGTTCTTTTCAATGACTCGCAAGCTGCGCAGCTTCATCAAGCTTATTTCCCTGAAGGTACATAAATTGTATCAGATGCTTGTAGGTATTTGATATCTGGGTACTATACCCCGCTCAACCAAAGATAATTCAGCGCTCAGCTCAATCAACGCACTCAATCAACATTATTGGTAACCCCTAATTTGTCCTTGCACCGAGCTATATATCTTGAATTCAAGATCCCTTCTTACGGACGTACTTGTTTACGTCGATGTCCCTTTAAATAAATTTTGACTGGAAAGGAGAATACTGAAAATGGCTTAAACAATAACAGTTTTGAATTCGGGCTCGAAATAGGAGAGGCAACTTCATCAAAAGGCAGTGCGATTCATACCGCGACTGGACTACCAGTAATTGAAGTAAAAGGATTGATATGAAAAGAAGAAGAAGAAATATATAAATAAATAGAAATCGAGTTGAAAAGGCAAAGTATATTGGAGAGCAACCAACGGCCACGGCCCACTAAGTCTACTTGTACCAAGACTTAAAGACTTCATTGGGGGCATTTGGATCCTTGCATACAGTAATATTCAGGTTCATTTTGTAGCCTACTAATTTTTCGCCTACTATAGAAATCTAATTAATAATGATAATATTTAATAAATCTACTATAACATACCTTAAGTACTTATGCCTTTATTCTATTATTAAAGCTATTACAAAATATTAATTCTTTTAAATAACCTGCTAAGTATACCTTCTAGGTAACTTTAAAAGCCTAGTACAAAGGTAATAGCAGCGGCGAAAGCAGAGAAAGAAGCTCTACTATTACTACCTATAATTAATAAAGAATAAGAGTCTAATTTAGCTAGCAAGAATACTTAAATAGAGAGAGATTTAGTAGAGATATAGAGTATTAAAAAAGTAAAGAATAATACTAATACTACTACTTTTTTAATATCTAAGAATACTATTCTACTCTTTTCTAATAGTGAATAGCCTTAATAGTGCAACTATAAAGTCCTACTAGTATTATATAATTTAGAACTATATTACGTAGGTAATATTCTTAAATAAGCTCTTAGATCTCGTTATATACACAAGGTAATAAATAATATAATATATCTGTTATTTCTAAAATTAGTATATATAGCTTTAATTTAAGCTACTTACTATACTAATCAGATACAATTTAGTAGGGTAGTAATTAAATCAATTAATTGTCTATAAATCCAAGGCAGGCGATAAAAGTAGTAGGGTAAAAGCCACGATATCCTTAATCAGCGCCAAGGCCAAGATGAGCCTGAATATCACTGTAAGCGCCTCTGCATCTTGAGCTTCTCTCGAGGCTCTGCCATTTTCAGATGAACACTAATGTATACTTGAGTTCTTTGAGCAGCTCTCCGAGACCTTTCACATGAGAGTCATGCTTGCACCCCGCCACGGCCCTTTCCCAGGCTGCAGAATTCTTCAAAACGAGCGTATCAAACGGTGAGGCCCTCAATTTTTCCTCACCTCGGCCCCTCTTCAATTTATAGAGATGCCTGCAAAGAACCCCTCTATCCCTTTTCACATGCTAAGGGATACAATGCCGAAGTGGCCGAGCTAGAATTGAAGATTTTGCGATGGCAGAGAGAGCCGCGCGCAGAGTAAGCATACTGGGTCGAATGGTTGTTCGTGTCTGCATCGTGTAGTTATCCAGACTTCTCCAAAGACTGCCGGCAGAAGAAGGATGGGGTAATATGACATGCAGCACTTCGGGTGTTTAACGGCCTGGTCTTGGGGGAATTCCTGGTCACTCTCAGCAGAAAAATAGTGGCGGGTGACTTTTGAGCGGGGCCTCGTGGGCTTGTTGAATCCATTTACAGGGGGATGCGCCGGATTCAAGCGACGTCAGCGAGATGTTGGGGAGACAAGCATTTCTGGTGAGCAGAGCACCAGCTCCGGAGCATGTGCTGCGAAATATTACAACATTCCCATTCAAATCTGACCTGACCTGGACCTGAGCCACATTCACGCATATCATACTCGTACAGCTATCCTTTGGACTGCTTCTGTTCTTCTTCTTCTCTTCCCTTTCCGCTTCCTTCTGCATCTTCAAGTCTCTCGTTTGATCTATACTTTACGTTTGTTGCAGTTGCAGTGTGCAGTGTGCAGAACTGACTCGTCCTCCGTTGCAAAAATACAAAAATACAAAAATACCCTCAACTTTCCTACGACCGACCTAAACAGAATCCAGTCACCGAGTTGGATTGCGCATACTTGGATTCAGCTCTGCTACCACTGTTCGAAACCGACACGCCTTTGTACTCTCCTTACCTCCCACCATCTTTCGCCCCGCCACCTCCATAACCACCCATAATACCTACTACCCAACCCGCTTGGGACAATCATACCAACATGCAGTACGTGCGAAGCATTAGCGGTTCTGTCTCGAAAACATGGAATTCCCTCAATCCGGCGACCCTGAGTGGTGCTATTGATGTGATTGTCGTCGAGGGGGAGGATGGTTCCCTAGCATGCTCGCCCTTTCACGTCCGCTTTGGGAAATTCTCTCTGTTGCGTCCCTCTGAGAAGAAAATCGAGTTCAAAGTCAACGGGGCGAAGCAGGACTATGCCATGAAGCTGGGGGACGGCGGAGAGGCTTTCTTCGTTTTTGAAACCAGTGACAATATCCCGGAAGCAATGCAAACATCTCCTTTGGTATCGCCAGCTTCAAGTCCACCATTAAATCCCGAGGCCTCCCATCTTTCCAATTTATCCGAGCCAGACTTTTTGGATTTAGATACCGTGAACGGAAAGGCGAGAGCTGCCAGCGTATCAAGGCCGGGAGTCAGCATATTATCAGGGGCTGGCGCCCGGCGCCAGAGCAATCTAAGTATGTTCTATCATTGTTATTTCAATTCCGACAAGACTAACAAATGGACAAGGTGCCATAACTCCTCTTAGTACCTCTCCAGATTTTTCGAATTTACGGCCTCAATCAGGGGAGTGGTCTGGGACCGTTCAAAGGAGTAACACGGACGAACTTCTCTCAACTTCCACAAGAACCTACAACAATGACGGCACAGAACGAGATCGCCAAACCCGATCCCTCACACCAACAATTCCAAATGACGGACGTTCCGATTCCCATACCGAAAGATCCCAGAGTCCTCCCCCACTACCCACGAAAGAAGCGATCGAACGTGCTGTAGCATTGTCAAACAGGCTTCAAGCTTCTAATATATGCAATACTGTTACGGATACTGGCGATTTGATGCTTGATATGACGGGGTACAAAAGTAGTGACGACGATGCTTTCAGAGCCGAGGTTATCGCAAGAAAAATACTCTCCGAGGAATTGGACGGAAACTACGATATTGGGGCATTGATCGGTGCTGATGAGCATGGAAATCTTTGGATATATAGCAGTGAAGAAGCTAAAGAAGCTGCAGCTCAGAGGGCGGCGCTAGCTGGCATTACAAATGTCAATGATGCGGCATCTGATCCGGGGTATAACAGCGATGCAGAAAGTGAGGGAACCCCAAAAACCCCTGTAGTACCTACCCATCGACGTGCGGAATCGGATATGGGCTTGACACCCCCACAGACACCACCAGAAGGAGCTGGCGATCCCAACCGAAACTATGCCAAAACACTCCGACTAACAAGTGATCAATTAAAGGCACTCGGATTGAAACCTGGTCCGAATCCCATGAGCTTTACTGTCAACCGAGTCACATGTCAAGCAAACATGTATCTCTGGCGATACGATGTGCCAATTGTTATTTCGGACATTGATGGGACAATCACCAAATCTGATGCTTTGGGTCATATTCTGACCATGATTGGGCGAGACTGGACCCATATTGGAGTTGCGAAGCTTTATACGGAAATTGTGGGCAACGGGTACAATATCATGTATTTGACTTCTAGGTCTATAGGTCTAGCTGACATGACCCGAGCATATCTCGCTGGGGTCGTCCAGGAGGGCTACCGCCTGCCGAAAGGGCCAACAATCATGAGTCCTGATCGTACAATCGCAGCTTTACGAAGAGAAGTATACCTCCGGAAACCTGAAGTTTTTAAAATGGCTTGTTTGAGAGATATCAAGAATCTCTTTGGTCCGGGACGAACACCTTTCTGTGCTGGCTTTGGCAACAGACTTACAGACGCCCTTTCGTATCGATCGGTGAGTATACCAAGTAACCGTATCTTCACTATCAACAGCAATGCAGAGGTTTCTCTGGACGTCCTGAAACTCAATAAACTTCGATACAGTTATGTCAATATGCGAGAAATTGTGGATCATTACTTTCCACCCGTCAACACACTTGTGAAGAGTGGTGGTGAGGAATATACCGATTTCACATATTGGCGTGAACCCGTCCTCGAAATCGACGATTTCAGTGCCTCGGAAAGCGGGGAATCTGACGGGGAGGACGAGGGTGACGATGAGGGCGACGAAGAGGAAGATGATAATGGAAGTGAGGACGAGGAGGAAAATGAGGAGATGGGCGAAAGCTACATGTCTCGTGAATCCCTCGATGATGGAGAAGGCTATAATGGTCTCGAGGAAAGCATGATGTCAAACTTCTCTGGCGAAGAGGGAGAGGTTGAGAATCCCTTCAATACTGCCTTTGAGGACAATGCGGAGTATGAGGAGGAAGAGGAAGAAGCAGAGGCTGAGGTCGTGATTGCTGAGGAGCCCAACACCGGGCTTCTGCAAGTTCAAGAAGTGAGAGATCCGGCTTCGACTTCCAAGGACGAGGATGAAGAGAAGTCGCCCGGAAAAGAGGGTGATGTGGAGGGCAAACCAGATCGTAATGCAAGACGGTTTAGCCAACAAGATATCCAGGCCGAGTTGATTACCGGTATGAAAGGTCTTGGTTTAGAGCGCGAGGAATCGGATGACCGAAAGGTCTAATTGTTTATACATCCTGCGTAAAAAGCGAAGTCGGATTGGTGCATTGTTTTTTTTTCCTTCTTTTCTTTCGGGTTTTTTGGGGCATGGGAAAGGTGTAAAGGGCATATACTAGGGAGCATAGAAAGTATGTATGTATGTTTCCTTTTATTTCTTGTAACAAGAAAAGAGAAAGTTCGTGCTGTATATTATTGTTATTTTCCCTCGAGGAAGAAGAAGAAGGAATGAGCATGGGGTGTTTTTGGGTTGGGATTGGGACTTGGACTTGGGCTTGGGGTTGAACTTAGGTTTAGGGTTGAACTTGAGAAATTAGTTAAGTCGCATAGCGTGGCGTAATGAGGAATATATTGTTATTCCTTTTCTTCTTGTTGGGGTTTGTGTTGGGGTGTGAGGTCTTTATGGAAGTTGGAAAGGTTGGGTAAGAGTACGATTTCTTGTAGACCGGAGGATGCCAATTGATGATATTGCTCTAGATAGTCTTGGACAACTAAATTGATATGATACAGCAACGGAGAAGGATCGGAAGTATTGAATGTTATTTTTCTTGTGACCCTCATAAGTCTCATGTTCTTATTTGATTGTTCCAAGCTTTTAGCATACTGATGAGAAGTGGGAGAGAATGAAAGTAAAGATAGAGAGCTTTGCTTCTCGCTAAAAGACTGTTTGTTTGAGCTTAGTGTACAGGTACTAAAATACATTGTTCGGGAAAGGCTAGGTACCTGAATGATTGAACGATGGCAAAGGGGCTATTTGACATTTTCATTTTCTTGTAGGCTATTTCATTCTTTGGGATTTTTCAAGTACTTGAGAATGAATATCTGGTAACTTGTTCAAGCTGAAGCTATTTATTTCCAGTTAATTAACCAGATTTATCACACCGCATCGCCACCTTTATAATTGGAGTTCCTATTCACTTCTTTGGACTCTCCTCAAATTCACCGGCTCTGCTAAACTCATTTTAGATGGACATGTGGCTATGGTGAGAACCATCCTTGTTTTTTTATATTACCTACAGCAGTGACTAAAGAGAGTTCTTCAGAGGATAATCTCCGAGGAATGCCATGACAGGAGGAGTACCGGTGCAAGCTGTAAGCGAAACTTAGGTCACTCTCTCAAAACTTTTCAAGTTGTTAATTCGTTATTTTATAATTGCTAGAACTAGCAGATCTGTTTTGTAGCAATCGAGAGGAGTTTTGTGATTCGATAGTAAGTTGGATTTTCGATTAAGAATATAGTTTCGATGGCGGGATTTTGAATGAAGATTTGGAAATCAGATTATTTTTCCTTTTAGAAGAATTTTTGTGATGAAAGTTGTTGTTGTTGCTGGACTAGATTGTTTGACTTGAAGACTATAGAAGAGAACTTGGGGTTTTTTTCGAGTCATACGCAGTGCTTCCAACTTTCCAACGGGCGGTGACGATTTGTTCTTCACTTTGCACTGATGATTTGCAGAGCAGAGAAGCGGAATTTTTCAATGGGGTACTAGCGAGAAGTATGTCTCTATTCACCTGTTGACGCTCACATTCTCAGGTTCATTCATCAAGTAGAACAGAGCCAGAGAAAAACTTCAGAAACAGAGAGGGTGCTAGCGAGCATGTCGTGTGTACACCATAATGAAATCATTTATCCAGTCGCAAGTACATACTCCTTCTAAGTTTCAACCAACCTCGACAGATTTACGACCGGTTAGTGTTTGAGTGAGTGCGTTCTTTACTTTGTAACTGTTACAGCGCTTTAGTCTCATGTTTTCCGCGTCCGGGAGGAGTCTATGAAATCGACAGTAAGTTGGATTTCGGTGGTAAGTTTGATTCGACAATAGGTAAAGTTTGAACATTTGATATTCAAATGATCTTTTTTTCAGGAAATTTGATTTGAGATTCGTTTTAGAAAGCACTTACATACAAGCCATTTCTGTCGTTGGTTGTCATCTCTCTCCCGTACCGCCGAGCTTCCTCGTTCAGGATTCTCATAATGGTATTCCCCTTTAATTCTTCTTGATTTAAATAAGTATGGAGCATGCCTGTAATTTATACGTGCAGACTCAGTGATATGGGGCTTACTAGAAGGTGCTAATTGTGATCCACTACTCATCAGATATATCTACGCGAATGTTTATTTATATTTTAGAAGGTGACGTTTGTTGAAGGCAGAGTGAACAGCAATGTCGTTCAGAGTCCACAGCATCATTCTCGCTATACTTGAGTATAAAAAAAATAGTATCTTCTATACCCACTTTCTAATTTACCGTTCTTGCTAGACACTTAATGACTGTACGAGATACTACGCACTTGTGCTTGGTGTGAAAGAGAGCGCCAGGAGCGACGGGAGTATGTAAATTTTATAGCAAGTCATAATAGACAGAATCAGCCAGTTTCACAATTACCGAAGAAGAAGTTTTGCTTTCAAATAAGCAATTGGTTAAATTAATTTCCTCCAAACTACATTTCAAATGTTGTAAAACAACCCCCCCCATTGTATTTCAATCATCCCAGCGGAAAATAACATGTGTGCTAATGCCAACTAACGAAACGCCTATGCATGCTGTGTAAACTCCTTGCAAAACCGATAAAAGATCCCGTCATGACAAATGACCATCAACTTACCACCCATTCTCAATCCACAATAATATAATCTGGTTCTGTGTCACTCTCCGTCAAATCGATGATAATTTTTCCAGTCCATTTCTTCGGCTTCTTTCGTTGCCTCTCTCGCCCCAAATCGACCCATCCAAGATGCTCACTTTTAATGTTGCTTTCATCACGGTGCTCCTGTTTGGGCTTCTGGTTTGCGTCTCCATCATCCTCCCGCTCTCGCTTAAGGTTTCCTTTACCCCCACGCAATTCTCCCAAAACCCTTGCCACCACCTCCATTTCCTCCGCAGTCTTCGGGGTCAAGTTTTCTTGGTCAATGTTGACTTGAACTAGCGCTGGCTCTTTACCTAACTCTTGAACTGGGTCGTCTTGATTCTCGCTTCGGAGTGCTTGACGAATAGCTAGATCCAAGGTGTTCGGTTCGGGCTCCGGGCTTGGGCTTCTCGGAATAACAAGCAGTTGCTTTAAAGCTTCTTATTTTTTTTATTAGAATGACACAAACGGTAGGTATATTGAGGACCAACTCACCTCTCGAACGATATTTGAATATGAACATCGCTCTCATATAGTCGTCACCATCCATCGACTTTGTTTCCCATACCCCTAAATTATACTGGTCTTCTCCACGCACCGCCGTACCATAACTATACAGCAAAAACTCAGCACTGTGAAATCATTTCCAAACGGTGAGATGTGAATTGTACTTACGTCGTTCCGTGACTGGTAGCGCTGAGAACTGTGGCTTTTTCGTGGACCTTCTCTCGTTCGTAATTGACTTCAAAATCACGGGTAATTTCATTTCTGGCGGGTTTCGAAAGTCGGCCTTCGGTTCTTCTATGGACCTCGACAATGATCTCGCCCACTCCTCCCATCCGTTCTTTGTGTTCTGCGACTTCGTCTTTGGTGAGTTTCTCGGATGCTTGGGGCTTCGGCATTAGCCAACTCATCACTTCTCGGAAAATTGAGGTAGACCTACTCGTCTTAACTGCAGAAAAGGTCATTGGCCGATGACCAGAATTCACCTCCCCAACTGGACCTTTGATAACGTCGCTCCACGCCTTGTTCTTATAGTCATCCTTGGACATGATTGGCTCCCGAATCCATACATTGTCGACGAAGACACGGAACTGAAGTTTTGGGCAATCCAGCTCATATGGAGCCTTTGCTGATACGTTGATGATAAAGTTTTGACCCTCGACAATTTCGATGTATTTGGTGGTGGCTACTTTGTGTTGATGTTGGAGGACCTTCTTTTTTACCCATCTGGATAATTGTTTTGGTATTGGCTCATTGTCTGTGGCATATTCAAATAAAGATTGACCGCCAACGCAGACTGAAACCTCTATGCCAGAGAGGTCTGGGTTAATAGCCATTGTGTAGTGGTTGGGTAGATATCTATGTTGATATGATGATATTATTGAATTGTTTGCAGGCTTGCCTGCTGGAAATTGAAGGTGAGCGGGTGTCGTGTTTTGTAGGATTGAAGGTTTGGCTTACTGTTGTTGGGGCTGTTGAGCTCAAAGCTGAGGTTGATTGGTTTCGAAGGTGAAATAGTTGAAGCTCTGACCACAGATCATGAAGAGATGGAGGGTTTAAGAGGACAGAAGAAGAGTCCTTGAGAAGTATGTTGGTAGGAAGAATGGGTAAGAATGATTATTGATCGGTGTCGAAGTTCTCAGAAGGGTGTTTGTTGATGTCCGAAGAGGTTGAAGTGCAATTGAAGCTGAAGAAGTGAAAAGAAGCGATCAACTCGAAGCTACTTCCTTCGTAAGACGGTGCGAGGGAGAGTCTGCGGGCTGTACCTGCCTACGAAGCAATGCTTTTTGTATTGAGGTGCAATTGAAAGCCCAAACTAGGGAGGTTTTATTTTCAATCGCCATGCAATCAGCCTCTGCAAATGCTAGCGCCGGAGCCAAGGATGTGGTGTGGATGTAAAAATAAAGAGGTTAGAGAGACTCTCCGCCTATAATTTGTAACAGAACTCTGGAAAGAGCCTCAAAATAGACGAGGTACACGTGATCAACCTCAAAATCCAAAGCATACACCATAGGTACCTATGTGAACCAGAATGCGTGAATTTTTACAAGAACAGCCTTTTCATACTTGTTGCAACTAGTTGTTATATTACAAGGAGCAATTACGAGCAAGAAGTCAAGGCTGCGCTTCTTACTATTCTAATAATTCTATAATGAGATGAGATCAAGGTTGCAGAGAATCAATTTTTTATTAGAAATTCCAAATAACGTTAGATGAGACCTTCGAAGGACTGAGTATTATTAGTGTAGTCCTTCACGAAATAGGTGTTCGCAAAGCAATTGCCTAAAGAAAATGGAAACCGATTTAACGCCAGGCCATGTAATACTCGGGTAGTTGCATAAAAGTGAGGTCCAGGAAGAGAAACATTCACTTGGCCACTGAGATTGTTGCCTAGCACTTCATCATCTCCAACCCTACCTTCCTCTCTACGATTTACTTTCATTTTCGTCTACTTCCGCCAACCCCAACGTAGAGAGAAACCTTCTACATAAACACGTTGATCCGTTTGTTGGTAAGTTGCTTCTCCGCCCTCACTTTTTACTTCTGTTTTCATACGGCTGTGGGATACATCTCGATCTAAACCATCAACGCGGGCTCCGCCTTCAAAGTTGAAGACTTGAGGGCTTCTTGCTGACCTTTGCCGTGTCCACAGAGCTGGTTTACTTAAGTTGGCACCAACGGCAAAGCGCAAACAATTGACAAGCAAAAGAAAAGAGAAGGTCACTGAAAGCACGGGATTTCCGAGAGCAAGTTTCGCACCATGGCCCGTACAAAGTCCCAGCCGGGCGTGGAGGTCCAGATCTTAGTTGATGGCAAGCCGGTGAGAGAGTACAAGACGATCCAGACGAAGAACGATTTAGCCGTCAGCATCATTCAGGTGGAAAGTGACGAGGAATTTGCCATCATGGCCCGTGTTCAGTCTCCTTACGAGATTATACATGATGCTGTCACTTTCAAAGTCCAGATCAACAACGGTCAAGTCCTACGAGCCATTTTTCTTAAGGAGGCATACGAAACGAAAGGAATGATCTTAGACAAGACTATTCCAGGTGTTTACGAGGGCATAGGCGATGGGCGAGTTCTCAGACCCTTCAAATTTGAGCAAATGCCGGCGAGTAAGTTTCTGTGCTCTAAGATCTAACTTAAGAGGTACTAATATTTATACTCTAGACGATGGCACTAATATCCCTAGCAATGTTCGCTCCACCAAAGGTGAGATTATCGTCCGTGTCTACGAGGCAAAATCAGCAGACCTGGATTCTCCCCCAATTTCTTTCGCTATGTCGTAAGTTATTCTCCCAACAAGGTCCTTGAATCCTTGAAAGCATATTGCTAATTCGCATAGGCATGGAGATCCAAAGCCCGGGAAGCAACAAGTTGTTTACAAGAACGTCAACAACGATCCAATTTCTACTTATGTCTTCAAGTACCAAAACGGTCGCCCAACCCCCATAAACACGCCGACCAGAAATAAGCTTTTGCACAGCATTCCCTTGTTTGACTCAGACTCCGTAGAAGATGGAAATGTACCCGGACCAAAGAAGCGGGAGCAGGAGTTTGACGTAGGTAACTGTCTATTCTTACAAGTACATCCAGTTCCAGAATATTATAACTAATATATCGCACAGCAAGACACACCCTCAAAGCGCCCAAAGCAGAAGGCTGGCAACAAGAGATATCAACCAACGGCGGAGGACCACAACAGCGACGATGACGAGACACCCCCAATCAGAGCCCCTTTATTCAAGAAAGCACCAACCCCACGCCGCACACCCTCAAAGCCAAAGAGAGACAACAGAAAGCACCAAGCAACTATTGAGGAATGCAACGATAGTGACGGCGACAGTCCCGGTACCCTTTCATCATCTTCTCAACCTCTTCGCAGTCCAAGCAAGGCAGTCACTCCAGCAAGCAAGGCGGCTCCAGCCAGAAAGTTAACTGAAGGAAACAAGGCAACCCCTAAGAAGTCTCAACCAACACCTACAACACCAGCCAAGAAGACACCATCCAAGTTTGAAGGATTGAAATTAAAGCCAAAAGATAGCCCAAAGGAGAAAGGTATCACAGAGACGATAGACCTAACAGGAGACTCAGACTAATGCGTTCCCATTTCTACATCAATTCTACATCAAGAGATCTCGAGAAGGAAGGATGATCGCTACACAGATGGACATCATTTCTCTTTTTCTACACCCAGCACGAGCCGCTCTCGAAGTGACATATAATGTTTTTCGACAAATTGTTTTTGTACGAGTCGAAAGAATTTGAATTTTAAAGGACAGGAGAATCATGCATATTGCAAGCCATGTACCCGAGCGCATCTCGTCTGTCTAGTCGAGAACTCCAGGTTCCATATTTGCAATATTGTATGTAGTAAGTTTACATAATGTGTTGCGTTCAGAAGGAAACTCTCGGGGAAATGAGGGCATCTTTCATACATCAGACAGTAGATGAGAAATGAGAAATGATGAATCCAGAACATGAATCATACAAGAAAAATATATGTGAAACGTATATTTAGCAGATGTCTTAGAAGCATGTTGTTCGAAGCCATTCATGAGGTGAGCAGAAGCCAGACCTAGTGCCCAAACGACTTATGAATGATATGGTCAGTATGTCTAAGTGCACACGATTACAGATTCTGTATTTACGAGTCCATCGGGATATTGCCCCAACCTGAAGAAACACATTCATTTACTTAGTGACTATAAGTACAGAGTAAAAGTACTTTTCACCACCCCCGGGAATATCAAAACGTCTCCTAATATATCGAAACCGATAACTCCCTATATCCATAGCCCACTTCCCAGTCTTACCCCTCCCCCGGCCATATCAACGGTCCTTCCCCCGCACTAGCCGAATTTGGTTTTGGTTCTATTGATCTTGTTTTGGCCATAGGCCCCGGGGGACTTATATACCATCAATGATTTATCGGTCCTTCTTTGGGGTAGCATCCTTTGGGGACTTCTCATCACCCAATCTTTGGTATTCCGCGCTAACACCCTCAACTTGCTTCTTCAATGTAGCCAAATCCCGATCCTTCTTAGCGAGCTCCTTCTCCAAACGAGCAACATCTTCATTGCCACCGGTAGAAGCACTCGTCTCGAGTTGTTGGACCTTGGCCTCTAGAGCGATGTTGTCGATAATCATGGTGTATGTTCGGTTGAGGATAATGGAGAGGAAGAGGGTGAAACCGCAGAGATACATGTTACGTTGGGAGTAGAATTTTCGTGCTTGGACTTCCATACGCTCGTGGCCCATGATAGTTCTATTTATGTGGTTAGTTGTCATGTTTGATGGGTGTGTGGGTATGAGATGGGGCTTGCATACCCTGTGTTTTTGCTGTTGGCTTCGCTGAGCTCGACCTGAACTCGGTAGACACGGTTGACGCTGTCGATGAACAAAACGAGGACGAAGATGAGTGCGATTTTCATGCCATATTGGAGCTTTGCGACGATGGTACTTGTGCTACTAGAATGGCTGTTAGCGTGGCGTTGGGTATTGAGCGGGGTGGAGAGGCATACATAAAGTGGAATATCGATTTGCGCATCTTGAATGGGAATGGTAGGACTAGCAACGCGAAGAAGATGACTTCTGCCGCGAGCATAATGAAGACCTAATAGAATATCTTGTCAGCGAGGAACGTATCATGGCAGGCAAGGGTCGAGTGGAACCAGGCTTGTTGGGTTGAGGGGGAGGAAGGCTAGGAATATCGAGAGATGGGACTTACGAGACCATAGTAGAGCGTCATCTTGGTGTTTTTAGGAGGTTTTCGTTTTCGGGAAGAGGTTGGTTGAGATGTGTACTCTAGGCAAAATATCAGTTGATGTTTGGTTGTGGCAGCTCGCCTGCATTAGCTCCAGCTTGCAAGCTTTTGACTATGCCTAGCTTTCAGCTGCCTGTTGGAAGCTTCCAGAACAAAGAGATGATACTTACGAGGAGAGTATCAACGGTCGTGTGCTACGAGTACAATGGAGAGGAAGTTTGTGTGCAGAAGATGATCTGGTTCTGGCTTCTGGTGGTGGTGTGTTTTGCCTGCAGCTCTTGAGCTTCACAACGTCATCAGCGGGAAGGCCACGAACCTTGCTGAGAAAAACAAGCATTAGCTGAATTCCGCATCCGTCGCCTAAGGCAGACAAAAAGACAACGTATCATGTGATTCTCGCATTAATATTTTTCCGAGAAATTTTCTTACCGCCTGGCAGAATTCTGTATGTGAAAGAAGGAGAGTGGGGGAACAGGGGCGTCAATCACTTCGTATTAAAAGTCAATGAATTTTCTTACACCAGCTGACCACAAGTCGTTCTTGACTTGAAAACAAATCACATCCTCATCATTTCAAATTACTCCGCACCCTGGATTTTAAATGCTCCTCTACTTTCAACATCCACCAGCCAACGAAGAATATGTCAACCCAACCTACTGACCGACACTCTCAGGAGGACGAGGACTCCCACCCTAGCACGCAAAGTTCATGGAAATCAACATGGCAAAACAACAAAGGGATATTTCTCATAATTCTCGCCCAAATAGCTGGGTCTTCTATGGATGCCATAGTTCGATTTTTGCAGCAAGGTGGAAATAGCATGCATCCATTACAAGTTTGTTTACAGTCCAGTTATGAACTCGGGAAATTAACTAATACCTCCACAGATTATTTTTGCCCGTATGAGTGCAACGGTACTCTTGAGTTCCATCTATATGTGGTATTACAAAATCCCAAATTTTCCACTCGGTGACCCAAGTGTTCGAGGTTGGCTCATCCTGCGAGCTTGCTTCGGATTTTTTGGTCTTTGGTGTTTATACTGTACGTGTCCCATGACTTCTTACGGCGCGTAAGACTGAGCGAATAGCCCTTCTCATCTTACTCTCGCCCTGGTTTCTAAAGACTCCATGAAAACTCACAATATTCAGATTCCGTCCACTACCTCCCGTTGTCTGAATCAACAGTCATCAGATTTCTGGTCCCGCTCTGCACAGCGGCGGCATGCTCAGTTTTCCTCAAACAACCTTTCACCCGCAAAGAACAGTTTGCCGGAGTGATCGCCCTCGTAGGAGTTGTCTTCATCGCCCATCCTTCCTTCATTTTCGGGGAAGTTGGCGATGATGCCGGAGATGTTCACGACAACAAGGCTGGGGCAGTTGACGATGTTACTCACGCCCAGAGATTAGTCGCCCTAGCATTCTCCATCATGGGAATATTTGGTGCTTCAGGTGCTTATACTGTCATCAGAGTGATTGGAGATCGAGCACATGCCTTGATTTCTGTGAATTACTTTGCACTCATGGCCACCATTGGATCTGCTGGTGCACTTATTCTGGTCCCAGGAATCGGATTCACAATGCCTCATGGTTCTCGTGAATGGGTTCTCATTTCCCTCCTCGGAGTTTTGGGGTTCGTCCTTCAATTCTTGTTAACCGCCGGGCTTCAACTTGACAAAAGCAGCAAAGCAACAAGCATGTTGTATTTGCAAGTCATATTCGCATTGTCCTTCGATTTTGGCATCTGGGGCGTTCTTCCCAGTGGATGGAGTTTGTTTGGTGGAAGTATTGTTATTGCAAGTACATTGTGGTCGGCTTTACAGAAATCCCCCAAGGTCGCACCAGAAACAGCAAAAACAGTTGCCGATGAGGAAAGCGCCCTTTTGGGAGGACAAATTGAGGGAACGGAAGAAGCGGCTACAGGGTCAAGACGTGCAAGCGTTGGCATTTAAGACCAAGGCATCTTGAGCGGAGACTTTGTCGAGTTTACAATCGTTAGATGTTATCACGAGACATAATGAATTACGAAGATTCGAAAATGAAGCTACTCAATCTCTAGATCGTTTCCAAGGGAAGCAGGTTCGAAGTATTGCACCGAAGGAGAAGAAGAAAGAACAAAGAAAAAAGCAAAAAAGGGGAACTATAACATAAAAGCTAATGAATCTAACCAGTTTACAATCAATTTATGTTTCACGTGACTCGGACAGGAATTGTCGATTGGTTCGCAAAGTCCCTGCTCTCCCATCCACCACCGAGTCGGAAGAGAAAACTCCAAACTCTTTGTCTAGTGCCATTGCATTACGTGGAAGTCATTCATATATTAGGGATCACGTTTTTAATATGTTGGTCAAACTGACAAAATAAGCCTAGCGTTGACTCGCTTCCCCTCACCTCACTTTTCCTTCACAACGACAACTCACCTCTGCAAAGTTTCAGTCACAACTCCAAACTAACTACAACGCTATAACAACAATTTTGTAGGGGCTCTAAGCAATAACGAGTCTCGTATCATGAAAAGCTTCGAAATGGGATTAGTCATTGGATTTAAGGTCTTTCGTGGTGCCAAATTGTTTCTTCCCCTTCACTAAAGTGTAGATTTTGCGAACCCCTCACTTGAGATACTCGAGTTATAATCCGCTGACGGAATATCTTTGGAATGGCTCCTCTTGAAACTCTTAACTATATACAACCTCCTCCTCTCTTGTGGCAGCACATCCTACAACGCTGGTAATGAAAAAACTAGCCCTTTTTGTACCCTTAGAAATCGTATTCTAGCTAACTAATTATCTAGTTACATCAGAAAATGAGTTCCTACAAGCTTGAGTTCCCAAATTCTTTAGTCGGAATCAAATTCAAAGTATTTCTATTTGCAACCCAGCGGTTGCTTCCAAGGGCATGATGAGAGTCCATGACTCCATATTCCCCAGGGAAATCAGAGAATGGGCCTTACTAGAATTACATTGATCTTTTTGCTAATCCTTTTTGTGCGCAAAGCAGAGAATGCTTCGTTGGTTATGATCAATTTGAAACTCTTGCCAGCTCTAGTTGCTCCTCAGCTAGGATATACTGTTGGCATTCTAAAAGCATTCCTACATTTTTTTTGCTTGACATTTTCTGATGTGCTACCTCATTTCCATATCATTTATAAAGATTTCTATTGTATGCTAATAAATCGACTTGCTCTTCTTATGGTGGTCGTTGTACCTTCTTTGCCCTAATTAAATCGAAGCTTTGCACGTAAGCTCTTCCGAATATTGATTCGAAACTCCTCAAAAGGTTATGATATCTTTCCCTTCATCCTCTAGGAACTTTCGGTATGTGTTGCGTATTTCAAGACACTCTGCCGTCTCCTGCATCGGCTATCTAAGATACATTCACAACCTTGAAGTGAATAATCGGGTGTTAATCTCCTAAATGATACACATCATATTCTTCACCGAAGATATCTCGTGGATGAGCGACACCAAGGCTTTGTTGAACAATATCGCAAAAGCATTTTATTATTCATGCGAGTTTGGGGCATTGTTGTGATTCAGTAAAGGCGAAGTCGCTACTGGAAAGGTGAGCATTCACGATACCTTGAGAACCGAGTCCATTCACCTCCGTTGCAACGACAACAATAGCAACACTTAAGGCCCGCTTCTCAATCCTGCCACCTATTTTTGAATCAAAACTTTCCACACAACACTTTCAAGTGCGATCGCATTCAGCACCACCCTCGATATTTTCTCTCGACATCCTGTCAACCTGTTGTATTGAGAGCTCAGCATCCCTGCACTTTCAATTTTACATTCGCACCCACAACCAACGACCTGGTCCCTGCAACGCAACCAAAACATAATCTCACCTTTGCGCAACACTCATCGACTCCCTTTCTACTTGTCTTCACGGAGCATAGCCAAGATGGTCGGTACCGATACCTGGACCAAAGGTGCCGTCCGCTGGGTATGTCAAAAGAAGGCCGAAGGGCGAACTAACCTTCAAATTGTGGACGATTTCAAGAGGGAGAATCCCAGGTGGGTTGGCAAAAGAAACATGACGGAAGGTACTGTGAGATATATTCAAGGTTCCGCGCACGTGTAAGTGTTCTCGATAAAACCCAACGTGAATCTATCTCAACTAACCATCTTGTTAGCAAGTTTTATGGCGTTAGGCCCGGCGGTAAAGATTGCGTTTGCCGCAATGATACTGAGAATCCCGAGAATCAGTTTTCTATCCCGAACTCGGATTCGAATGACCTTATCGATCCTCGCCTTCAGCAGATCTCGAATAGCCGTACTGGTTATGCTTCTCCCGCGAATTCTCAAAGCAACCAGATCGACGATCGTAATGGGTCCCCCTCAGGTTCGGGATCTCGGGAGTCTCCACGAGGTATGCCAGAAGCTAGAATGATCTCGGAGCACCCTCAACATTCAGAGCCAAACTCCAATCATCTGGACAACCAAGACGCACACGGAGAAGTAACTCAAGAACAATCACTATTTCCAACATCCTTTGGCCCTATTTACCCTGGAGCATATCCGGCTCCAACGGAAGAGGTTCCGGAGGCAAATGAACAGAGAAAGCAACAACAAGCATATCACCAAGCTCAAGCTAAACGCATGAGGGAATCTATTAGCGGACGAACTCCAATTATCGACTTGAAGATGCTCAACCAGGCACAACAAAGGGCAATTGCAGGCAATTATACAGAGCAAGGTCGAGGCAGTCAACCATCAGACGGAGTTTCTCAGCAGTGTGGAACAAACGTCGCCTTTACGGAACCCCACTTGGCCCAACAAGAGATGGGGTTTCCTCCCCATACTCAAAGAGTCGACCCCATATATCAAAATGGCAATTACAATGATCAGAATCATGGGGCTGCTACACAATTTGGATCTGGGGGTTTATATGGTCCGCACATCGATTCCCTTTTGGCCTGCTTACCACATGGTGGACAAGGAGTGAGCTTGACTCGAGAACAGCAAGAACAGCTGCTGAACATGAAACATGCTGCCTCTAATCGAAATGTCCAACTGGGACTTGCAGGCGTCCAGTCAAGCCAGCATCAACAAGCCCTTTTCACTGTATCACAAAACCAGAATAGCCCATTGACGTCAGCTCAGCTCCTGGATTTGCAGCAACAAAAAATCCGGCTTCAATCGCAAAACAACAACGGATTGTTCTCTGGCCAAGGGCAACAGTATAGTCCCTCTCAAGCAGCATCTAAATCTTCACCAGGCAAGGCAAAGCGGAAGCGTAGCCCATCCAAGGCCGCTGCTAATGCAACCCCTACGGCCCCTTCGTCAACTGCAACCACCAACCATACTCCGGCAGTCCAAAATTCTGCTTCCCCAGCCCTCAATATTCCCTCTCCGGCAATGAATCGTCGACTCTCATCAGCCCAGGGAGTTTCTTTGCCAAACCCCAACATGGTGCATTCCCTTTCACAAGGAGGCCCCATCGATGTTAAACTCGTTTTTGGGAGAATTACACTTCAGCCAGATCAAGAATTATATGTGGAGCGGGAGGGTAAATTAGCAAAGCTTAAGGAGGTGTTGAATCTCCATCCGGAACTTCACGTCGCTTTTTTGGGAAGTCGCGTGGATGATTCGAACGGGCAGCATACGCCTCAAACAATATCTTCCCAGCAGGGCCCGCGACCAGTTTCCACCACACTCCAGGCGGCACCACAACAATTCCAAAATGGTCCAGCAAAGCAAGTGGCTTCATACTCGGAGCAATTTCTACAACAACAGTACTTCGCTAAGCAACACAGAGAGAGATCCGTGAAGCAGGCATTCGCATTACGTCAAATGCAGGCACAAATTGCATCACCGCCAGCAATTCAGAAGCAGGCATGGGCACAAATGCAGGCACAAATTGCATCACAACCACCAATCCAACGAGTTCAGGCAGCCTCGCATGATCTTTCATCCGTCATCTCTGGATTGCCTCAACACATGCCCCGAAATCCGTTGACTTCTCTGCCACAAGCTGCCTATGGCTTGATAGCACAAACTCTGTCACAGCCATCAAAGTCTTTCCTAATGCCATCGCCGGGATTGTCGTCACCTCACACACCGCAACAAGGAGCATCGACCCCACAGAGTTCTTATGCCGCAGCAACTACTCCTCAGAAGCTGCCACAGGCACAACTAGATAGACAAGTACCTTCGTCGCCTCCAGTACCTCAAGACCCACAACAAATCCAACGAAGCACAAAGAGACCCCGAGAAGAAACATCAGAGAACACCGAGCAGCCAGCAAAGCGATTGAAGGCACCCAATAGAGTCGAAAATAATGCAATGGTCTCAGAAGCCCCAGTCACTGAAGAAAACACAGTCACAGTGAATGGTGCTAATGCCCATGTTTCGTTACCACAAGGAGATGCTGCAACTGGTGAACTACCCGACGTTCCTGATTTCAATTCCGGTTTTTATTTCGGTTCCTTTGACTTGCGCGATATTCCCGATCTTGATTTCGATTCTCAAGACTGGGCTACATCACCAACAGTAGAAGCTGCACCGCCCACAGAGGAATCAAATACCGTGAATTCAACACAAGTTGAGCAACCCCTATCCCCCAGGACTCATACCCCTGAGCCCAAGGATCAAGGTGCCTCTGTTGTTCAAGGAGCTTCCGCAGATGAAGGAGCTTCAGTTCATCGGGGAGCTTCCGATGCGCCTCAAATGACAGCCGAAGAACACTCCACAACTGTTGCACCGGGTGGCGACCCAGCAGATTGCGAGGATCAAGAAGTATTCGGAAGTCAGATGGATAATGGCAGAGAAGGTATGGAATTAGAGGACGAGGATGATCCGATTAGAAAAGTCTTCGAGGACTTTATGAGAGAGCACCCACAATATTCGATGGACGACCATTTCCCAGGAGTATGGGGTGAAGATGTTGAATCCCCAGAGGACTCTGATTTTGGCGCACCTACTGCCCCGGAAGATAGAGCACCATCGCCTGAGGTAGCCCTACAGCAAATTAATGTAAGTAACTTTTCTCTTTGGCTCCCTTTTTAAACTCCTATCCCTGTTGTTGGGAGCGGGTTTTATCCATACTCACTCCTCTCTATTCCTGATTCAACGAGACAAAATATTTGCTAATTTATGGTAGTGGGACGATTCTGAGAGCTCCAATGCACCCAAACCATCCGGTGACTTGACAATTGGCATTAAGCAGGAAGATGACGAAGAGTTTTTATAGTTTAGTTTGGCTTTGGAATGGGGAATTAGGCACTTGGATTTCTTGTTTTGTGGAGGAGATTATGATGAAAATTGGGCTGGATGGGAGTGGGATATGGAGTATGTATACTGAGCCAGGATTTCATTTCTCTTTCCATGCCTAGGAGTGACTACTCTGGGATGGAGGAACACTAATAGAGTGGAACCATGCGATTCTTCAGCGTGGAATGTTATATCAATTTTCAAGGCACATAGTCAAGTTTTCAAAAATGATCAACTTCCCTACATAGCCCAAAGAGTCCCAAAGTCATGTGATAGGTCCTGTGGCGCAGCCGAGCTCGGTAAAGGGAGCTAGAAGACAAGATCCAAACTCTGCGTTTTGCTTAGCGTTGAGAGTTTTTAATTGAGGTAAACTAAACGGTACTTTCAATCAAAATCTCTATTACCTCAACGCTACGTGGACGAGTGCTAAGTCTTTTAACCCAATTCCACGCACGGCAATGCCCCTAATTGTTGAACAATCGCGAGATTTTTACTCCTCGGTCGAATGTTACACTTCTAGGTCAATCTGGGAGGTACTCTCTGCAAATATTGGTCAGACAAGTTTCAAATAATGTTCATTTAAGTCTTTGTGAAGCCCAATGAGGTACGTCTTCACTCTTCGCAACTCTCACTACCGGGGAGTCCTTCTCCGCAACCCAGCAACCAACAACCACCAACCCCAAAGAAACCCACATAAGAGCCATAGTGCAATTATTTAAATACTGCTCTATTTTTAAGTTCAGGTGGAACAAGCTGGCACATCAACCAATGTTCGCCGGGTGCGATGAAAAAAGAAAGAAAGAAAGAAAGAAAGAAAAAAGGGAAAAGTCCAATCCGAAGGGGGGGTTTATACTCCGAGCCAACCTCCTTTTGGATATGGTCTGGCGGGTCTTGGGTTCCAGTCTCGACCCTCGAGGTCGCTCCTTCCCTCTCTGTCTCGAAACTTGAACCTAACCACCTCACCTCGACAAGCGCGCCCGAGGTCGCACCTTCCCTCGATCGATCCAACGACTTTTAGACTCGCCCCTCGTCCTCTCTAGCTACCAGAGACACGTCACTAGGTAGGTTCGCTGGTTGGGCTCTCTACCTTCGACCTTCAGGGTCACTCCTTCCCTCCTTTCGTCAACTCCCCAGCCGGGATTGACCAGGTTATCTACCCTGCCATGCATACCTCGCGCTGGTTCAAGGTGTCTGGCGAGCGTCCAGTTTGAGAGTACACGTTAGGTGACCTTAACACTGTGGCAAATCCAAAACCACCCTATGACGAACATACTTTCAACTGCTAGGTAGCATTGTGTTTTTTTCCCTTTGCAATCTCTCCCAGAGCTCTCTTTTTCTATCTACACTCACGGATACCTTAGCGCGAGTACTTTTCCTTTCTAGAACTGCTAATGGAAAGTTTCGTAGACGGAGAGCTTCCAGTCAAGCGATTGTGTCTGCTGGGGGCTTGAGAGGGCTTACAGATCGCAAAGTTGAAATCACGGAGTCATATTTTGCGTCTTATTGCTTTTCAACAGCCAAAAACATTTATTTGCAAACTCAATCTCAATAAAATATAATCCCAATTCCCCAGTACATTCCTGGTCCAGCTCGACCCTCTCCATGCTTTCAACCCGAAAACCTCCAAAAACAAGAAAAAATGATAACAAAATATTGATCAAACGCCTTCCCAATTGCCTCTCATTTCCTCGAACCCTTTCCTCAGTGAGGACAGTTACCATTAGCACAGCAAGGAGGAGAGTCCTTTGTGCGACCCGACTCCCCACGGCTACAATTAGGAGTATATCTAGGATTTGGGCTCACTGGTGCTGGCGGAGTCGATCCAGGCTTGGGGCACAATGTAAGACATAACTGAAGATACATTAGCTTAAGTAATCATAGCATTTTCAGTACTGAGTTACTTACCAAGCACTTGCTCCGATGTCTGCTTGCGCTCCGGGGCCTTGCTGGTAGGTACAAAGTTTGTAGTAGCAATCCGTGGAATCTTTGTATGGTTCTTGGGCTTTATCGATGTGGCAACCGCGTTTAGAGATTGCGGCCGCGAACTCGTCGCGTGTGAATCGGGGATGATCGGATACTGAAGGGTTGACGGTTATTGAGGTGATGAGGATGGTTGTGAAGAAGAGGTTTGGTTTGAAGTGATTGTGCTGAAGATGGCTTTTGGGAGTTTTCTTCTTCAGTTGCTTTAGAAACTGGTTGTTGAGAATGAGGTGAATTAGAAAGAAGGGTTTTACCCTGGCAATTGAGATATCTTTATACTTTTGTCTGTCTTTTGAACTTATCGCCTTGCTCTTTTCAGAGGAAGTCCCCTTCTCAGTATAATATAAATTTTTTACAAGGGAGGTTTGATAAAGTTAGGCTCAGAGGTCCTCCCTTCCGGCCATGTTCCCGCTTTTCAACGAAGTAGGATTTGAATCCTCAACCAATTTTTTCAATAGAAAAGAGCAGATAGTATGCTTTTTTTGGCTATACGTGATCATTCCAAGGTGGGCGAGGCCTTTGATAGAAGCCTATGAGGTACAAGCTCATCTTTAAGCACGTATGAAAGAATTTTTGTGCAATTCTCACATGGCACAGTAAACTTTCCTGGCATTAGAACAAGATAGCAAGTCCGTCGGCGTTCCAAAATGGCTCTAATTCACGTAGAATATAAACTCAATAATAGAACATTTTTAATAAAGCCTCTTGTCATTTGGCGCAAAACCTAAAGCATCCCATAAATAGCTTGTATTGCAGCCTCCGTATATGTGGTGTTGAACGTGAAGGGGTCGTGGAAGGAATCTACTTTTACATGGAAGCTTCCGCATATGGAATGCGGGGTAAGGTTATTGGAAGAACATTCTTGAAGCCCAAGTCATGGATTCTCTTGGCTTGGGGCAGAGGCTAAGCTGGCTTACTCCCATTGCTTCAACTTCCACGCTTGTTTCGGGGATCTAAATTCTAGGGAGTGATGGATTTCTTTACGTAGTTGTATGATTCTTAAATCACCGTAAGCGAGATCAGCATATGAACATTTCGGATTTTAGAGGTTTTAGAGGCTTTAGAGGCTTTTGAGAAGAAACAATTAGATTTCAGTATCATCTCTCTCTGAAGTCCGATGATAATTTTAGTTTACGTGAGGGTGGATGGTGAGGCTTTACGTAGTGGCATCGCTAAGGGCCATTTTTGCGACCGTTGAACACTTCTCGATTTCAAACTCTATGATTGCTAGTAGAACAGCAGGTGTTTGAAATAAGTCCAAGGGGCTCCTGATCGTAAAAAAGTTTATGGAAGCTATCGCTTCATCGCTTCGGTTAGGGCACCTTTATTTCCAAGCAACCGGCTGCTCAGCTGTGATGTGGCTAGATTCATGCAAGGTGACGCTTTCCAGAAAACTTGGCATAAAAGATGGATCGTGTGGAGGCTGACATTTGAACACATCTCGCCTATTCCCCCAAGCGGGGAAATCCCAGAAAGACCGTTACGAGACATTGGGACACTTCAGGTAAATAACAAGGAATTGTACATGCGTTGAAAGAAATACGTATTGTCTTCTTCGGTAAGCTGATCGGTCCGAAGAAACATGGAGTTGACGTGAGAGCAAGGGTTGCCGGCTTGTTGGAAGGGACAGGAAACTCAAAATTTTTGGTGGGAGTATGCCTTGGGGCGCCACGTGGAGGCTTAGTGACCGAATGCTTGAGATCCTGTATATCTTGTAGTTGTAGGTATGAAATATCAAGTACCTAGGTAATATACTTGCTCATTATGTAAAATCCCGAACCTCGCTGCCTAGAACATTCAAGAATTGCTGGGACCATGGATAGAAACCCCCCCCCATTCGAAGTCCAAAAGCACTAGAGGGCTAAGTAACAGCGAAGCAAACACACAGAGGCCGAGCTAATCCCACCAGGAGATCCCTAGCAAGCTTAGACACTTCTTTACTCAATCGCCATTAAATTTTGTACACAACACTTTCTCACGTATGATTGCCCTGCTGACAAATGCTCCACCAAAGGCGCAGCTCACGGCTGAAAATTTACTCGATTCAACGCCATCGACTGGCTCTCTTTGCTGGCATTGGATTCTTTACTTTCTACACCAAAAAAGGCAATACAAGGCATCGACATGCACGCACAAAAAAAACAAGACAGACATGTCTGGCTCAAACAAGAAATGTTGGTATAAAGTGATTTTTATTCGCATAACAACGCTGGGGGTATCCATCATTCTCAGTCGATTTCAGTCAGCTCTCTCTTCCGTCAACACCGCGTATTGATCAATCTCCATCTCCATCTCCGTCTTATGTCAAAAGCCCAAATCCCAATTTTGTACACCCCAAAAAAGTTCCCTCCGCTGGCTGACGAGAATGATCAAAAATACAAATTCTGAAAAAGGGAGAAAAATCAAATTCCGGTCTGTGCTCGCATGCACTGTCAAGACCATCGCTCCAAACGCCATAAAATGAAGCCCACCAACGCCTGAATGCATTACCATGCTATGCTGAACTCCGCCCTGATGCATTATATAATCGTGTGCCGCGCAATTGTTTTTTTCGTACTAGTACATGTGATGTGAGGCGAGAGGGGAAAAGGGGAAGAGCTGGCTACCAACTATTGAGGATTGTACTCTTACAGGAACCCAATTCGAAACTGAGTGCCGAAGTCCGAAGTCTGAGAAATAAATGGACTCTCAGAGCTAACCTCTCGGTGATACGCAGCTTTGTAGGTGATAGGTAGTTTCGGAGGTGAATGGGAATGTGTATGAAGGGGTCCCGTAATTGATTAGGAGAAAGGGTTGGGGGCGCTATCATCTGCCTTCATTGTGCCGTTCAATTTAGGGCAAAGCCTGAGGTATAATTGTTAGCAAGGCGGAAATGGTAATGATATGGAAATCTTGAATGAGTAAGTCCTCTCGCTTGAGAAAGCTACAATGGGTTGTCCATGGACTTGTCTTTAGACGAGTCCATAAACTTGCGCTTTTTTGACTTGTTCTTTCCTGCTTGAGGGTCGTATTTTGAGCTCATGGGGCAGTACTTTTTATTTGTTTTGATATGTCCTGCTTGTCCACAGTTGGCGCACTTTCTTGTAGTGCCAGTGGGCTTCTCGGTCATTGGTGCTGGGGTAGCGGACGGAGAGGCAGTATCAGGTTCCATTGAAGCCTTTTGAATGATGCCCTTTTGTCTTTCACGAGCATGTCTGCGTTCTTTGTTACGTTCCAAACGTTCAAGTTCCTTTCTGATGCTATTTCAAAATGTAAGTATAAATCAGACAGAGGGAGTTTACCCATACGCTTCATACCGTTGTTGTTCCTGAATGTCCCACAAACTGTGGCCAGTAGGCTTGATATCATATACACTGAGGAGAGTCAGTGAGATGCAACAAAATTGCACGCAAGAATTGTCCTTACTTCGTGTTCTTAGCATCATTTTCATGCTTCTTTTTCAAGTACTCTCTGTAGACCCGCTTATCTCTGATGAGCTCGACAGCTTCCTCGAGCATTCCCTGCGCATTCCTAACCTTTCTGGTGATGCGGAGAGCCTTTCCAGTCTGGTTTTGGGTGCTGTGGTGGCTCGCCATACTCGCCGAATCATCAAAGGGTCCAGGAGTCTCCATGGAGTGAGGAGTCTGGCTAGCACCAAGTCTTGCATCCTCCTCCATTTGCTCACGTTCCTCGTCCTCATTTTCTTCATACTCCATTGGGTCAGTCAAGTTCGCCTTTTGCTTGTCCCAAATCTCGCGGATGGCACTTTGATACTTTTCTTCTTGCTTCTTGACATTATAACCGTGTCCTCCATTGGCTTTGCGATCCTGGTTCATTTGGGTTTGTGAAGTGGAAGATGGGCCTTGAAGTGCACCAATATAACCTCCCTTCATAGATGTGCGAACCATGCTAATTGCCAGTCCATTGCCAGACGGATCGCCTTCTCCGTGCAACATCAGCATGGCCTTACCTTGAGAGGCATCCAAGAATGCCTTGCTAGTTTTCCAAGGGGTCAGGTTCTTTTCCAATTGGCCCTCATTAACTGGCTCATCCTCATCTTCTGGCTTATCACCCCCTTTGTCACCCCCAGTTTTCTTTTCATCCTCTACTTCATATCCAGCATCCTGTAGTTGCCGTGTGCCAACCTCCATGGCTTGGAGGGCACAAACCTCTTCTGGCTTGATCATGGTGCGGATTACACTCTCTTCTGGGATCAGCTCGTTTGGTTTCATTTTCCACACCTTATCAGTCTTATCGTAATTGAAGTATTCCTTCATCTTCTGCCTATTTTGCGTGTCGTTGGTGTCTTTGATGTGCTCCGTAATTTCGGCAATCCTCAAAGAGTTGTTAGGACTGTGCTTCATCTTCCGAAGAGCAATCATCTTCATGCGAGTCTTGGTAGCATTTGTGACCCGTCTCGAATGCGGTCCAGGTATTTCCATGGAGGGAAGCTGTTGGCCAACAGTAAAGAGGTGATCGATGTTGCGAACATACCAACTTGATCCATTAATACCAGTAACCTGGCGACACATGAGGAAATCAGTTCCTTTCGTATCATGCTTAAAGATAGGCGCCTTGAACATGGAATTGTGGATAGTTCGCACGGTTTCACCAGGGTCAACCTCCCCAAAATTTGCAAAAGGTGAGCGATCCTCAGGCAGCAGGGGGGTTACATCGCCAACCTTGTCGTCTGGTTGAGGACGATCTGCATCATCCGCATCCTTTCGCCGATAATAATTGATGATGCGATTGCCCATGCCAAAGTTGGAAAGGACAATAGGATGCTCCTCGGAATACTCGAGTAGAGTGGCAGATGAATAGTGATCCGCGAGAGAGAGATCCTTGCTCTCTTTGAATATCTCCTGAGTTGGCAAATTCTTTACTTGTTTCTTCTTCCGCATGGAAGGTTTTGAAAAAGATATCGGCTGGTGGAGAAGTTTCTCGAGACTGATTGATGGTCTGTGGAATAATCGAGCGTCCTTGATAGAGAGCCGACATTTGTAAAATGGGTATTGCAATCTCAGAGCGGGCATGCTATGTTCGAGGGCTACGTTCCCAAGAGTTGCGCGAACCTTGCTCTGATGATTCTCCTTCAAAGCATCATATGCCTCGTCGTTCGATATGTTGAATCTCGAACCAAATGATGAAGAAAGTCCACCTTTGCTAGCTTTGGTGGTTGTGCTAAGACGTTGGCGTTTCGCAGGACTGTACTCCAAAGTATCTAACAAAAGATGGGGATCGTTGAGATCAAGGAGAACGCGCTTAGCTGATTTTTGCGTAGCAGCCTCAAAATTATCGAACGAAGGGGCAGGAAACCGAGGGGCATTGATAATGTCTTTTTCAGCAGGCTTGGTTTTTCTCCGCTTTGCTGAAGGTCCAAGAATCTCCAGTTCCCAAGCATCCATGGGCTCCTCTGGCTCATCAATAGGCTTAGAAACGAACAGGTTGATCTTTGACTCCCAATCACCACATAATACCTCCAGGTCGGTCCAAGACACACCACCTATTGGGGATGGGATAGAGAAATCAAAACCTTCATCGTTGTCCTCCTCGGCCGAGGATTCCTCCACTATAGCGATCAAGCCTTTTGCCTCCGCCTCCTGCACTCGTTTGCGCTTATTTGATGTTGCCGGCCCAGCATTACGAAATGACTTCTCGTCATCCGGGGCAAGATCTAAGCTGGCCTTGGTCGGGTTGACAGGTCTGGGAAGTTTCTCGGGAGCCTTTGGAATGATATGACGTGGCTTAGGCGGCAGAAGCTGGTTCCAATTCAATATAGTTCCTCTCTCGAATCCTGGCCAAGATTGCTTCAGCAACTCCTCCTCAGACTCGGCGGGCGCTGGAATGGAAGGATCTTGGTTTGTGGTACGAGAATGTTCGGGAAAGTTGAGCTCGCGCAGGTCGATTTCTTCTTCGGGGGATGGCAATGTAAGTCCTCCGTTGACAATTCCGGGTTGCGGTACACCATTTGGCTGATAAGTGTCATGGTCCTCAAACTCGTCAAAGGGTGAAGAGCCGCGACCATCACCAAATAAGTCATCGGTATCATGGCTTGTTCCCATATCATCGGTAAGCCCTGGCACATCGCCTTCTCCTGCGCCGGCGGCATCTTCCTCCTCGGGGAGATCATCATCACTGATATCCTCGAAGTCCTCGGCGTCATCTGCCTTTTCACCCGTCTCGAGAGGGCGGTTCATATCAAAGAGCGCGCCAGCTCCATCCTGCTGACTCTCCGCCAGAAGCTTCTGAAGGTTCTCATTATCTTCCTGCTCCTGGGTCTGCCAGTCTATCTCGCTGAAGTCGGTCCCCTCCGTCATCGTGGATGTGATGTTGCGCAGCGTCGCGCGAAGTTGCTAGATTCCCCCGCCGTGAACCTGAAGCTCAGATAGGCCGCAAACCATCGACTCGCGGTGTAAAATGGATCGCCGTCGAGTAGGAAATGCGGTTTCGGGAGAGTAGAACGTCGTGAGTACGATAGGTATCGCCGGTGTGTGAGGAGAAGCGCTCGAATCGTTGTGGTAGGTGGTTCTGGATCAAAAGAGCTTCTGTTCGTAATTTGTGTTGTGGTTCAAGTTGCGACGGCCGAAGTTAGCCACGCGCTGCCTCATCAGGCACACTTACCAAACAATCAAGGCCAGACTCATCGCCTTTTGAATGAACATATCTTCTACAGTATGCATTTATACTTGATTGTTTTCAGATTGAGCGTCTTGTAGGAAGAATGTAAAGCTCAATCTGAGTCAATCTCAAATCATTCCCTTGCTTGCGGTAGAGTCATATCTCCCACCTTGCATTGTAGAATCCATTCCTCGAGGCACGTCAAGGGGCTTCATTGCGTAGTACGCGCATTTAGAATCATCTCGAAGCAAGAAAAAAATCACTAATATTTGCAGGACCAAGGTAAACCACTCCTAAATCCCCCAGAAGAAACGCGCTGTTGTAGGAGTTGGTAAAGTGACAGCTTACGGGATTCCGTTTCTTTTAAATGTTCTTGAAGAATGACTAGGATTCTGCTTGACTTTGCCCACGCTACTTACAGAAGCAGGTGTACTCAGAGAAAAGCCATGAGCTTTACCATTACTGATTTACTTAAATCAACAAGATATCGAAATGGAGTTGCTCCTCCGAGTTCGGAGTGATTTGTTTGGCCTGCAACCTGCAGGTGCCCTTGACTTGGTGGGGTGGAAGCCAACGTTATATCAGGTTGAGCTTCTTCAACGTGAACGAATTTTCGAGGTATCGAGGTAATTACCCAAAGCTTGACTTTACCTAAATACCTAGTGAGTCAATTTAGGTTCCTACGTGTTTCCGTACATTTTCCAAGTCTTGCGAAGCAGGTGCATTCTAGGTTGTGCTAGGTTGTACCTAGATAACGATCCATACAGTTTGAACTAGAAGTGGGTGGTAAAACCCTCTCAGTCATACAACTCAACCTCATTCTTTGATTCAGTGCCATTCTGAAAACCTAAACTTTGACTTCTTTCTTTTCAGAACTATCAAACACCACTTATTTCTCAAAATTGAGTGCATTCTCCATCAACAGCCCTTATCTCCAACCTCAAGCCTTCATCATGTCAACAGCCTCGCTCTACCCCCTCTCTGAGAGGGCGGTACTAGAGAAGGAGTTTATTGGAAAGAACTTGAAAGATGTTGCTACTCCTGCTGCGGTCCTCGATATAAGCAAGATTAAGCGCAATTGTACTCGTATGTTGGCGGCCGTGGATCAATTGAAGTTTGGATGGAGAGTGCATATCAAGACTCACAAGGTACGAGATCATCCGCATATATTCACTTTACGTCAAGATTCATCGAAATGGAGGGTGTACATGATAAAATAGATTTTCGCCGTCACAGAATTCTAGCTTTCATTCCAAAAAGGCTGACTACTGACTAATTTAGACAACCGAACTCACAAAACTTCAAGTTGGTGAGGTTGGTCCAGTCAATATCATCGTTTCCACCGTCCTCGAAGCAGAGCATGTTCTCCCATTACTCTTGGAATACAAGGCCGTCGGAAGATCTGTCAATGTATGAATTTTCTCCCCCACCTTTGAAATTTCAATGGTCCCTAACGAGAAATACAGCTTCTCTACAGCTTTCCCTTCACACCGTCATATGTCGAGCGTCTTGCTCTATTTTCCAAGGCTTTGGGACCAAAGGGTCTCTCTCTTATGATTGATCACCCCAGCCAACTTGATTCAGTCAAGGCACTCTACCAAGCAACATCAATCGCCCCAGATATCTTCATAAAAGTTGATATGGGATATCACCGAGCTGGTGTGATTCCACAAACCGAAGCTTGCTCTCAACTCATCACCGCTATCCTCAATCTTGAAAAGGAGGGTGCGGCCCGTCTCCTAGGACTTTATGCCCACGCTGGTCAGTCCTATGGCGGCGGCAATCGAGCAACAGCTCTCGATTTCTTGCGTCAGGAATTCGAGTCCATCCTAGTGACCGCCGAAGCAGTCCACTCAATCGTACCAACCAAAGCCATAATTCTCTCCGTCGGAGCAACCCCAACTTCGACGTCCATTCGAAATCTCCTCGCCAAAGATATCGACTCAGAATCAGAAGAAGGTATAGCAATTGCAGCTCTCAAAGCTACCATCGTAGCGATCCGAGAGCGGAATTGCAAGATTGAGATCCATGCTGGTGTGTACCCTGTTTTGGACTGCCAACAACTCGCTACTAATGCTCTTACCACTGAGGGACCAAATGCCATGTTGACATTTGATGATCTAGCACTTACAGTCGTTGCTGAAATTGCCTCCGTGTACCCAGGTCGTGGCGCAGATGGTTCACCCGAAGCTCTAATCGGAAGTGGAAGTTTGGCATTAGGTCGAGAACCATGCAAAGCCTACCCTGGCTGGGCAATCCTAACCCCATGGAACCGAGCAGGTGTTGAGATGCCAACCACCACTCTTGCAAAACACACAGGTTGGAAAGTTGGCAGAATATCTCAAGAGCATGGCATTCTTACCTGGGATGGTCCTAAGGATGAGGCTGAACCCCTTGAGGTTGGGATGAAGGTTCGAGTTTGGCCAAACCATGCTTGTGTTACGGGAGCGGGCTTTGGATGGTATTTAATTGTTGATTCGAGTAGAGAGGGTAAGGAGGATGAGATTGTTGGTGTTTGGCCTAGATGGCGTGGCTGGTAGATTCGAGAGTTTTAGAACTTACGGTGATGTGAGGAATTGAGGAGTTGAGCTTTTGACTTTGAAGTCAGCTTTTTTCATGGGAGACGAAACCCGATATTTATAAAGTAACGTTAATCAGGCAGAGCTCCCAGAAGCTTTAAATTAAGAAAAGGAAAGCGTCTAGAATACTACAATTAAAACAAAAAACTCACAAACAAGTTGTCTTAGTAAGAGTCCCTACCTACTTGAATACATTATCAATTAAATTAAGACAGACGACATGGCGGAAAGGCTTAGGATGAGCACGCTTCGTTCCTCTTGATATTTGTAGTTTCTTCAAACGGTTAATTCAATCATCCAGATGTCTTGCAACAAAATCATTCTGTAGATAATATTCACGAATATGCCGAATAATGGCAAGAGCTCTTGTAGCAACTTGACTCTATGAATTGTCTTATTCGCAACAACATTTTGCCCCAACATGATGTTTTGGTTCCCACTTTTGTTGGGTTACTCGTTGCCTACTCTCGGCTTACTTGTAGCTTACTCGCGACCCTCTCCCCCTGTATACTCGGTATGTAGAACAATGTCAGTCACTCGGCACAACTCACTTAGCCACCTGTTCATGCCCTTGGTGCGAAGATAATAGCTTTTATTTCTCATTCCCTCTATCTGCTCCTAGAATTATCTTTTTCGCAGTATATTTTCATGCTTCGACAGAAAGAGAGGGGGAAACCAGACACCAAACGCCACTAGCTAGATCAGCGCACCGCAATCCTCAAAAGCATAACTTTTTAGAAAAAATACCCCGTTCATCATTACACATAAGTCTATCATTTACATCTTTTCTCCACCACACTAGGACCAAACTCTTCATACTCCTTCCTCGAGATCCACATTTGATGGAAAGTTCCCAGACTTCCCAAAATACTTCCTCCAACCCAACTGCCAAATCTTCTTTCCGTAGTCAACCCAGCAGCAGTAATCTTTATTCTAGCACTAGGAAAGATATTTGAGATTTCCCAATTTAGACGATCAGTAAAACCTTGGAGGAGGGTGGTTCCCCCTGTGACGACGATATTTGCGAGGAGGGCGGCGCGAAGATCTACATCGACGGCGAAAAGCGAGGCTCTGACCATTTCGGGGATTGTTTGTGCTTTAGTGATGGGAGGTTCGGCGGTGGGAAGGGCGTATTTCTCGTCGAAGAGTCCTTCTACGACTCTCATCCGATCGGAACCCCACATTTGGTTGGAGCCATCTGGGAATTCAAAGACACGACCTGGTGTCGCCTTGACGTTTTCGATGTTCAAAATACCATTAACGGGGTGTGGGTAATGTAAACGACCAGGGCCTGGATATACTTGGACCACTGACTCTTTGAACTCCGTCAATACACGCTCTTCTTCGAATGCTCGGAAACTCTCTGTAATTTTCGTTTCGAATTTTTGATATGTTGCCTGAGCTGGAGCGCCCGCATCGACTGGAGTTTTAGAAGAGATCATAAAATGTGGAGTGACTTCGACTTTTGGATCCATCGAGCCAAAGAGGGAGCGGATTTGTGACGACACCCAATTACCAGCCAGAGGTGATTTCTGCACACTCTTCTTCAAGATCAAACCGTCATGAATGCACATGACAGAAGCAGTCGAGGCGCCAAGATCAATTACCAGCGCTGTAGCCTTGCCTGCTGCAAACGATGCCATGACACTGTTACGTGCCAACCAGAATGCTGGGCATCCCCAGTTCTCCATCGCTATCTCAATCGCCCGTTCTCTGTTTTTACTGGTATTCCATGCCGTTTCAGTGACCAACAGTGGGTGTTCCTCGAGTGGTTTCTCTTCGTCGTCTGCGGCTTCCATATCGACATCAATTCCATCCTTTCCTCCAACATCATTTAATCCATTCGTGCGAGGGTCTCCCTGTTTTGTTCTTATCAACCTCGAGGTGATGGCATGTTCCCACAATTGTGTCGCTGCGTCCCAATCCTCAACTATTCCCTCCTTTGACATCGGATTCCGAATTTCCAGTTCTGGTAGTAGAGGGTTGTGGATATCTTCATCGCTAAATATCGTTCGATCGCCCGTAACACCATAGTTAGAGCTAAAGAAGGATTTGGGGGTATCTTCGCCCGCAAATCCAGCGCGTACACTCGAATATCCGGGGTCGAGAATGATTGCTTGGATTTCATCTGTGGAGGGGTGTTTGTGAGCAATTGAAACAGCTGGCTAGAGGCATCACTTACCTCCACCGTAGGTGTCATTTGGGGGCATCGCCGAGGTGAGTGGTTGGGACGCCATTTTGATTTCGATTGAGAGTAGGAGATGGGCAAGGAGTTGAGATATTCTTGTTGTCGCAACCAAGATGTGCTTCGCTCGCGACAGAAGCGCGACTGGGAAAGAGAGCTTGAGGTTGGTACGGGGACCATAAACACAGTATGGCCAAAATCCACGGGGCGGAAAAACTGTTCGGAGCTTCTCAGATAAGGCGAGGGAGATTGGGTAGGGCTGGCATATACTTTTAGAAACACTTCCTTCCAGCTCCTCTTCTCATCTCTTTTGCTGTCGCCTTCGTCGGTTCCCTTCGCTCCCTATTAGATTTTTCTTTTGTGCTTTTAGCGTCGGCCAAAGGTTGATTTCTGATAATCACCGTTTACAATTACCTATCCCTGGCAAGCTACCCTCACCCTCTTCTACGTCTTTCCTCTCCAACTGCCATCCAAAGGATTTCTGGTCTCTTCTGAACATGTCAGCCTCCAATGGCCAAGTCAAAGATGGCCAGTCTGGTCAGCACAAAGGCGCAAAGAAAATCAAGATCTCATCTGGTCTCACCGCCTTCCCAAGAGAAATCCTAGATGCCTTCGATACCCTCGAGATGCTGGATCTTTCTGGCAACCCTGGTCTCGCCGAGCTTCCCAAGGATATCTCGAGGTTGCACAAGCTCAAAATCGCATTCTTCTCGAATTGTGGCTTCACCGTTTTCCCAAAGGAGCTTGCTCAATGTCGTTCTCTCGAGATGATCGCTTTCAAGGGGAACAACATGACTACAGTACCAGAATCTTCATTTCCAAGGAAATTACGTTGGTTGATTCTCACAAACAACGAAATATCGTCTCTACCCACAAGCATTGGTCAATGTCACCGTCTCCAGAAGTGTATGTTGGCTGGAAACCGTCTCACGAGCCTACCAGACGAGATGGCGCATTGCCGCAAATTGGGTCTCCTGCGGTTATCATCAAACCAACTCACCGAACTTCCAAAGTGGTTGTTTGAGCTACCCGAACTGTCATTTTTGTCTTTCGCAGGTAATCCTTGTGCGAAGGCATCTGAAAACAACCCTGTTCTAAATGACATCGCATGGGAAGAGTTGGAAGTCCAAAACCTACTTGGTGAGGGAGCATCAGGGATCATCTCGAAGGGTGCATGGAAAAAGAGTTCAGACGAGAGGACGGTCGCCATCAAACTTTTCAAGGGTGATGTGACAAGTGATGGTTCTCCAGCTGATGAGATGAATGCTTGCATTGCAGCTGGCAAACACCCCAATCTCATCGATCCCATTGGAAAGATTCACGGTCATCCAGACAAGAAGGGTCTTGTCCTCGACTTGATATCCCCCATATACGCAAATCTCGGTCTCCCACCAACTCTTGATACTTGCACGAGAGACTCTTTCCACCCAGAGATGGTGTTTTCTGTCGAGACATGCAAGAAAATTCTCCTTGGAATTGCTAGTGCAGCTGAACACCTTCACGAAGCTGGAATTAAACATGGAGACTTGTATGCTCACAACATTCTTCTCGATCACTCAACGGGACACGCTCTTCTGGGCGATTTCGGTGCCGCGACCATTTACAGCAAGGAGCACGAGAAAGCAGAAATGATTGAACGAATGGAAGTTTTTGCCTTTGGCCATCTAGTGGAAGATTTATTGGGATTGGTTGAGAGAAAGGTTGATGACAATGGCTTTGGAGGAAGTGAGAAAGATGCGATCGCTATCGAAGAGTTGAACTTACTTCATTGGAAATGTTCAAATCCTGTTGTAATGGAAAGACCGAGTTTCGCAGAGGTTAGAGAAGAATTAGAAGGCTTTTAGATTGGGATTAGATTAGGATTAGATTAGATTTGCGCTTTACAATTTGAAAGATGGGCTGTTAGAGTATAGAAAGACCTAGATGTTAGATAAAGATTTTGTTTTCAGATCCTTGTTACATGTACATGGTTGGTTATCGTTTGCTTTCTTGATACCAATTCAATTGGTCGAACACCTGATTGATACTGTATCTAATAAGCATCCTTATAGCCGAACTTTTAGGACAATTAAATCGCTTGAGCAGAGTGACTTGGCATGCTGGGTTATAAGTGGTACCTTGGTAATTCTAATTAGCTTACCATATAATTGTCCTAGATCTTTTAGTATAATATTATAGAGTAACTGAAGCTCTTTCTCCGCGCTCTCTTGGTCGCACACGATTTTTTCACTGTATCGTCACAAGATTCAATAGATTTTCGAACAAAGCGATCACGAAAAACGTCCATTACGGGAAATCAAGCCCCGGGCTGGTGATGACTGGATTAAGACTGTTGGTACACATTTGTGAGTGTTTCAAGCAAAATCAACTCATTATGTTTTGACTGGGTTCATTTTTAGTCAGTTTCACAACAGAAGAATGAGTGTACTAGACTGAGACTATTTAACTCTCAAGCACCCGCAGAATAAGTCATTCGTCTAGGCGTTTACATCCCAAAGAGAACCCTCATAGAATAGAAAATCGACAACAAATAAGCACCATGTCCTCAAGCAACCCCGAAACCGAGCCCGGCTCTCCAACACTGCCCACACTATCCACATTCTTCACACTACTCGACCCGGACTGGCAACGAGGCCAAACCTTCAATCCTTCAAAAGAAAAATGGGAAAAAGAAGCCATAGAAGCCTTCGAGAAGATCTTCTATCTCATTGAAGAGATAGATGGATACATGTATGATCTTGCGAAGCTCGGGGTCCACACAGCAGAAGGAGTGGATTGGTACTGTTCTTACGGAGGTAAGACAGACGCACCACGGCTGTTGGTTCACGATCGGATGACGAAATTGATGGAGGAGGTGGGGGCTCTTGAGAGTGCTATGAAGAGAGGGAAAGTTTGATTCTGCTAGAGAGATGGGGGTAATAAATACGATAAACTTACTACATTAATGTGAACAATTGATCTTCAAGCTTGTTTGAGACGATATTCGCTTGGTGGGCCCAATGACGAGCTCACGGTGGAAATTAAAGATGATAGTAAATACATCACGTTCGTACTTGCCTACATAGTCCTCGTGGTTCCAAATTTCTATGGTAGTTTAATTATCTTATCCTACCCATTTGGAATAATTCAAGACTATTAACCTAGGTGTTTTAGAATAATTAAGTGCCAAAATAGTACTAGAAAGCCTGAACAGCGGATGGTGTATCTTGTATTTACTGTTGTTTTTGATGTCCACCGCGAGACAGCTATACAGTTTCAGTGATGAAGCAGAGGTGTGTTTTCTGCGAAACTCTGAGAAAGGTCTCTATAACCATGCTTACCTATCGATACTCATAACACAAAATACCCTTTTGTGTATCAATTACACTTCTCACAGGAATATCGGGCACCATGCCCATCAACGGCAACAAATCATCAAGTGTCGCCGGAACCTCACTATCCCTTTCTTTTCTCCCATTATACTCCCATAATCTCTTCTCTGAAGCACCCTCGTGTTGCCATAAATACCAGAGACGGTCCAGTTGCGTATGATGTAGGAAGAATATCGGATCTTTGTAATACCCAGTTCTCAGTACAAATATTCACAGGATTGAGAAAAAGAATTGGAAAGACACATACCATTTGGTGCAGTACTCACGAAAAAGTCCGCATCTATGAAACTTGGAATGGCGTTATGAGCAGTTTCCTCGAGTTCTATCAAGAAATCGAAATACGTCTCCTTTTGCATTATTTTCTCGATGCTGGACGGGCTTAGTAGATCACCGAGAAAGGCGGCCCTCTTCCCGGTTGCGAAAGCTCGGGATAAGCAATGAGAACCGGTTTGGTGGTGATAGTAGTGCAAAGTTTGGTTTGCAAAAGGGCCATCTGTGACGCAACGCTTGTTGTCTAAAACACTTGAAGGTGATACTTCTTCGCTTAGCGACTGTGATGAGCCTCCAAATCCGGAGTTAGGTGTGAATATTGGGGAAAGCGATAGGTTTGAGGAATCTAATGTCCAATCCCAGTAGCTATGGGTAGTTAGATTTGGTTCGGCTATTTAAAGATCTTGGAAAATCACACCTCAGGACTCCGGAATATCCACATTCGTTTTTCAATGCTTGTTCGTATGTATGGATAAAATATCGATGCCACGATAGAAATGTGGCGCTTTCGTGGGCTACCACTCACGTCAGTATCACATTAGAAGTGTATTCGTAGTATCAAAGCTTGGGAATGGTGGGTAAGAACATAATACCCTTCGCTCCAATTTTGGAATGCACCCAAGGAAAATCATCATAAAGAGTAGACCCATTTGTAAAGGTAGAAGGTTTCGTAGCTAAGCACTTCACAGCCATGATATAGCCCTCTTGCTCTAGACGACCCAAAGTTCTCCACTCCCGTCTGATTGCTGGATTCCAACAATCCTTTGTATGTAGAAAGTCAACATTCTTTGAATTGCGCAGAATTGTGCTCTGATATGGATTCGGAATCCCGGAGACGAAGCCAAGTAACAAAATGGCGAGGAGGGAGAAAAGAAGGATAATTATGCAAAACCGGCCTCGTGTAGTAGATCTAAGTTAAGTCCTACATCAGCTTTCGTAGACCTAGTTCGTTGAAGTGGTGATACTAACTGTAATCGCGGAGCATCCTCAAGGTCGCAATCTGTCTCGGAAAATGGCACTGAGCTATATCTTGGTTCCTCTCTTTTAAAAAAGGTCATCGTGGTTGTTTTTCTGTGATAGAACTTGCTTTGAGCACCGCAGGCGTTTTGAGAGTCAGCACCATTAACATTTCTAAAGTAGTTGCTAGATGTGGAAAACCACACCAGCAACTGCTCCTTAACCAATTAGCCGAGGTCGACCGAAAATGCTTGAAGCTTTAACCTTGAGTCATCATGTATTATTATGTGGCTCGGAAAGCTGCAAACTAATTCCGAGCAACCACTGGTTTATTGCGGACTCATGAACAGAAATTTCGGTTCAACAGGTTGCTTCTTGTGTAACAGTGCTGCCGATTGGCTCGGAATTCACCTCGGAAATGTGCAATATGTTTCCGAATTCCGACAAGTCCACTCAATTGGCTATTTTTCAGAACTGAAGTTCTGGATACAAGAAGGGGGAAAATATCTCTGTTGGCTCCATTAAAAGAGGACAATTGATCATCTGTTCTCTCTGATCAACTTTCCTTGTGGTATCCAGGCTTTTTACAAACATTTTGTCGAGTAAATGCTGGCTGACGCTTCAAACACATTTACCTGCCAGTCAGATCAAGAATATCCTTCACCAACACCACGCCCTCTGTTCTCAGAGACCTGTTCGCTGCAATACCCGTCAAAATACTTCTCGCTCCATCGATATGATCTGCCGCTCGACCAAATCGATCCTCACTCACGTTCTCTCCAAAAAGATCATTCAACAAGATTGGATCTCCACCACCGTGTCCTCCAAGTCCACCCTCAACTTCAATCTCCCTTGGCTTCTCAAATAATGCCCTCAAAGTTATCGTACACTTTTCCAATGCACCTTCTGCTCCCTGTTCTCCACCACTATTCACATAACTCGCCTCAACAACATCCAACTCCAGTCTTCCTTTCGTTCCGTTAAAGACAGCATGGAAGCCCTCCCACGGAGAATAAGCGATCAAACTGTATGTCAAAATAGCACCGTTGCCGTACTTGACCAGCACACCCATTGTATCCTCGATACTAATTCCATCTCCAAAAACACTTTGGTCTCGGTAATACGCATCCTCATGCTCAGCTTCGAGATACATTTTTCTCAATTGTTCATGTTCTTCCAAATGCAGTGCGAATGGATCCTTTTTGGCTACTTCGCTTCCTTGAGCTCGCGTATAGAATTCTGTGACACCACGTTGTTCGGCGTTTTCTCGACCGTAGAACATGAGGCCACCTTGTGCCACGACTGATACGGGAAAAGAGCGAAGCCAAAAATTGATAAGATCGAAATGATGAGTGGATTTATGGACAAGAAGTCCACCTGCATTTCTTTTGTCTCGATGCCAACGGCGGAAGTAATCTGCTCCGTGACTTGTGTTGAGAGCCCATTCGAAATGGATGGAGTTTACTTTTCCGATTGCACCTTCTCCTACAGTTCGCCGTTAATATGTATTTTCGTTCAAGATATTTGGAGAATTCGAGGGGTAAACAAGTTTATCCCATGACTTACTTCCCCTGTAAAACACGAGAAGAGACCATGGAGGCTGAGAAGAATGAAGAAGTTGCTTACCAAGTAGCTCAAAAATCTTCGTATTATGCGGTGCATACCGATAATTGAATGTGACCCTAACCTTCTTCCCCGTTCTTTCAACAGCATCAATAATCGCCTTGCATCTCGTCTCATCTATCGTCATGGGTTTCTCTGTGATAACATTGCATCCCAATTCCAAAGCTCGAATGATATAAATATCATGTGTTCGATCCATAGTTGTGATAATTACCTCATCTGGTTTCGTTTCGGTGATCATCTTGTCGAAGTCGACTGCTTTGTATGTTGGTATTGGTGCTGAGGGGTACTTAAGACCGGCGAGTTGATCGTTGGCAACATTCATACGTGTTTGGTTCGTATCGCAAAATCCTACGATGATGGAAGTTGAAGTGAAATCTTTTGCGATGGCTGTGTAGAAGAATGAACTTCGGCCTCCCAGGCCGATCATGGCGTATCTTTTCATGGTGTTTGTTGAGGATGTCAAGAAAGAGGGAACTTCAATTGATGTATTTAAACTGACGGAAAGACGTGCAAATTACTATCAAAAGCTCAAATGAGTATGAGAATCGTGCAAATGAAGTCTCGTTTGATGACGAACACATATATATGTCCGGAAAGGGAAACCCAACGTCGCAATGGGGGGTCCATCTATCACATGATATATCCCACACTTCCCGCCAGTCGTCCCACACTCGGTAAAATCGCCTAATTACCCCCGTGTCCAACCCCATGTGTCTGGTTAAATAGCAGCTCCACTCTTCTTCTTGACTTTAGGCGGAATGCATTTACCCATCAACCAAATTCCAGAATTTCACGATATAAGAGGGTAAGTACTCCCACTCTTGCAGTACATCGGGTACCAATACCCCGACTAGTCAGAAAAGAGGGTTTCTCTACACCGTGCGTAACTGACGATGGGGTTTATTTGGTTGTTATGAAGTGGAGGAAGGACTTTCCAAGGGATGATCCTGACCAAACTCGGGGAACGTGGAGAAGACCCCACTCGATAGTACGTATTAATGTCAAAGATGGGGATTCTGGGGTCTTGTTATCCACTTGGACCCTTTCCCCGGACCCCGTATTCCATTGTCAACGAGTACCACTGGGGTCTTGGAGAAGGGTAAATGGGGATCTCCAGAATTCAAGGCAGATGATGAGGTACTCCGTGTTATTTGGGAGAATGACCCGGCCAAGTGGTACTGGACTGTTTTTGGCACTGTGCATAAGTATACACCCTTCCCTTTTACCGGGGACATCTTTTCCCCTCGTCTTATCTTTATATCAACCGGTTCTTCTTCTGTGGAACGACAAATTATCGAAGGTCCGACAGTTTCAGTGTATATATCGTCAAATTTTTGTCGAAGTGATTCACAATGGCGACTCCAAAGGATATGGATTCGAAAGATGTGATCTCAGCTCATGTTGAGAATCCTCCTGTCGAGATGGAAGCAAGAGAAGACCCTGTCGATATCCTAACACACGACAACGATGTGTACTTCACAGTGGAGGAAGAGAAACGCGTGTTACGAAAAATCGATATGCGAGTCCTACCGCTGATGTTAGGCGCCTACTTCCTGCAACAACTCGACAAATCATCCCTCTCATATACCTCTGTTTTCAACATCCAGAAAGACGCAGGTCTTCATGGCAGACAGTACTCATGGTTGGGATCTATCCTATACATTGCACAGCTGGTTATGCAACCCCTTGGTGCATATTTTCTCGTTAAGCTTCCCACCGGAAAGCTGATATCAACTGCTATCTTCTTCTGGGGTGTAACTATGTGCGGCATGGCTGGGTGTAAGAATTTTAAGCAATTGCTGGCAACAAGGTTTCTCTTGGGTAGTTTTGAGAGTTTGATTGGTAAGTTGCTTCCACCTCCTGCTTTCCTTTCAATACTAATACTTTCAGGTCCCTCTCTCGTTGCGGTGACACAAATGTGGTGGCGTCGATCGGAACAAACAAATCGAACCTCAGCATGGAACGCAATGAACGGGATTACCTTCGTCTTTGGAAGTTTAAGCACATATGGTCTCGGACATATCAAATCAGACACACTTCACTCTTACCAGGTGCGTTCTATCCTTCTCTCGATCTCACATATCGAATTTCGTGTTGTAATGGCTAATTTTAAATTAGATAATTTTCCTCTACTGCGGTGGTCTGACCCTCGTATTCTCCGTCTTCTCATTCTTTTTCTTCCCTGACTCCCCAATGGAGGCAAAATTCTGGAGAGAAGGCGAAAGAGATATCGCAATTGAGCGTCTGCGAGCCAATCAGATGGGTATCGTTTCTCGAAAATGGAGATGGGACCACGTATGGGAGGCCATCCTAGATCCTAAGACATGGTGTTGGTTCTGTCTTGTAATGGCAATCTCGTGAGTCTCCTTCACCCTCTACTTCTCCTTCGAGGGCTAATCATTTCAATACAGTATCCCATCAGGTGGTATCGGAACTTTCGGTCCATTGATCGTTCAGTCCTTCGGATTCGATCAATTCAAAACGATTCTCTTCAACATTCCTTTCGGGCTTGTTAACATAATTGCCATCATCTGCGGAGGTTGGCTCGCTACTAGGATAAAGTCAAAGGGAGTCGTGATCTCCATCCTGGCAATTCCGTGTATTGTCGGCGCAGCAATATTACTTGCTCTGCCTCGTGGGAAAGGTTCCAAGGGTCCGCTTTTGCTGGCTTATTATTTGACTTCTTTCTTGGCTGGTATCACTCCTTTGATTTATAGTTGGCATGTTCAGAATACCGCCGGTGATACTAAGCGAAAAGTTACAACTGGTAAGTTGAACGCACCCCGAGAGTCTCAATACAAGCTAACAAACCAGGTATCGTCTTCATCGGCATGTGTGCCGGCAATATCATTGGACCTCTCCTCTATTCAGCTGAAGATAAGCCCTATTATCGCAAAGGTCTCATTTCTAATCTAGCCATGTTCTGTCTAGTAGAAGTGATGGTTGTGTAAGTTTCTCTTGCAAACCCAAATCTTCCAATGCATACTAACTAAACCATAGACTTATAATGCTCTACCTAAAATTTCTCAACGTCAAGCACTCACGTATGCGTGCAGCAGTCGGCAAATCTGCAGAAGTCATTGACGAATCCATGTTGCGAAAGACAGATTTACAAAATTTAGGGAAGGGTGTAAATCAACAAGCTACTCCTAGAGACCAGGATAATGCGTTTGCGGATATGACAGATTTGAAAAATGAGGACTTCATTTATGTGTATTGAGTCGGTGATCTATAATTATTTGGAGCAAGGGGTTAAATATTTTTCGCTAAGCTTGAGATAATGAATTGATTGCTATTACTGCTACGTAATTTTGAGACACTCTACAATACTTTTTATTGTCTACCATGGAATTTTGGGATGTAAACATCCTACCCATCTGCCGCAAGAAGGATCGAACTAAACGGTAACACTTGTATCGCAAGTTCCCTCACAAGCCATTGAATACCCACCCTTTGCTCTCGCATAGCTTTGGGCTAAATCACGTGGAGTCGCGCCAAATCATGGATGAGGTAGCTTCCAAACTCATTAGGTTCACCTGATGAGAACTCCAGAGCCAAGTATTTACAAGAATTACATTATTTTTCCACCATTAACATCCACATGATTCATAGCCCATGATATGTAATTCTATAAGACCCTCACCCAATACCCCTCTCATCATACCCCTTCTATGCTGTTGGAAGGCAAGCACATGCAGAGGATGCTTTTGAAATCACATTACCAGCACAAGCTTCCGTCGCATAACTTGGCAAGACTTTGACATCCGCAACATAAGTCTTGGTAAAGTTACCACAGAATTCCTGGCTGGCTTCCAAACGCCCCTCAATACTGGTAGCTCTGAAAGCTCGGAGACAGTTATCAGCATTACAGGTCTTAGCAGGGCAGGCTTCCCTCTTTGTCATCTTGACGACGAAAGCACCACGTTCAATGGTGTTGACAAAGATAAATCCGGACTTGAAGTAAGCGTATGAGGCCCATGTGCCCGAATATTGTACAATACCACCACCTTCTGCGTCGTCGTCTTCGGGGTAGATGTCGAAGAATGCAGTTTCGCAGACACCGGCTCCGGTTGGATCAGATGGGATGGATGAAATGTCGTAAATTCGGAGTCCGGCACCGTAAGAGGATTGGTAAGAGAGGCCATCAATAACATATTGGTTGTGGTCGATACCCTTGTTGGTGGCTTTGTAGATACCGGTTTGTTTTGGGGCTTCGAGAGAAGAGATATCCCACTAGGTTCAACGTTAGCATTTTATGAATCAAGAGTTTGGAAAATGCAAGGATTTACAATGTAAGTTACTGGATATCCATCAGCGGCAGGTCCGGCTCCATCTTCCTCATCGATTTCGTCATCGAGAAGGAGGTACGTTTGCCAGGTTTTGTCAAGAACCCAACCTTGGTGAGTGTAGGAAGCACCTTCGTAGGATGTACGAGAAATAACCTTAGATGCGTTCTTATATGTAACATCATAACTATCAATTTGGTTAGCATATGAGGTTATTTCGAAAGAATTGGAACTTACATTGTTAATGTATCTTCGTTGTAGCCATAGCAGATATCTCGTCCCTCGTACTTGGCGTCAGGTCCGTGGTAGACAAGACATTGAGCATCGTGTACGTATGCATCTTGGGGATCACAGCCCAAGCTCTTTGGGTTCGTGGGGTCGGTAAGATCGAAAAAGATGAGACCTCCAGCACATGCGGAGCTTCTTGGTCGAGCTCCAACCGAGACTCCATAGCCCAACTCTTCGTTGACAACTACATTGTGAGTTGAACCAGATGGGAGATCTGCGAAATGGCCATCTAGGTCGGAAGAATCTGCTGCTGTAACCTTGAAGTCAATTGGGTTTGCCGGATCGACAGTAAGCAACTATTTAGCTTGTTAGTAAAGCACAATTGATCATGATGTTAGGGGTGGACTTTACCTTTTTCATATCAAAAATTTGAATTCCGTGACCAGCAAGCTCAGAACCGATAAGCATGTAATTCTTGTAACTACGGATCTCATGCCAAATGGAATAGTATCCTTTTGGTGCGTATGATGCTCTTATAGCATGTTAGACTGAATGTTTTCATAGGGTTGGGGAACACATACAGAAATCCAAGCTTGACAATCTGTCCATCTTTGGTGATTTCAAGAAGGGCAGTTCCATCGTAAGCTCCGGTTGCGATGAATTCTCGACCAGATTCAGGATCAGTCCAACCCCATGCAGAAGAACCCTCCCCAGTTGGTGCGCCCAGATCTGCATGAGAAACGAAAGAGTAAAGGTCCGTCTATAAAGCAACTCGTTAAGGTTGATTCGTCAAGCGAAAAGGGGTGTATTCCTTACATTCTTACACTTGAACTTGTGTAATGGGTCACCTGGTATGGCTTCGGCAAATCCATCAATACACTTTGTGTATCCAAGTTTGGGAAACTGGGACGAGTCCATCAACCCGGCAGCAGTTTCGGCTTCCCAATGGGCTTTCTTGGCCGCCATGATACCCTCATGTTTTATGCCTGACTTAGATGGGAGAGTTAGTATTTGCCTATTAAGAATTGTCTCGGGGTACGGCGCAGGGAAATTCTGGAGTGATTCAAGAGAAAGAAAGTGGGAGAACAGTGTCCCAATTACCCACGTCGTATAGTTCTGAGGTGGTTAGCGGGTATACGCTTTGATGGGTTGCACAAGAATCTTACCAGCTCCACGGACTTCATCCTTAGCCATTTCCTTGGAAAAGACTGTGGATGCACCAAGTGCAATTGCACCGATGGCAGAAATTACACGCATGATGACTGGACGACGGATTGGCGATCAGAAGTAGCGGCTTGAGGGACTTTGAGAAGATTTAATCCTTGACAACAGCCTGCAGAACTAGATATTCGGGGACGATTGTCAAGTATATAAACAAATCGCTCACCATCCTACACGGATGGTGAGTTTTTTGCCGTACGAGGTCCTTCCTCAATTTCGGCATCCCTAGGCATCCCTCACCACTCTAGTGATATGGAAATCCTGTGTTCATTCGCTTGAAATCCCAGCAAGCATTGTGTAATAACGACTTTCGTCTAAGAAAGGAAGGACATAAGATACTTGGCATGCACCGAAGGTGTAGAAGCTTGTGCCCAGCAGGGAAAAAGCAGCCATAGTTCGAAGGATGGGCTCGTAAGCGTTGGGATATGGGGAGAAACGACTGCCCCTAATTGTAGAGTTCAGGGGGGAGAAGATGAACGAAAGGTACTATTGGTCTTGGAAGAACTTGGTTGCAGTGGATAGGGAAGGAGACTGGGAGTGTACTGGGTTCATAGTGACCGCCAAGCCGTGTATTCTCTTGGTTCTGCTTGGCGCACTCAAGCTTATCATGGGGCTCTGTATGGCCTCAAAGTGCGGGTGTTCCGTATGGGTACAGCAGTACAGCACGGCAGTGAGAAAGAAGAAGGAGAACCCAAAGGATTTAGAAGCCGAGCCGGTCACCCGTCGTCTGCCAGCTGGCGGTGGAAGACCAGGAGACGGCATAAACGCGATGTAAAAGTAAATATGACAGGCGAGAATGTGTACGAGACAAGTCAGGAAATCAAACGCAAGATAAGGTTAAGTAAACGAGTGAGACAAAGTCAAGATTGCGGCTCAGGGCGAAATTGCAAAGTCTTGGAGAAAAGCTTGATCATCCAGCCACGGATTTCGAGCCTGTGGGCGGCTAATTGCAAGTCATACTACGACGAAACATTCGACAATTGTGAAAGACTCGACCGATCTGGAGAAACGTGGCGAGAGAACAAAAACGATGCAGAAAGAGAAGTCTTCAAAATGGAAAGGGGGGATTTTCCGTAAGTCAAATGACTGAAACGTGACTTAGAAATTGCTTGACGCGTAAGTTTCGCGATGTCGCGTGTCATGAACCGTGTTCTATATTTCTATTAATTGGCTTTATTTCTTATCGTATTTCTGGTTCCTTGTGCATTTTTTGCGTTGTCGAAAGGTTGAAATAGCTATTTCTCTAAATATAACCGAAGGACAAATTTTCAATTCATTTGGATGTATGGACATTCTCTAATTTTTCGTGGATCATTCTTTCTTGAGAAGATCTCGTAATTGTAGATTGAGTTGGTTCGCACTGGAGCAGCAATGAACAGCGTTTGTCTTCTCGAACTCTCTTTCTATAGTCACTTGTAGATTTAAGACGGTGTTAGATAAATACCACCATTTCAATAGACAAAATCATCCGACAAGATTAGAGTGACTAGTATAAAACTTACAAGAGAGCTAAGATAATTCAAATGTATATCTCCTATCTACTCTATATTCAATCTATTAAATTATTCTAGCACTTTTAGAGTAACGTATTTCCCGGGTGAGCCGATCACTAAAACGCGATAACACTACAACTTTAAATATATTACAACAACACTATTAAAAAACCCCTAGCTACTTATATTAATTGATTCCTAAGGTGCCTCGCATGCACGAGCATTATTTACAACCTGGTTACATAAACCACAATGTCGCTGCTTGCCTTCTAAGCGCTGGCGCTGTATATTATTACTACCCTCTTCCTGCTGAGTGTCACGAATCACGTGTCAGCACGTGATGAGTAAGTCCAGGCGGCGCCCTGACATGACAAGATACTATTAAGTAGTTATAGGGAATGAGGGATTGGTTAGAGTATCTAATTAATCCAAGGATTTCTTTGAGCTTTATATCACATAACTATCTTAGACCGCTAGATCACTAGGCGAACCAGCGCGGGCAATAACTCACTAAGCGAGTTGGCAAACCATGGGAACGAAGGTTCTATATATAACCAGCACGTCTGCTATTAGATAGGAGCTTTGTGCTCAACTTAGTTTATCATCTTAGTTATCAATCTATTCATCTTGTCTGACTTCTTTGATATAAGTAACAAGTTCACTTCCAAGTGAACACCCAACGCATCTGAACCTCTTCCTACATACCAACCATCAAGACTTAATCACCTTTGTTTAGCCAGTTAGGTAGTTTCGTTACAAAATCACTCTCTCAGGGTTAAATGAAAAGAGTCTAGTACCTCTAAATCCTCCTTGAATATTGCTTTTAGTCATTGTAATATCAAATACAGCGTAGAAAGTAGGAAAGAAGTCATTCTTAGTAATATAGATGATCTGAGCTTGTATTATATCTTTAACTTGTTGACTATATATCTTTTTTAAAGGGCCAAAACAGCTAACGTTAAGTAGCTGGAGTATATGAGAAGAATAAGCAGGTATACAAAGAGTAATAATATTATTTTCCTTGTAATATTCCTTAAACTTATTAGAGTAGTAGCTCTTATAGCCGTCGAGGACTAATAGGCAATAACTACTAATAGATCAGGACTTAGTATGCTTCTCAAAATGTTGAATCTAATCTATGCCTTTCTCATTTGTTGTCTAACTATTTTTAGTAACAGCAATTACCTAGTCGGGTGGAAATCCACTGTTTTAGTACTAAGAGACAAGATGATTTTTCGCGGCAACAATCACAAATAGTGGAACACTCTAGCCCTGGGCATTAATTCCCTGGATTACTGTAACCTATCTCTGATTGCTAGGCTGTATTATGTTTACTCTTACACATCCTTCTAAGCTTATGATAACTATAGCTGTTAAGATAACACCTATTATAAACCTAGTCTTGTTAAAGTTATAGATCTCTGTATTATAGATTCTATACTTCGTTATTGTGTTTTGTACAAGCTTAAACCAGCTATGAATGACTTCTACATCTTTGCACTTAGCTCTCTAATAGTTGTATTTTCGCTGGAAGCGTGTCTAGAGTTCTGGGCAGCGCTTGACAAAGTTAGAAGCCCAACGTATCCCGACACATAGCGTGTTGTGTGCTTCAAGAAGTTGATTTGCTATATCCTCAACTACAGATATCCACGGAGGAAATCCTTTAGTAGCTAGGTCAAGGATATGTTGAATAAGCACTGATTCCTCTAGGTCAGTCATTTTCCGTGAATTAGCTAGAATATCACGTCGTGAAGGTATACTAAGTAAACTTTGACCTAGTTTCCGGTGATCTATAGAATAGGTCCTAGCAGCAGCTCGAGCACGTAGGTTTGGATCTTTTTGCATAGCCTGGATAGCTAAGACTAACTAGCTTTCGTCAATTTTCTGAAGCATCGTTGGTTGTAGAGAATTTAATATTTAACAGAGGTGTGGTGGGGGCGCGGGGTTTTGGCCGGTTCGCTATACATGCACGTTACTTGAATTAGTTAAGAATTAAAATTCCTTAGCAGGCTTAGCAATACTACGATATTATAATAATATCAAGTAAAATACTAACAATATAAATAATATTACTATTTGATATTTTTGTATTTATGTAGTACAAATAGTACGTATTAAAGTAGGTTCTAACTATATTAAGGTGGTGGTATGATATTCCGAATACTATTGCTAACACTGACCAGAACTCGTTCAACTATCAAGAACCAAGAACCAGGAGGCCACCAAAACCAAGCTAACCCAAAATGGGTTCAGTGCCTCTTATCCAATCATCACTAGTAAGTGTCAGATTCCCCTCTCACCCTCGATTTCAAAGACTCTATTAACTAATAAGACAACATCTAAAGCAAGCCCGCAGTATCTCTTTTCTATCTTCTCCATCAAACCCATCCTGACTTTAAGCGAGAACCTATCATCACCAAGATAGGCACAAAGAATGTCTGAGATAGATTTACTTTTCAAGAACAATAATATTACACCAGGCCACTCTTCACGTGCAAATTTGCACTTTCTAAGGTACTGAATTATTGTATAGTAAGAGATAGTAGGAAGTGTGGTTTAGAGTTACAATACTTACAAAAGATTCAAGAATATTTTATAAGTTATACTCTTCATATTCCAATTAAAGCATAAATTGATGAGTACCGGTTAATTTATATTCCTTCGTCCAACCACTTATATAATTTTGGACTCTGCTGTTTTTCTCTTCCTTGCCTTCCTTTTTGCCCCCCAAATTCTGCTTAGCTTATCTTATGGCTTACTCGTGCCTTGCTCGTACCCTACTAGTGGCGTATTGGTGACTTACCTTGGTCGTGCCTCTCTTTATCAGCCAACATCTAAAATGCCCTCCAACGCAATCGGGCCTTGACCACACTAACTCTAATCAGGTAGGATCAAGGACCCAGAATAAGCAACAAATTTGCTTCTAATCACACCAACACAGAACTACAAATTCAAAACTTCAAGGTTCATTTTTCTAAAAAGAGAAGCGACTAACTAATAACCCATCTATCCCACCAAACACACCCCGAACTTTTACCCTCAAAATTTACCACACGCAGCACCCCTTCTAAGAACCCCCAAAACCACAGCCTTTCTCTCCACCTCCCCCGTTTCCACCCCTACCCCCTCAACTTTCTCTCTCTCATCACAAATACCCCAATCCCCCCTGCAAACCAGCAAGTTCCTCCCTCACCTCCTCAACCCCAACCCCCACCCTCCCAGCAACTTCCGCCCGCCTCTGACTACCCAACTCACACCATCTCCCCAAAATACCCCCATCAACAATCGCCCTACCCCCAGTAATACCCTCCGGCGCATCACGATCCACCCTATAAGCCCTAGGATTCAATCCGCAAGGATGATAAAGGGTATTAGTAAGATGACTTGCTAAAGTCGAAAGTCTTCGATATTGAGATTCCGAGAGGGAAGAGAGGATTGAGATCGTCCCCGTTGTGGAGGTGATGAGGAGTTGTTGTGCGGGGATGGTGGCTTCTGCTGCAATCGCCGAGGCGTCAGGAGAGGGAGGGAGAAGAGTGGTGGGTGTCGTGCGGGGGAGGAGCGTGAGTGTAGTGGGGAGGTGACCGCCTAGGGAGAAGGTTGTTCGGTGGAGGAGGAGGTGGCCGTGTAAAGATTTAGGGTCTATAAAAATCAGTCCTCATCCCCAAAAACAAAAACAAAAAACAAGTAAAATAAAAGGAGGGGTAAAGAAAGGGGAGAACATACGCTCAGGATCAAACTGCATCACATGCAAACAGCAATCCGCATCAGCAGCAACAACATACAACTCCCTCCCATCCGGCAACAAATCCGCCGTCAAAACCTCCATCTTCGTTGCACTTTTGCCAAATAACATCATCTTATACGGTTCCTCCGTGTACCCCACGAACCAAACGCCCTTCACCGCATCAGAGAGAACGCACAGTCCTGTACCACGAAGTTCCTTGACAGCAGTGACGTAGCAATTCATATCCATAAAAGCTACGGGGAGTAAAGTCCCATCCTCTTTCAAACCCCGCACCATACATTTCTGACCCTGAGCTACTAACATAAACCCCTGCGTCCCAATTTCAGAAACTCCCGTGATGGCACCACGAGGAATATCTTCTCTAGCAATAAGTTTAAGTTTCTTATTTGTTTCCGGTCGTCCAGGTTCAGGGACTACACTAACGACATCGTAAACATAAAGTCTTCCCTTGATAGCGAGATCTTCGCCCTTGGAGATCGCAGTGCCGACTGTGATTAATTGTTTTCGCTCGTTCGTAGATTCGGAAACTTCGAGGTTGAGAGTTTTGACACACATGATGACTTCGTAGGGATCCATACTGACGGTATCGATGACGGTCCAATTTGTAGGATTGATCAAGCGAAGGTAGCCTTGTTCCATTGTAGGTTTGAAGGAGATTTCCTCACGCTGCCAGTCTCGCTTATGGTCATCGTCCTTGGGCAGCTCGAAATCAGAGCGAGTGCTTGTGCCAGCGACATAACATTCCATCGGTGGATGATAAGCAAGAGCATGGATATCCTCATTCAAAGGTACCTTTTGCAACGAGACCCCAAGTTGGGCGAAATCAGTGTTTTCGGGTAACTGTGCTACTCGAGCAATGCCGTTGACATCTGCGTAGATAAAGCCTCTGTCACATCCGCTTGTATGGAAGGAACTCATTCCTCGGACACCAACACCCTGAAGGCCTATGACTTTAGGCGTGCTTTTAGCACTTTTGATGATGAGGCTGGGGGAGCCACCTGGGAGGAAGACTGTGCTATAGCCGCCCACATTTTCGATAGCTCGCATTGGTTCGTCTCTCGTCTCTTTACCCTCTTCAGCAGTTTCAACAGCCGATACCTCCGGGTTCTTGGCTAGGTGTGGATTGTGAATTTTCAAGAAGTTTAGACTTGAAGAAAGGGAAGAGGATTCTGAATTGACTCGGAAGGGTTCGTATATAGTAAGATCATCGGTAGATAGTCGTAGCTATTAGGTCGTTAGCACAGTTTTTCGTATTCAAGGTGGCTAAAGTACTTACAATAAGGTAGGGACTCTTGGAGACAGAGTCACCAAGATCAGCAACGATAATCTCAGTCAATGTCTCCCGAGCAGCAGATCTCCTTGCAGCATAATCTGCAGAGAGAACCGGCGGAACAAAGCATAAGCCCTCTGCTACGTATACGGGTTTTGATAGGTCGGGGAGAGCGTAAATCTAGGAAGGTTAGTAACGCATGATATAAGGTTGAACTTGCTTTCTTACATGAAGTGCGCCACCAGCACTGAGTAGAAACATCATTATGTTCTGTCCATATCCCGGGCTCTTGTCTGGTTGGACACTGGCAAATGCGCCTGTGGTATCCTTATACAAGCACCCAGTAAGCCATTTAGTAGTCAAAAGAGCTTCATCCTCTCTCTCGACCTCTTCAAGATCATAACTCTCGTCGCAATTCGCAACATAAATACTGGCATCGTCTCGAATCAACAGTATAAACGGGTCGGCCAAGCTCGCGCTGACAATATTTGGTTCAGCACCGGTATCTTCATCTTCCATCTCCAGAATTTGCGCTAGACCAAGATCTGGAAATAGGTTGTCAGCAAATTATCCGTAACCAATACATATTATAGAATAAGACGTCGCGAATACAGATGACACAGTTGCATGTTGGTAAAAAGCTTTTCATTGATGCTATAGGATAGTACATATTCCATAATAGCCCCAGAAAGCAAATGATGGATCCACACAACCAACCCACAGAAAGCTGTAACAGTTCTTGCTTGTTGTCTCGTCAAAGTAAAGAGTATATAGCTTGAAAGGGGGGTGGAAAGAAAAAATGTCAACTCACCACCGTCATACGCTCTTACTTGCGTTTTCACCACCTGGATGATACGCATGCCATTACCCAAGGTTCCTGCTTCGATAGTCGCTCCAACGTCCGAGGAGTATTCAGGTGTCGTTAATTCCTCGAAGCCAGCATCGGTCAGTACGTACACATCCGATTTTTCTGTGTCATCGATCTTTTTCGAAACAATCATGATTCGATCGAACTGCGCATCATTGCCGTAGTCACCACTTAGCTCAGTCTTTTCTTTGGACGCTTGAAGGCCCTTTACAGTCGGTCTTTTGGCCGACATTGTCCACAGTCCTCGAGCTTCAGCAAACTCGAATTTTCCCATAACCTTAGGTTGAATGCTCCTATGAATAACAGCCAGTGATCCTCCTCGGTTTTTTCCCGTGGCAGCAACCAATTGGAGATCACTCCTGACATCTTCCGATGTCCGTTTCTCCTCGTCATTTTGGTAAAGGGCAGAACTTCCGAGAACAACATCTATTATGGGCGCAATGTTCACCAGGGAATCGTGGATCTGAAAGATATAATCGCCAGCTTTACTGCTGGTAGCCTCCGCAGGGTTGGAAGCAGCTTGGGTGGTAGCTGGTGCACCGCCATACAGCTCGTCATCAGGATCGTCGTCATCTTCATCCTCGTCTTCATCGAGGAGTTCCTCATCAATTCCCTCAATGAAGTCTAGGCGTGATTTTCTTCGAGATACTTGATTAGACTTCCGGGTCCAACCCAAGACAACAGAATCAGCTCCTTCGCTGCCAACAAACAGAGCATTTGTTCCCAGTTGATTGATTGTTGAAGCACCACTGGATAGGACTAGACCACCAGACTCTTTCGCAACTCGTCGGATACTCAATCCTGAGACGGATCTTCCATCCATGCGGAAACTCAGAATAGCAAGCTCACCAGATTGAAGAATTATAAGCATTTCACCATTTTGAATGGACAACTGTTCAATTTCACAAAACTCAAGCCGCATATCAAGATCTGCTTGATTTACGAGGGCGAACGAGGTCGACTGTTTTGCAAATGGGTTCACGGCTACTCCATTGGCCTTGCCTGCTTGGTCGATATGGATCAACTCGTTGCCACCCACCAACAGAGCTCCGCCGACTGGAGCGGGAAGTGGCACAATTTTGAAAAGATCAAAAGGTAGACCTCCTACGGACAGAATTGGAGTAGATGCTTTCTGGTGTAAATCGAGTGTGAAAACCATGTATGACAGATGATCCTTTCTTTCATGTAATAGAGATGATGATGGCAACTGGTTCGATGACAGTATGCCAAAAGTCGGTTCGCGGTATTCGTAGAGAAACGCGAGATGTATTGGGTAGATCAGGTTGAGATTGAGAGTCGGCAATCGAAGGACAAATGAAGCGCCATACGGTGTATCCGCCTTGTCGCTATCACCATTGGTAATCTTCGCTGCTTGACTCTCTGGCCGCGGTCCATCCAATTCCTCGTCCCAATCGTCCATGTTTACATCCTCATCTCCTTGCTTGAAAGGCAGAATTGCAAGATTGCGTGCGCCAAACTTCAAAGCAGCACATCTGTTTCCAGGATCTGCTGTCAGGTAATTGACAGAATCGCCAATATCTGTAGTCCACGGGCTCCCTTGGAGGTCATCTTGTTCGTAGTAATGGATCGAAATTGTTGATATTCCAGGGCGCTCTGGGTCCCATTCCACCAAACTGAGCTTCGCATCCTTGAATCCGACAAGCAGTCCTTGCCCGCCTGATTTGGAAGAAAGAGTCTTGATCCGGGCCAAAGATGTGATAGTTCCCGAGATGTTATATTCCGCAATGAGGACCAGCTTCGTTTTGGTGGATCGTGCTGGAGGGCGGGCGATTGAATCGGGACCTAAGAACGAGGATTCTAAACCCTCGTCATCGTTTACTCTTCTGTCGAAGACCTTATCCTCCTTGGCGGCCTTTTCCTCCTCTGTTGGCTCGTCGGCTTCAATTGAAATGGTCTTGAGGGAGAAGATTTGGAGCAGGGAGGTCTTTGCGACAATGAGGTTGTTCGACTCGGCGGAAAGAAAGGGCAATCGGAGGGAGTGGGAGACAGCTGTAGGAGGTGTCAGCTCCGTGTAGCATTGCATTATGAGAGATGCAAGCAGTGGATCGTGTGCCTCATCTCAATCGGTCGCTGGAATAAGATCGGAATTGTGGAGTTGTGAGCTTTGGAGAGAAATGATGTTACTGACGCTTTGCGCCGCCATTCACAGCGAATCACCATCCGATTGCCAAGAAGACAGGGATGGGCGGTCCAGAGCTCCTTCCTTCCCTTCAACCCTGTTTAATAGGAAACTAACGACGTCAGCGTCAAAAACGTCAGGAGCTTCACTTGTATGTCAAATGTCGGCCTGCAACTGAAATCGCAGCTGGTCTTTGACAGGATATTAGCATTTGTATCTTCTCTACATATTCCTACCTGAAGGATCTCTGGTAGATCAAGTGGAATCTGGTACCCGTAAGTCATCTAACTGAAGCGTGGTCTAGCTCCACTGACGCGACTTAGCATTCAGGATTCCATCGCCACATATACTCCGCGCTTCATATCTTCGGCGAAAGCGCATCGCATCCCATCGCAATCATGGCTTTGATCCAAACAGCCTTCATCTGGGTGGCATATGCCGTCGCCGTGGGCCTCGTTGCTCTCATTGCTGCCATCTTCGCATACACATACCAAACCCCTCGGGACCGCTCGGCGCTGGTGTCGACTATCACCATCATTACCTTAACCTCTCTGCTGGCAACCGTTCTTCTGCTTCCCGTCGACATTGCCTTGGTCAGCTCAACAACCTCCACGAAACTCGGCCGAAAGAAGGATTGGGCTACCCCAGAATCCGTGGAAAACATCCTCTACACCCTCAAGATTGTTTACTATGCGCTCTACAGCTTGGATGCCGTCCTCTGCCTCTTGGTCGTGCCATTTACCTACTTTTACTACGAAGAATACGATGAGGTAGATTCGGAAGAAGGGAACCAGACCATTGCATCAAAGGCATTCGGCGCGTTGAAGTACACCTTGGCGTTTGTTATATTGGTGGTAATCCTCTTCCTGGTTGGTTTCTTCGTGCCAGTCGCCAGGGATCGCAATGGAGCCCATATGGATCTGGATTATTTCAAACGCCTACTGGCTGAGAACCGTGGTGAGAGAGCCTTGACTTTTGCTCTGGGTTTGCTCATCTGCCTTGGGACTCTTCTTTATGTTTTATATACCGCCGTCGGATTGGCACTGCTTCCTATTTCTTTCATCAAATCCGCGCCTTCCATCAGTGCTCCTCAACTATCCGAGACCACTGCTTCCGCTCTCGAACAAAACCGCGAGAGGCAGCGTCAATTGGAAGGACGAAATGCTGGACGGGATGGCGGTATGCCAGCAAAGGACCAACGGGAACTCGAGTCTTTGGTGCGTGAGGAGCGCACTCTGGTCCGCCGAGAGCGACTTGCTGCTGAGGCTCGAGGTGATGGGAAGAGTTTTATTGTCAGAGCCTGGACCAAAATATGTGCCATTTTCCGACCTCTAAAGCTCATTGGGGGCATCCTCCTCTTGTTGCTTGCAATTGTAATCTGGGTATCTATGTTGATCACTGGGATTGACAAGGCCAAGAATTCAATCTGCAAACAACACTGTGGTTATGTTCTAGGAAGGTATGTTCACAAAGAATCTCTGTACTACCAGAAAGCTAATGAATCCTAGCATCAACGTTTTCCAGCCCATCAATTATATTTTTGTTCAAGCCTCTCGCGTCTTCCCTGTCGATTATGTATTAATGGCTCTTTTGGTCCTTTTCCTTTTCAGCAGTTCCGTAGCAGGCATTGCTGCTGTCGGCATCCGATTCCTCTGGGTTCGTCTTTTCGAGATTCGCAAGGGACATACTTCACCCCAAGCTCTACTCATGGCAACTGTTATGTTGACCTTGATAATGCTTGCTATCAACTACTCGCTCACAATGATTGTTGCTCCACAATACGCTATATATGGTGCCCAAACTTTCTGCAGCAATCCAACAAGACACCCCGACGATCAGCCAGACTGCTCAAACCACCCTGAACTTGTCACTTCTTGCTCGGAGCTTTCTTCTGACATCGGTTCTAAGAATGTATGCACGCCAACCGTTGTTTCTACCTTCCTCAACCGGGTCACTTTCAACTTTCCGGTTTTTGGCGCTTTGGCATTTTGGGCTCAATTCGCTTTCCTCGCCGTGTTCCTTCTAGTTTTTGTCACCTCATTATTCAGGGCACCAAAGTTAAATCTTAGCCAGCTTGATGAAGATGCAGAGGCCGATGAAGAGGAAGGTCTTCTCGCCAGCACTGGGAGGAGATTTGGAGCGACTTGGCAAGATATCAGAGGCAAGGCCAAGAAACCATCAGGGTCATCGGGACGCGGAATTCGTGGTGATGACGACCATATCGATCAGGATTAGGATGTCGTGATAACAGGAAGGACGAAATTTAGCATCAGCTTTTTTTTATAAATTCTTTCGCAAATTCTTGTATTGCCTTAGTGTTTCTTTGGGGCGGTTTTTTTCCTGTTTTTGGGGAGTCATGACAAGCGGGCGTTTACAAAACCAAAAGGTAACATACGAGGGAAATGGTTGGGTAGCACAAGGGTTCTTCACATTTCTGATGATAACAAATTGAGTTTTTTTCTTCTTACCGTCGTGTCGAAACTCAATTGAGGTTGTTGCCTGTGGAGGATCAATCATTTTTTATTCACAATCAGCAGTGCATGCCGTGCGGCGTATTGTCCGTATAAGCTTGCATCAGACCACATCACGAACCTACTGTGGCTTATCCTTCGTCCAGTGACAAGTTGCCCTGGTGAGCTGCAAAGGCGTGCATGCTAGACGAACCGCTCAAACAAGCGCATTCAAGCCACCCAGCCGAAAGTTCAAGGGTCCGAATGCGCCAAGGCGAATCGATGAAGCCTTTCAGCTGGAACACTCGGATACTCAATCCGTGTTCCTTGGCTCGCTTGGCTTACAAGAGCGTTCTAGAGTTCCAGTTCCTGACATTAGGTCGTGGTTAGGAGGATCTAAATATTCCCGACGGGTCAGTTGTTCATGTCCATGTATATACTTGAAGACTTGGCAAAGCCCTTTCTGGATTTACAGCTCTGACAGCTGGCTCTAAAACATTGGCAACTTCCGGGGTAACTTCCGGGTCTTGCCACAACGGTACAGGAACATGAGAGGGTTAGTGAGTGATGATTAGGCGGTATTGTCTATTGTTTGCCAAGTGCTTATGAGGCGAAGATGGGTTTCTTTCTTGTTCAAAATGGAGGAGTTCCCCCAGATTTTTTGGTAGCTTTGGATTCTCTATCTCACAGACTTCTCTTCAAGCTGACAAGTTGACACATCATGTTTTTGCATAGCTTACTACTTTTGGTGGTGCAGTTGTGCCTTGCAGCAGCTCAGGTATTACCTTTCGCCGTTACTGGGTTTATTGAAAGGTGTGTTCTGTAACTCTAACTTGGGTTGACTTGCGCATACTAACACGATTTAGTGCAACACCAAATGCAGGAACGGCTGTCAATCGTGGTGGTACTGTGAGGATATCTGGGTTTACTGTTGTTATTCCGGATAATCTTCTTGTGGAATTTCCAGCTGCGTTTATTCCGTTTGCTGAATTTACGGCGGGGAATAAGCCTGGGCAAAATGAAGTCTCTGTACGTATCTCTCCTCCTGGTGGACAATCAGCTTCAATTACCCTAAAAAAAAACAACGAGCTAGGAGGGCAGGTATAAGCGTGATGTTTACTGCCGCTTTTATTGTCCACCAGGAGCTCTCTCACCAACCCCCCATAAGCACAATTCTAACAACTCATCAAGATTACTGGAAACGTAGTCAACGACCAAATCATCGCTGGCCAAATGACATATTCTCAAATCGATCTCGCATTCGCGTCAGGAATCATCGATTCCCTCAACTTTGATGGGAGAATCGTCATTGAAAATGGTCCTACTCTTAGGATCAACGACCCTAATGCTGTTTACAGTGCTGGATTTACGGCGATTCCTATGTTTACTGCGGATGATGAGAATCCTTCTATTACCAGTTTTAGTGGGTTTCCGGTTTGTGTTCCGAGGAGTGCTGCGGATGCGAAATGTCCGAGTGCGAATAGACCGCCCGCTGGATCTCGGTGAGTTGGATTCTTTGGGTCTTGGGTTGAGATGGTCCTGATGAAAGAATTTTAGAATCATTCCTGATGCTACACATATGGCTCCCTTGAAAGTTGGGGATTATATCGAGTACTCTGGGATACAGTCTAGTACTGAAACTGTTGTTTACAATATCGTTGCGAATATCGATATCACCACCAGTGGAACCCAACCGGGCTTCATTCGAGTTGAGGATGTCATTATTGGAGTTGCGAATGTAGACGCAAACGTTGAGGCTGCACGCCATAGAGTAATTTCCCCCTTTTCATCTCTTGAAATATTCTCATTCTAATCACAACTCTCAGTTCATTGGTCTAGCCTCTCGCTCAGATCAACTCATCCGAGTCTTCGCCATCGACGAAGATCCTTGCACGGGAGCAGAATCCGACCGTCTCATTACCTCGACCACTCCTGATGGAGCAGCCAGAAACAAGTGGTCTGTCGATGTCCCCAAAAACTCCAACATCGGATTGTACACCCGTAACTACAGAATCACAGTTGGCGAGACCACTACAACAACCACAGATGGTATCATCGCAGGCCAATACGTCCAACCCGTAACCGAGTGGATCTTCCCCGAACTAGTAACTCCAGGTGGAGTTCCTCAGTTCAATGATTTCTCCAACATCGGCCCTCTAGCAAATGGATTCGGACCAATTGGAACCACGATTTTCGGGCAACTCAAACCTTGGCCTGGAGCAAACGCCCCAACACCATCAAAGACAAACTGTGCACCCCCTTCAAGTACCACATCCACAACTCCATCTCCCACCTCCACCGAACCAGTAGCACTCGTCGCAAACGCCGGTCCAGACGTAGTAGCCTTAGGCGGCGTCTCCCTCCTCCTCTCAGCAAACAACACAGGTTCCGCCGTCCCTGTCTCCTCCCTCTCCTTCAACTGGACACAAACCGGTGGTCCAGCAGCCACTCTAGGCGCCACCAATGCAGCCAACCTCCGTCTCACCCTCCCCCTCGTCTCCGGGTCGGCTGTCCAGAGAACCTTCCAAGTCCTAATAATTCACACACCCTCAAACTCCAAATCCAACGACACAATCCTCGTCACCTCCTCCGCAACAGGCCAAAACGTCTTCGATCACCCAGTTATCGATTCCCTAACTTGGGCTTCCAAGCAAAGTGGTACTGCTACCGCGTTGGCACATAGCGATTTGGTTGATCCGGCGGCGAGTATGAGGGTCGTGTTTAATGGTGATAATGTTGAGCGGGCGATGACGAGACAGGGGGTTAGTAATGATGGGGTTGTGACTTATAATTTTAATTCGAGGAGTATACCGAAGTTTACGAGTGCGACGGTTAGGAGTTATATTAATAATGTTGCGGTTGGGGGACCGGTTGTTTCGAGTACTAATGTTGGGGCTGGTTAAGGTTGGGTTTTGTGTGTTTCTTTTGGGCGTTTTGGGATGGGTTTGAGGCGAGCGAGCGAGTATATAATTTGTGGAATGAGGGGGATTGTGTATAAAGAGATGAGAAATGATATCATGATACAAAAAGCAACAATCATTTGGCTAAGCTTAAACTACCTAAATTCAGCAAGAACCCGAGGTACTTTCTGCCAACATCCAATTATTGCCCATGCTGTGATACAAAATCAGGTTTTCTCCCAGTATTCAATTATTGCATTTCCTCCCAATGGTGTGATACAAAATCAAGATTCTCTCCTCCATAATCTAACACTCCATGATACCAACTCAACAACCATCAGGAAAATTCATAGCAACAAACGCATCCTCCCCCGCCTCTCCCTGCCACTACAACAAATTAGCATCCGTCTTTCTCGTTAATCCAGGAGCCAGGAGCCAGGAGCAATGATTAAAGATAAAACTTGCTCCCGACCACTCACAATAGAAGCTCAAAAGGGGGGAACAAAGGGAAAAGTCGCATACCTCATCCTCCGTCTCCCCATCAACAACAACCTCCGGCCAAACAGCATCAAAATGATCCCACCTATACTCTCCCCTCACACTATTCTCCTGAATATACTCCGCACATTTAATAGCACTGCTTCTCCTATGTTTATCGAAGTTTTTCCATCGGATGTAGTAGCCATCTGAGTGAACGGTGACTATGTATGGATTAAATCTATCGACCATTCTCTCGATGTCAGCACGACGATCGCCGCGGGGTTTCAGGTATCTATGAGCGATGAAGACGAAGTTTTTTGTGGTGTGGGGGTGCACGCTGGTGAGGGGTGTGAGTAATTCTGGTTTTAGGTCGGGGGGTTCGGGTTCTTCGTCTTCGTCTTCGTCTTCGTCTTCGTCTTCGGGGAGATTTTTGGTGGTTGCTTCATTGACTTGCCCGTTTTCGTTTTCGTTTGCGTTTTGTGTACCGACATCGTGTGTTTCTGTATTTGATATAGCAGGATGAGCCGCATATGCAGGTGCAGCAATAGAAGAGGATTGAGTGATGGCAGACGAAGTGGTAGAAGAAGATTGAGTGACGGTAGACGAAGTAGCAGAAGTCGTTGGGCGGGGTGGTATTTGGGGGTTCGTTGTTTCTTCATCGGGAATATCGTCAGTCAAATCGATAGGCTCTGATGAGGAGATTCCTGCAGGCTTCTGACCATAAGATTAGCTTAGCTTTTTTTTTTTTTTTTGGAAAGAGTGAATCAAGAAATCAATAGATCACTCTTCATACCTTTTTGATTGCGCCAGCTCGTTCGACACGCTTTGGGGAGGGGAGGTCGATGACAAAATCTGCCTTTCGCTTATTCTGTCATTGAGAGTTAGCTTTAAACAATTGAATGGCAATCAGCAAAATAGAGGGTTTCTCACCATGTCAGGGGGAGCATATTCTTCGTTTCCATCATCGTCGTCAAGACCAAGCTGATGATCATCCCCAAATCCATACTCAAGATCCTCCTCAACATCATTGGTAATACCATTATCATGCTGATCCTCATAGCTATACTCAAGATCCTTCCTAACATCATTGGTGACACCACTATCATACTCCTTGCCTCGCTTATTCTGTGACATCTGTCCGTAAAAATCAGTACTGAACATTTGAAGCGAAATTTAGTAATTGGGAACCATTTCTTACCTTCTCCAGGTGAGACTCTCCATCGTCAACACCAAAATCAGATCCATAAGCAAACATCTCATCCTCCGCCTCAAAAGCAACAGACTTCTCGCGAAACATAGCTCTCTTAGCAACCAAATCACCACGCGTATCCTCTGCATCTTTGTACATCCCATTCGTCGATTGAGGAATAAACTCCAACTTCGGAAACTTAGGTAGCGGGTACTTATCAGGTTCTTCCACGTGCTTCGCCAGATCCCTCTTATAAGTGTCGGTTTTCTCCTGGTTACGCTTGTTCTCACGCTCCTCGGCCTTTGCAACACGTTGAAGCATCTGCGTGTGATAGATAACGAAAGAACGCGTGATCATCTTATTCCAGGGCTTGTGTGCAGCGAGGAGGCGATCGACCGCAGCCATTCTCTGGCTTCCATCTGGATCCTCTTCATCGGTACGGTGGTGTTGATTCTGAGCTTCGTGGGTGTCTTTTTCGTGTTGAACCATGGCTTGGACATATTGCGATTTCAGCCAGGAGGATTTCCATGGGATTCCGACCTCGGTGAGGTATTTTCGTAAGTATCCAGCGCTTCGGTTGTTGTAGTCTTTGGGGTCCTTTGGGGGGGCCATGATGATATCGGTGGGGAGGGGGAAAGACAGAAGAGAGATGAAGAATGAAGGTTGGTGGAACGAGAAGAGCTCGAGAGGGTAGAAGAGGAGAGATGAATATGCAATTTTGACGCTAGTCGCGCTAGTTGCACTGCCTCCATGAAAAGCTATTCACTGTAAAAAAGCAAACACTACTCTGTCCTCAACACTAGCAGGGGTGCCCAGCTAGCTTCTTACTAGTGTAGGGTTAGTTTCAATGCCATGACCTAAGGTGGTGCATGCTTTGTTTACTTATCTATAAAATACATATCGCGTAACTAGGTTTTATATCAATAAAACATTTAACAACAACGAGGTACGCCTTAATTACTCCAATTTCAAGTACTCCACCATTGAAATGTATAACAATTACCTGTTATCGGTTTTGCAATACTAAGAACGCGGGGTTGCTTTCCGAGGACTTAATTGACCTACTTTCCTATAACGGGAGAGTGCGAAAGGGTGTCTCTTCCGCCAGGGATTACTTTAAATAGGTGAGTTATCTTGTTGCTACTAAATTCCTTTTTTATCTTAGCTAATTCGCTGTTTGGTTTACTGCGGATATCAATTTGAAAATACCCCAAAAAAATACTGCCCCCCAAATGCCCACTCTCGAGGGTAGCTCATTTCAGACAATTCGTAGAAGATAGGTAGCTGGGAATTTTACATCGTGCTTTTGCTAGTCATTCTATATGTTAACTTGCTTATTTGAGTATATCAAGGAAATGGTTTGAAGTTGGTGGGTGGTTAGGGGTGGGCAGGGATTCGCCGAGGGGTGAATTTCTCATAGATGTGTTTGATGATTGGGATTTATTATTGGGGCAGGCGCGAAGGTGTGATTCAAGTAAGATGCCGACGAATCCTCATGGTGCATAAAGGGTAATTTGTTTACTTTCGTGCCTTCTTTTTTTGACAAATGGCAAGTTTTAATGGAAACGTGCCTTCCTTAGATGAAAGTTTCAACGTTAGCCGAGATCACTTTCGACTCCCGTCCCACAATCCCGCAGCCTTTTCCACCCCCGTCTTTTCAAATTACTCCAGCAACTTACAAAGTTTCAATCCACCTGCGCGTAGGGCCAGGTGTACACTCAACTTCGAGCTCTGCCGGTCGCAATTGCAGTTTCACCTCCATCTCAGCCAGATTCAAGCACTCGGGTCGCAACTTCGAGCGCTATGGTTCTCAACCTTTGACGGCCAACCTCTACCTCAACCTCAATCACGCCCACAACACAATCTCCTCTCCAACTTTAGCATAAGAAAAATATATCGCAAAAATGGCAGAAGGCGAAGAAAGCGTGATTCTCAATTCAAAGGGCCTAGGAGATGGTATCGGAACAAAGGGTCTCGACAATACTAGAGGCTCCGTCCTTTCACCATTGGCTACGTCTTTCTCAATGGAAGAAAGGGTGAGTTAAAAGTACCTACTGATACTGAGTGGTACTAATGTATGAACCAGCCTGGCACCCAACAAAACGGATCAGATACAGAACGTGAAGTAAAATGCTTTGAGTACAACTGTTATCACTTTGAAGACAATGGGGCCGATATCCGTGCTCTTCGTCAGGTGCCTAAGAAGGGATGGATTCAGCACGACTTTCGAACTCAGGGACTCAGCGAACTGCGAGATTCCATACGCCTCCAGCTTCGATTCTCCCACCACGGTCTCCGGTTGCAATCCCTTACACTTTTGTTCAAAGGCGAGGGTTTGGGTAGAGATTTGATGAACGAGTTGGATTTCGAAGCAGAAATCTTACCACAACTTCGAAGTGAAGATAAGGAGTCCTTTTTCTCGGTCGTCATTGAAGCTGGAAAACCGACTTTTGAAGAATGGCCACTCCCGACATACATCACTGACTTATTCTGGTTGGAACTCCCCCAATATCTTCAACCACAACAACGTCAACAACCCCAGCAACACCAGCAATGTCAGCAGGGCCACAGATTTTCAAAGAGGGGAATGACCCAAGATATCAGAGTTAACGAAAATGGTCACTTTGACAGTTCTTATTAAGTTGGGCGCAAATCAGCGAGGGAGGACTCTATTTTCCACGAGCCCACCCTCAACAACCTCCACTCCATCATATTCGCTTGCCATCAAAATTCGCACCTCAATGCTGTATTGCTAGGGGGAGGTACCATTTATATTATGGGAGGGACATTGGGCAATCTGAAGCTTCTCGTTGATTTCAAAATTTCGAGGATGCTTCGCGAACAGTAAAATGACTTTCACACTTGCCTACCATACCCCCTTCAAAAGTTACTTCTCAAAAGAATTTCGCGTAGTCTTTTCACGCTATGTTTTCGTAGAATTGTTTCCAAATCTATTGCTTTGCCACGGAAATTAAAAGTGCTGAGAACTTGTGCCATTAAAATTACCTTATATTGCAAATTCAAGCTTATTTAAACCCTAAGCCCAGAATAACCGCATCAATTAAGTCAGTCCCTTCGTCCTCCTCTCCCTTATCACGATGTTCCCGAATAAACAATCTTTTCCACGAGGAAGGTCCTCCACTTCGAAGAACATACGACTTCGTTCCTGCAAAATTTGAAATCGTTTCTTGAAAGACCGTACCGGCAATTCCAACAATATCTTGGTGGCTCTGAAACATGATAGCCTCTTGCCTCAGCTACAACAATAAAAATCAGCACAGTTTTGGTATTGAGGTAATCTTGGAACTTGCCATCTGGCACTTTGCACTCTTGATCGATTTGATGGAGTTGCAATGTTTCATAGCAACTCCTCCGAAATGTCCTCGGAGCGGGTAATTTCTAAATTGTCGTCGATCAACAGGAGGTACACCTGCTCAAGCCAGAGGATAACAAAGGCTTTCAACAACTCCTTTCCTTGAAGGGCTTCAGGCTGACCAGCTGAGCTCAATTGGAAATAGTAACTGAGACAGGCGACCTGGCCAATCAACCTTGAGAGTATCCAAATCAAGACCCACTCGTTAGAACCTGATAAAAAATACTCGAAGTAAGCTCTGCGATCATTGTGGGTGCTGATTGGTGGTCCGTCAGAATGCTTATTGGAGGTTTTGACGAAATGTGGCGAGGCGATCATCCAACTAGTGATGGTCAGGAGGAGAGAGTAAAGATCTTTGGGAGGTGCTTCAATTACCTGCAAACTGGGAAAAGTGTAGTCATAATTCTCACATACCATTTGTCTCTCAACGATGGTTGCATTCCCTTGAGATAAAGTGGCTTTTCCAACTCCGCGGCTTGTCGCATAGTTGATGGCAGCACACTCCCCATCCGGCCTTCATCTAAATCCCCTTCGATAAACATCCAAAGAAGCCAAAATTGGTTCAAATTCTTGCGCAAACTTTTGTATATCTTCTTTTGATCTAGCTAGATGGTTTGTGGGGCGCTGGCTGAAAGGTCTACCGTTGTACGGCGAGCTGTCTGTGTATCGAAAGAGGTTTCCTTGAGAAGTCTGTATCCCCACGTCGAATTCAAGAGACGCGTTGGAAACTGGCGCTCCATCTCATCGACTAATTTGTGGGGGAAGACTTGAATGGTTGGTTCGCTGGCGATGAATTTTCGCAGGAGGCCTTGTAGTGCCTGCCTATCTGCAAGGTCAACTGGAAGGAACGAGTCAGCAAAGGTGTCATGAAATCTGTTTAGAATGGTTAGCGTACCACACACTGGGGTAGTTTTCGACATGGCTCAGAATTTCCAGGGTGGCATGTGAGGCTGTGGTTGTAGATGTCTTCTCGGGCGCGCCAATTTGTTGTTGTTGGTGGAGTTGTCTCCGGGAAGGTAAGAACTCAATTCGAGAGGACCTCAATTTTATGCCTCGCTTAAGGCATCAAATAATCTACATAATCTAATCTCTAATTGCTTCAATTATCTGAATCTTTTAATTTAACCTTATTCGAGGAACCAGTTTAAGTTGGATTTTGCAGGAACATGTTATGCCCTTGAAACTCTCCTTTTGTAAAATTATCTAGTTAATTCAATTTTGCAAAACTCTTCATATAGCTTTTTGAGGTAGATCAAGTTAAAATATATTGTTCAACAGAGTACTCTATCTCTGTACATCTCGAACTTATGTTTTACTTGATTATTCTAAAGATTTGGTTACTATTGAATAATAGTTTTTAATTAAATTAACCCATACTTTCTGTTGTGTGTCTGGTTTATTTCAACGTTAATTAATTTAGGATAACTTGATTACTATAAATCACAAGCTCGGCTCGAGTAGTTGATTTTGTGGACTTGAAGATGAGGCTTGGCATATTTTGACGACCGTTGAATAACTGGTTTAGCGAGTTCCAATCTTTCCGATCTAACTAGTACCGACGTTGAATTTTTTAGCTTATGATCCCTCCCTTGGTTCTCGCCAACATTTACAGCCACTTAGCTGTTGTGTTTTTGAAAGCTGTGCCACAAAGCTACCAACTTGAAGAACCAAGGCAAATAAGTTACCAGTAGCAAGAATGACTTGAGCTTGGAAAATCTCGAGTACCCTATCAAGTAAAATGACGTCCAAACCAACACTCACGCCATAGATGAACATTGAACATTGAAATTTTAATGGTATGTAATTGACAAGAAAATAGCTTTTTATACCCGGCCCATCCAAATACAAAAGACCGTTGAACGCTGAAGTACTAGACAATCTAACCGCTATGCAAGTGAACACCCCCAAACCTATTGACAAAAATCAGGTTCATGAAACGCTTTGTACAAGAGGTTTGCTGGAAAACAATCCCGCAACTTGGTAGAACATTTCCTCCAAAGGGGGAAGAGCAAAAGCGGGCCCGATATCGAATATTTCAGACAATTCTTGTTGGGTGACGACTGGGGTATCGTTGTCTTCGTCGTCGTCGTCGTCCTTGGGAGCGGTACGAATTGGTAATTCTTCCATCTCGTCATCCTCAACAACATCTTCGATCGCAAGAACAGGTGCTTCGACGGGCTCCTCCGCGCCCTCTTCAAGCTGGAGTGCTGATGTGGATTGTGCCAAATTGGTGACAACTTGAGTTCCCTTCTTGTGAATAGTGCGAACTTCAGCGGCGGAATCAAGGATGAGATACCCATCAAAGTCAACAGCCGGCAACAATGCTGTCACTACTGTTGGCAAAATCTCTTGGAGCTCAGCCTCAGGGTTGTCTTGTTGGAAGATGAACAGTTCTGAGGATGTATGCTTCAGCGATTTTTTACCCTCTTTCTTGTCAGAATATGAAATGGGAAGGGCAATAGCAAATGTTCTGCTCTTTTTATCGACTGCCAAGTGCACCATTTCTTGCTTCTGCTCAACGGACAAGTCTACCAGACGGGAGCTCAACCTGATTCGAAGTCTGACATCATTCGATACTAGATCATAAACTGCTAAGCGGCTTGCGAGTATTATCAAGTCCTGGCCAAGGAATTCCATATTGGTGAGCTCTCCTTCAAATAAGTTCGTCTGGGAATGACGAATGGCCCCCGAATGCGAATCAAGAAAATTGATTACGCCAGCTTGGCCACTGCATCCTGTAGCTAAGACTGAACCATCGTCAGAGAATGCGACGCAGCCACCGGTAACGGGCTCAAAAGCTTTGCCAAGATCCTCTGGTAATTCTAATTTTCCAACAGAGATAGCATGTTGACAACGCCAGTTACGAAGAGCCTTTCCGGATTGATTTCTTACCAGAACACCATCTCTTTTCCGCGCCTTTGTCGACCATATACAAATAACCCCGTCTTGACCGATAGTTGCAAAGCGTGACGACTCGGGATCAGCAGCAAGGTCTAGTACCCGACCAGGAGAAGCAGAGTTGAGCGCGAGAGTATGGGGTGCATCGATACGCGATACAAGCTCCCACAAAGCAGTTTCCTCATTCCGTTCCCAAAACTTCAAGAATACTTCTCGTCTATTTAGTCGCTCAGTTTGAGCTTCTTCTGGACTAAGTCCAAGATGAAGTAAATCTCTTGCTGGGGGCATCCATTCTTCCACGGTCGCCAACCATTTCCCATCGTGTGATATTTTCATATGAGACACCCTTGGCTCTGACAACCGATGAGCATTCGGAGAAGAATTTTTGTGGGTGGTATGCGCCCTGGTGAGGGCTTGGCGGGAGGTACTGTGGCCAGACCCAAGATCGAAAGTTTGGAGAAATGGCGATCCGACAATGAGGGGTTCCGCCCGATTGATTTCTTGAGTTTGACCAACTGCGAGGAATAATTGGGAGGAGGAAACGGGGCTGATGGCTGCTGGAGTACGCTGGACCAAGGGTTCTTTCCAAGATTCCTCACGTAGTCTCCTAACCTGGGATTCAGGGGTGTTTTCTTCAATCAAGACGCTTGCTTGAATTCCAGCAATGTTGGTAGTAGGGAGTAGTTCTGCGGTAGACAAGACCAGTGAAGAATTGTCGGCAAGCTGAATAGCATATGACGACCCCGAGGGAGAGATTGTAACATTTTGAATGGTTGCAGACATATTAGGTAGAAATTGTTTGCTTCCCGTATCCAATTGCCATATCACGAGAACTGTTTCAGTTCCTCCTGAAATGATGTAGTTTCCTGTAGAATGTTAGTCCAAAATCCATTCATGAATTGTGCAAACCATACCATCTAGAGACCACTTTACTGTATGGACAGCCTCTCTATGCCAATGCAATTTGCGTGGTATAATGTTGATTCCTCCCGGGAGCTTGCCATCCTGGAGTCGGTGAAGGTTCGCTAAGAGATCCTCATGTACGAAGATGGAACCGAGAACGTCTCCAACAACCAGGTCGACTACGGGCCGGCTCAACTGTTGCGCTGGGTTTTCTGCCACAGGTCTCTTGGAGACTTTTAAATCTAAGGAGCAGATTGTGTCCGCTGATTCGAATACCCGGAATTCGTATCTGATTTTGTCCACCGTGCCAAAGTTGGCTGACCTCAGATTTCCAAGGATAATTTTATTTCCAGACGTGGCAGCGATGACAGTACCTTCGTGTCCGGTTTTTATAAACTCGATACGGCTATTACATGTGTAGATCGTCCTTGCCATGGGTTCGGTGGTCGTCAGCTCGTTTGCAGTCACTCTCCATACGTTATTTTTCCCGACTTCGGTTGTAAAAACAATGTCCCGTCTCCTTCCAGCGGATTCCATTGATGCCACTGTCATGTATATACACCCCGTAGACGAGATCATCCAAGAGTCTTCGGCACCTGCGCCTGTCGTCCAGTCGACTTTGAAAATCCTGCCATCCGAACAGGCGACCCATACAAGGCTCGGTGTTGTTGGCGACAAGGAGAATGAGACAACTCGTGTATCTGGCAGTGGTTCGACAACGTTGAGCTTGATTGATCGAGTAAGAAGAGAGGTTGCGGTGGAATAGACATGGAGCGTGGTTCGGCTGGCCAAAATGATATGTCTATGCGATTGACAGTCAGTGTTGAGATCAATACCGGAAACAGGACTGATCCTTACTTTTCATCTTTTGTAAAAACCTGCTCGTGGTTCAGCATTCGCCCTCCTATTGACTCTGAGAGCGCCCATGGCTGCAGCTTGTGCGCACCAGCATCCTTTTCTGTCTTTAATGGCATCTCGGTTCCTTGTTCGAAATCACCGGCATGCATTGAGTCAAAGTCAATGGCTTCTGGGGACTGCGATTTTCCCTCGCCACCATCCTCAGTTCCATTGGCCCCGTTTGTCTTTATAAGGCTCGTGGCCGTCGCATTTGGTGGATGAAAAGCTGCTTCCCAGCCCGCAGCTGCGCCGATAATTTTTACTGGATTTGTCGCAGTCTCGAGAACGGATTTCGCACGCTTAGGAACATCTTGGACCTCCAAGGATCCTCTCTTGCGCTTCAGTATGGAAGCCATGGTATTGTCGGAGGGTTGGTGAAGTGGTCGTGGGGTTGAATATTTTTTTCCTTATCGGTCGGCAAGGCTGATCTGATCTCGCGAAAAAGTCGACGGAATTATTTTTTAGCGCGGCCTTGAACTTCTTTTGAAAGCAACCTTGAATCCACGCGACAAAGAGCACAGCTTCCCACCATAACCATCCACCGCTCGCGCAGACTTACCACTTCCTGCCCGGCACATTGAGTCAAGGTCTATCCATTCGATTCTTACAAAATGATCATTCCAGTGCGCTGTTTCTCCTGCGGGAAGGTACGGTCCCTCCGCCTATACGCCCCTCCTACCTCAACTAATGCAGTTAATACAGGTGATCGGAGACCTCTGGGAGCGCTATTTGAAGCTTATCGACGAGGGGATCACGGATGGGTTAGTTTGATGGGATACACATGTATGGCAGATGGAGCTTTGGATGCTGATGATTTATCAAGGGACGCTATGGACCAACTTGGCTGCAAGCGATACTGCTGTCGTCGTATGGTCATGACACATGTGGATCTTATTGAGAAACTCCTCAAGTCAGTTCTACCTCGCCCGGCCTACCTTCTTGCAACACCCGCTTATTGGAGCTCTTTTTGCAAATCCATTCTTGCACCAGAAACTGACAATCAATACAGGTACAACCCAGCGGACAGAGACCAAAAGAAAGCTGCTTTGAATTGAAGAACCGAATGCATACATCACCGGCGTCGGAATGGGTTTGGGAATCTCAGCGGTTATTTGATTGAGAGGCGTATTGATAAGGGCGTTGCAGGTTGGGGAGGGGTTCGGAATACACATTTCAGATCCCAATATCAGACGGTCTATACCTATTTGCTTCGCTCCAGAAACCCAGCGTGTTGGAACGCTTGAATACGCGTGCATTTCTCCAATTTCCCAAGGACGCCACAGTTTTTATTGCCCAAAGGGATTGTATATCCGACAGTGCCTCAAGGTCGCAGGCCAGCGCATTTTGGGCCACTGTTGGAAATTCTTCCATTGCACCAGTTCTGGTAAGCCACGAGGCTTGACGATCCTTGAAGTGTTGGTCTGGAGGAAAAAGCAAGTAAGCCAACATCCAACAACGAGGCTTTTTGTTGCTTTAGTAAGGGTTTTTGACATATATGTTCCACTGGAGCGCCTATGCACTCTGCAAACGCGGAGTATGCGTCCAGAATTCCCCTAGTGGCCTCGGCGCATTGTTTCTTACTGCATCTTGAAGTAGTTGGAAGGTTTGAAAGCGGCCCTTTTCGAAGCCAACATGATGAAATTGTTTGTTCTGTCTCTGGGCTGCGTCCTCGAGACCACAATGGCTGTGATATTCTCGTAAAATCTGCCAGTAATGGCTTGTTCTTAGAAATGGGGGCTGCAGAATAATACCAGTCCTCAAGTGAGTTCTGATATGACACAGAGTTTCTGCCCTTGTTACTCAACGTATGATGTTCTTAGTTCGAAAAAGCATTCAAGTGTCATCCAGTCATGTTTTGGATCGTTTTGGTCTCTCCCCTCACACCCACCCCAGCGGGCGGGTGGATCGTCACTCACTGTTCGGGATTGGGACACATCCTTCCCCTCTTGTACCCCTCTCCGAATTATTTCAACATGATTAAGTTACCAGAGCGGCCCATCCCGCGGAAAGGCAACCCTCCAACCTCCACCATTAATGAGGTGCCCGTTCAATAAGTCTAGACAGCTGGACAGTGTGATAGCCAGAGCCAGTGCTTGGTAGCTTATTGGGCAGGTATTGGATCGGCAGATGGAGTTTAAGGTGATAAGAAGGTTGTTTAAGCCCATGCTCCAGGGCATGGGTGAACTCGTGGAGGAGCGGTCTACGGATACAGACCCCAGGTTGATAACTTGGTGGGGGGGTAACCGAAAAGCCCGAAAACAAAGTTGACTTCGAATCGCAAGTTCTGATTCTTCTATGGATTTGGGGTGGACTCAAAACTTTTAAGCGCCGACGCTCATGCAGCCCCCCTCGATCAAGAGACGCGCATATGCGGCTATGATTGGTCACCGCGGGCAGGACTGGCTTGGGCTTTAAATCCACCTGCAGACAACTGTAAAAAAGTGGCAGGGATCGGTTGGGACGATGTTTATTCGTCGTTGTTGCAGCTTTTTGCTCCGTCCTTGGGCAAGCGATCGTGAGCGATCAATAGTGTACCGATCACTCCCAAGCCAAGAGTCTCGATGCGAGACTGGGATATCCGTACGTACAATATCACAATGCGGGACTTTGTAGCCGACGACGAATGCAATTGAGGAGCCTTACCTATCACGCAGTCGTCAGAAAGCCACCTTCTAGAGCACCGAAGGGCCCATGACATGATACATGTCCAACCGAGCCTCTCTTCTACGTTATTTGCGGCACCGACTAAAATTAAACGGCCCCAAACCGTTCCCTTGGGACACCACGACAAGCGCAGTGGTTCCTCCTTGGGGGGAAAGGGTCAAGAGTTTCGGGGTCGTCCCGAATACATTCCAACTCGGCCTCTACAAACAGCTCCGCATGCGCTTGGGGTTCCGTGCTAGCCCTGCCCGCAGTGCTCTGTCGTTGAGCTTGGGCTGTCCTCGACTAACGGTTGGTTGGTGTTGGATCGCCTGGCTCCTATCAAACAAAATATTGTCCCTTTGCTTGATTCTTAGTTGCCAGTTACTTGCAAATTTCGTGTTTGTTTTCTACGTACTGTTTTTCTGCATGCATACTCAAGGTTCTGAGCTGTAAACATTTTCCCTGTGGCCCCTCTAGCTCTCTCGGCTCCTCCTTTCCTCCCCCGTCAGCTTCAAGGTTCCGCAGAGACGGAAATCAGCAAAGACACATCGTGGTCACCAACATATCTCACTAGCATCTCACTAGCATCTCACTAGCATACTGGCATCTCCAGACACCGAAATCCCCATTCAGCCTTAGAGCTCTGACCCACACCAACAATTGGCTTCGTTGCTTCATTGCACCCCCTCCGTCTCCCCCTCTGCCTTCCTCTGCCTCCTTCCTGCGTGGCCAGGGAGCCCTCGCGGTGTTGCATCTTTGTGTTCTCATAAATCACACCCACTGCCACTCACATCCAGCCGGGAGAGGAGTCTCGCATCACACTCTGCCAGCCTGAGAGCCAGCAGCCTGCCCACGCCTCCCCACCACCAGCATTGGTTTGCAGCGCAGCGAGGCTCGACAATGGCACTTGAGAGTCCCCTGGTTCACTCGCCGGCACATATCATGTCTGCCTTCTCGCCCTACACGGACTTCTCTTTATCACCAAATTCCCCAGCACAACACTCCTCCCACCCTTTTCAATCGCTGTTCGTGTTCCCCCAATCACACTGCCTCAATACGTGAAATTGACGAGCCAGTCTTAGTTCCGCACGCAGTTCGGCCGAGTCGAACGGACTCCATCCACACTCGTTTGATTACGGACTTTCTCCCAGCAGCGCGCAAATGGCCAGTCCAAGTGATATGGTTGGTCCATCACCCGTCACTTCCAATGGCACAGAGACGACCGATATCGAGGATGAAGTTGCAGACGAGGCCCAAGAAATTGATTCCGCATCGAGTGTAGAATCTACGGAAGTGCAGCAATCAGTAGTAAGTTCGCGCCTGTGAGGTTGATGAGTTGGCGTGCGCACAGAACTAACACGACGCGCAGTTGAAGCGACTTAGTACGAATCTACCAGACCGTTTCAGAACCACGCTCGACGATGAATCAACAGTATCGGTTATACATGCGCCGGAGGGATATGGGAATTTTGTGAGTTGGATCTGGTCTACTGCCTGGAGCAAATTGCTGACCAGCTAAGGCTACTCCACCAAAAACCATCACACCAGAACAACCACCAGTGGCAGACAGGGCGACTCCTATTCCATATCGACATGAGGAGAATGAGCCCCAAGCTGACAAGATAAGAATGGAATTGCTTGCACCAGACGATAAGGCATTTTACCCCTCTACCCCTCCTCAAGTTCATAGCTAAAGCAAAAAAGACAACACAACCAAGCCCCATATCCCCTCCGCCAATCTCCACAGACGTTGCACCCATCAAATTCGGACTCGAAAACGCGACCCCTCGAGCTCAAACCCGTCAGGAGGTGGAAGCTCTAGGTAGTAGCAAACTAGGGCGGTCCAGCAGTGCAAACAGTCTCGAAGGTTTGTCAACTAACACCAGGAGCCAGCCACATTACTCATGGTTCGCAGGAATCCCAGAAGACCAACAAGAGACCGAAGAAGATGAATTCGATGCCCATACTGTCCACAATTCCGACGAGGAAGTCAACGCCCTGAAGACGGCACTCAATGAATGTTGGACCTTATGCAATACTCTTGCGAGTCTCAGTTCAATACACCGTGAAAGAATATTTAGTTATTCCGGGACAGGGGATGCTCATGAAAAAGCTTGGAAATGCTGCTGGAAGTTATGCCAAAAACTTTACGATAGTCGCGACGAGGACCATGAGACCCACGTTCGACCCACACTTGACTTGTGCCGGGATTTTTGCCAATCATTATTTGATGTTAGACAACATAAAGATGAAGTTGCAGACTCCGTTTTGCGAGTCAGTTTTGAATTGAACAACCATCTTTACAACACACATGATCGCTCGCTTCCCGAGGCGTTTCGTGAGAGGACGCTGGACTTTTATATCACACTCTGCCATCGTCTGATGAAGCAGCGAAACGAACTCGCTGAAGAAACAGATGCACTTTTACGTGCTTGCTGGTCCCTAGCTGAAATGCTTTTTAGCCTTCGTCAGAATAAACGTGACGGGAAAGCAGCAGATGAAGAACTTCTTGGGTCTGCAGTTCAAGCTTGTTGGGAATTATGTGACTTGTTCCGTGAGGGATGGACTCAAGTTAGACCAGAACGAGGCACGCCGCGACCATCCCAAACAACATTTGCACAGACATCTGATCAGATGAGCCGTTCCTCACATACGAAAAGTAGCAGCTTGACGAGTAGCAGTCTCAAGAGCTTAACTGAAAGTCCGGAACCTGTGAAACGGCATGCAAGATATCGTGAGCCTGAAACTCCGACCACGGAGTTTGAGGACACACCTATCTCACCCGAAGAAACCTCACCAAATATTCCGAATATCTTAGTTCTAGGCACGGAAGGAAGTCGTGCTTCGAATGCTCGATGGTCCAGTGCAACTTCGTCTCTTTCGGGCTACTCTCAAGGAAGCCAGAAATCCTCTAGCACAATCACATCCACCAACAACGAGGATGTCAACCTCACACGGCTCAAAGTTCTCATCCTCAAAGCCGCCATGAATGCAGGCTTTACTCGCACAACGCCAACAACATCAGCACCAAGTAAAAACGACCCACCGGCCTTACAGAGTTTTGTCAAAGCACTGCCCACTGGATCTTTCGGATCTTTACCAGCACACGCAGCTCTTCTCACTGCATATCGAAACTTGGTCCTTGGTGACCCAACATTCAGGAATGCAAACTCTTTACCCCCAATGGGGAGAAAAGCGAGTGCAGCGGATGTTGCGAAGAGTGTTGGGTGGATGATGAATAGTGGACGATATACCTTCTTAAAGGATTTGTTCCGATTAGTGTTTGGCTTTCATATCGAGGAAGCAGAGGGGAGAAAGAATGTCAGCATTACTGTTTAGCTGACGAGAAAAGCAACGCTTTTCAGACAATTACGTTTGATTTTTGCCTTTCAGCGGTCCTAAATTCTTCGGTTCGCACAAACCAGCATCTCTTTTGAGAGGATGGATTCGAGACTGGGATATTTTTCTTCCCTCGGCGGACGATTGGAGTTGGATATTCTACGATTTGACACGATGATTACGTGTATTTTGACGACGACTCCCAAATTTTGGTGTTGACAAGACTTTTGGAGGTAGAATTTTGGGTCTGCAAAGGCGTTTGTAATCAATTTTGGGGTGTCTTGTGTTATATAGCATTCGTTTTATCTTGGTATTAGGAGCTGCGGGTTTGGTGATGTGGAATTTGCTTTAGATACCCCCCTTGGCAGAGCTACCTTTTGGCGTTTGATACATAGGTGGATCAAATTTTCGAAATTATCCATTTTATTTGATCTGTATTTTGAATTGTGAATTTTGTAATGTTTGTGAAATACTGTTTCGAGTGACTTTGAGATAAGTTTCTTTTCGAAGAATCGAAGGTTCTGTGGAAGGAAAGTCCAAAAGCGCGCTTATTTCAATGAGACACTTTTTTTCATGCTCTTGTCAATTTTGGAATGGTGGTTACAATTGTCATTCTTTTGAGTTCTTCTATTGATATTCTAGAAAACGAAAATACTTGGTTGATTACTATTCATTCTGGCGCCAGGTGTATCTAGAGTAGGATTGTTCACTAATCATTAATTGATTGATACCCCCATCGGCGCTTTTTAGCCGGAAATAGGAATATTGTATTAGAGCTCTGGGTAGGTAGAAAGAACCTCTCGAAGCGTTGGTCAGCAATACTACTTCCATCTGCTATGAAGTTACCGCCGTATCTTCGTTTCACAAGATTTCCAAGCAAAAGCTCGCTCTCAAGAAGTTGCAAAGGATTTAAGGAAGAAACGTCTCCTGAAGTATCAGTTTTCTCAATCTGCCCAGAATATTTAACCTTGCCTTGAAACCTAAATTTGAAATAATGTCCTATTCCAGACCACGTTCTACTAAGAGGGAGCGTGTTCCCGTCTCTTGTACCGAATGCCATAGGAGAAAGAAGAAATGCGATCGCCTCTCTCCTTGTAAGGACTGTCGTGAACGCGGCATACCCCAGTTATGTAAATATGTGGAACCCAGGTATGAATGACACCATAAATTCCTTTGGATCACTGATCACCAATGCTCTTTTAGCATCCCTAATACCCTTGGCGTCACACAGGCTGCCCGAAGCTCAGTCACGAACCGACGGTTCATCACAACCCTGCAGGCTATTCCCATCAGTTCGGAGTCGATCAGCCAATTAGCTAGTCTTTCAGCCACCCAAAGCCCAACATACTTTCAAAATGACTTTGAGAGGGATTGCTCTTCGGGGATCGTGCCTGATTCATACATTTCCTCCCAAAGTTACCGGCTTGCATCCACATTTTCGAAATTCAACCCTAAGGACTTTCCGTTGGGATTTCCTACTGTTACGAGTGGTGTGCTTTCGAATCAGAAGATTCGTGTGCCGGGGGGTTTGAGTCAATACTCTACATTGCCGAGTATTCCAGATGAGCCAATGCCAAAAGAACTCCTCATCCATTACTGTAAGTCCCAAACCCCCTTAACCCAGTTCCACAAAGCTTACCCCCAAACCTATTAGTTATAGCCCGTCTAGCCCCCTGGCTGAGCTACCTAGACAACACACTAACCCCCTCCTCACCCCGTCTCGGCTGGCTCCCCTTCGCTATATCGCATCCTCCTCTGCTCTACGCCACGCTTCTCACTGCAGCGGTCCACCTAAATCGTCGGAAGCCACTGAAAGATCCTGGGGCTCTGACGTGGTATAAACTGCAGACTATCAAACATGCGAATGAGAAGATGGGTGAGCACCCTGGAAATGTGGGGGAACAGGCTAGTGATGAGATGATTATTGTTGCACTTGTTTTACTGTATTTTGATGCTAGGGATGTGGTTTGTACGGAGGAGTTTGGGGTTCATTTAAGGGGGATTGAGAAGATGGTTGAGGTGAGAGGGGGGGTTGGATCTTTGGGGATGAGGGGTATGGTGTCCAACTGGCTCGGTGTATGCCACGGCCCATGGAGTGAGGGGTGGGTTGAGGGGGCATTTTGAATAGTTATGGGAGTGTCTCATTGTCATGATGAATGCATTTTGGATTTTGTCATTCGTTGTGGGATTTTCTGAAGGATAAATTTCAGTCGGAGGTTTAAAATCATTTCAACTTTGCAAGTGGCTGATGGACAGTCAGTGAAACATTTTGCTTACCAAAATTTTGAGCAATAGAAGAATCCCGAAGGGACTTAAGAGTGATATGAGTGCACAAGTCATCATTCGTCATAACCGTGCTAAAGCAATAATATTATACGAGAAGGTTAGAGTAATTGAATTAAAGATTTAACACTTACAAATACAGAAAATATCCCAAAAAATCACTCTCCTTCACTTCATCTGTTACTACATTTGAGCGGTTTGATTGTTTTAGAACCTCTAGGAGAATAATACCTTATAAATCTTAATAGATGTACCTGCAAAAAAAGGGTCCGCAATTGCTTATGCGACGGTTTTATTTTCCAGTACAGTCACTTGAAAGTTTTAGGTCGGATTTGAGTATTTGACTTCACAAGTACCATGCAAATGTCACTCTGCCAAGTGTTGATGTCGTTCTATATCATGCATCGGTGTTTATGTATCGGCGTATGCGTCTTGCTTACATGCTTTAGTGTAACAGTCTTCTCCGATTCACTACATATCTCTTAGACTACTTAACTTAAACTTCAATCCTGACTATAAAAGGTTCCTTCAATTTTATTTATTTCATATCTAGTCAACTCAAGACAGGAAACCCTCACTTTCTCTCCAACAAGATGTCTTCTCCGCCATCAAGCACTGCCATCGTCATTATTGACCCCTACAATGACTTCCTCCACCCCTCCGGAAAACTGAACAACATGCTCGCCACTAGTTTGGCAGCAACAAACTCCATCGCTCATCTCCAAACTCTCGTCAAATACGCACACACCCATCAAATACCCATCTTCTACGGTCTCCATCAACAAGTTCGACCCGGATTTCTAGCAGGATGGACCCATCCCACCGCCACCCAAAAAAGCCAAAAAGAGCATTCAGCTTTCGAGGAAGGTAGTTGGGGTGTCGAGATATACGAAGGTTTAGAACCTGATATTTCGAAAGGGGACGTGGTAGTGAGCAAGCACTGGTGCAGCTCTTCGTTCCAACATACAGATTTAGAATATCAGTTGAGACAGAGAGGTGTGGAGAATTTGATTATGGGAGGCATGACGGCAAATACTTGCTTAGAGTCTACCGCACGATACGCTTATGAATTGTAAGTTTTGACATTGCTTTCCTGGTGAATTAAGAGATGGCATTAACGAGCTTCAAAATTTAGGGGATTCAATATCACTTTGTTGAAGGATGCCACTGCTGGCTTCACTGTTGAGCAGAAAGATGCTGCTACGGATTTGATTTGGCCACTTTTTGCAAATCGGGTTTTGACTGTTGGGGAATGGATTGAAAGTGTGGAGAATGCACAAAAGTGATTGGAATGGTTAGTGGGAGCTGGAAATTGGGGATCAAATATCACTGGCTTTCTTTCACAATCGAGGTGACTGACTGTCGAGTTACGAAACCAAATCTAGCCCAAATTCCCATTTTTAAGGTAGCTCATTTCAAACGAATCGTGGAAATGGATTTTTCAGGACCTGATATGTTGCTCATATTGTTACATCGTGCTTTGCGGAACCTGTGTTATACGACTAAACTACTCTAGGGAAGGATGTGATGAATATAGCGAATCTACCTGAATCAAGTGACTCTATAACCACAATAGAACCGCCTCGAAGGAGCTAAAATTAGAGTACAAATATGTGAGACATAGGTCCGAAGACAGTAGTCCTATCAAATTGTGTCACCTAAAGAAAACCAAAGCTTCTACTTATATAGACTAGAATTTACACTTAGTTTTATTTATAGGAATATAATAGGATGGGAGTACAATATTTTGCTGAGGCTTCAAGTTTACACTTACGAGTTGCTTTACATAATTTCATATCGTTCACAAGTGATTTAATAGAGTCCAACAAATTGACTTCCTGGCTTCGATTGGATATTTCGTATCAAAGATCATTGTTTTCTAGCCACTCATAGGTGAGCCTTTTAGGGGAGAGGAGCGTCATGCTGTACATTTATCATGATGCCTTCACATTCGACTTGGTAGATCCATCTCCATGAGCATGGACCGGGCTCTGACACACTACAGTAACATCGTAAAACAAGCTCCTCTAGGTGGGGAAGATGTGTCTTAATGATACCGATGTCAATGAGGCCCAGAGAAAGATACTCCCATCAACCCCAAAGAACGAGTGAAGGTGGCAAAAAACTTCTAGTCTGACTAAGTTTTTGAGCATCATCGCCTCTTTCTCGACGCCAAAAAGATGACGGAACAAATATAGCAGTGGACACTCCTTCGCTTCTTTGTACATGTACAGGTTCCAAAGCTTCCATCTGGGGTAGTCGTCGGCTGGTATCTCCGGATTCCAAAAGCTCAGTATGTCTCTGGAAGGATCAACGAGAAGATGTGGGAAAGAACGACTTGGACCGGGGACCGAATCCGGTTCACGTAAAGTACAAGAGAATGGGTTGACAAGCCGATTCTTTAGAAAAGCCCGAGATTCTGCGTTGACTTTCAAGAGATTCGGTAATGGACAAGGACGGACATAGACGCGCGCAGGGCCTCCTTTATCTGAGTAGAACTCAGCCCCAATAGTATTCCGAGGTGTATCATTGTAGGCGAACTCCCAAACTTGGAGCCAGCACTCGGGTGGTAACTAGGTGAATTACGGGAAGCTGGTAATGTGTGACATGTTTGTGGTGGCTGGAGGAATGCGAATAGTGGAAATCGAGACTCGGAGAGAAATGCAAGAGAATACCAGGCTTCTTATATTCTGCAGTCTACCCTTACAGCACGGTTTGTTTCGGAACGTTGAAAACAGAGGACAATAGCTGAGACAATTTGACCACTAAGAATGTCATTCACCCCGTTATTAAAACATATTTTCATTGTTCTTATCAGTTCTAGAATAAGTCATGGCCCAAGCGGCGAGAGTCAGACCTGAGCAACTGGAACTACTGTATACACACAAAAAATATGTTTAAAAACATCACGTAGCAGACAAAGTCGCTGGGCGATGAGAATAAACTAGAAATGGCTAAATCAAGTGAGAGATGGTGTGTACAGAATTCTCGTTGCCCCCCTTCCCCCCCTATACTGAGATAGAACCCATGTAACAATGGGGTTTGGTGCCACCAATGGGGGAAAGAGGCTTACTTATTGATTTGCGATGAAGCATATTATTATAGAGAGGGTAGTGAGAGAATGGTTACTGGTTTTAGTTGATATTTTTGATAGGGATTTTCAGCGGGGAAGTCCGTGATTGGAAAAAGCGTTGCTGGATCTCACTTATCGAAGATAGTTGAATATTTAGTTATTGTATAGCGTTGGCTTTTTGAGGGTTGATAATTTGAGTTTCTAGTCTCCTTTTCGAGATTTCAAGAGTGGGTACGTGATCTATTGACAAGGGGAGAGGGAGGGAGGCAGGGAGTATGATGGGGAAGGTGTAGGTAGAAGAACAGCCTTTTAGTTTCATTATTAATTGGTATAACTTTCTCTCTATGCCCCACCCCCCTTCCCTTTTGTTTTTGCAGAATATGGGCTCTACAAAAGTACAATTGCTCCAGGTATAGATCGCCTGTCAAGAATTTCACGAGGTCTCGCTTAAGCAGAGAACTAATATATAAAGACTCTAAATGACAGGTACAAACATATCCAACACAGATCAGGGCGCGTTTTCAGTAGTCACTTGTGATATAAAAGAGAAGTAACTTACCTATTTTCCAATCCCAAAGCTTACCACAAGTTTATCCCCAGAAGGGTAAGTGCAGCCTCTACTTGCTGATCACCGTTATGCTTTTCAAGCACCTAAATTACTAGCATCTGGGGCCAGCCCTCCAGAATTAGGCAAAGCAGTCAACACATCAATAGCTGCAATAAACGTATCGGCTTTGACAACATCCTCGCTCCATTCAGCAATGAGTCGATCATTGTGGCGGTGCCAGTGTACTCTCAAGGTGGCGGCGGTGTAAGCTCGAAGATGCGGAATACCTCGCCGAGTGATTTCCGCAGCCATCCGCGAAGCCACCATGTCCCAAGTTACACTTCTCGCTGGGTCCTGGTGGAATTTGAAGGGGATCATGGACATGAGAAGTGCTTCTTCGAATTCGTTCCATGGGTTGAAAACCATTTTGTTGTTTAAAGTGTGCGTTGTGGGCAAAGAGAAAATTGATGGGTATGATGATGGTGAGTTGGAAGGGAAACTTGTGAAGATATATGGACTTGGGAAATAGGTTATTCTTACGAAAACAAGACAATGGATAGCTTCGTTACTCCAGTCTCGTTATGTTGTTGCGTTGTTTTATTAACAGTGGGTAAGGAGAGATGATAAACAAGGAGAACAACAAGCGAAAACCTAAGGGTCAACAGAGAGATATCTAATCGGTCTTTGCATTATTACTAGATAAAACAAACTGAACAACTTGCTCGTCCAATCTGGAGAATATAAGAGTAAGGGGAAACTTATTGCACCACTGAAGTGTTAGTCCTCAGTATTCTATAGAGCAAGTGACAATATGACGAGCTATGAATAATTCGCTTAGCAAATAAACTCCAAGGGCTATATGTGAAGCACATCTATCCCTAAATATTTCCCAAGATGCTAAGCGAAAAGTGAACCTCTCAAATAAACTAGAAGCAAGTGGAACTTCAACTTCATTCCTTGAAATGTACCAACTGAATGAATAAGACCAAACTGGTTAATCATAAAACAAATATCAAGAAGCGCTGCTAACAACTAAGGAAACGGCATGGTATCACCCTTCAGCCCAAAAGGATAATTCACACGTGTAGGAATAAAAGAGAAGATTTCAACATTAATTTTCCTTGCAAGATTTCTAATCACCAGTTCCCAGTTCCAGATTTCCAGTTTCCAATTTCACTTCACGTCACATTTCCATTCACATCATAGCAATCAAAACCAAGAATCGAGAGAACAATCATGTATTTCATTTCTCTACCACAAACTCCTAACCGATGCATAAGCACAATGACCGTGGTATATCCACCACTCTACTCTATCAGGGTATAAAACTCAACCTCAATCTCAACCTCAAAGAAAAACGAAAGAAAAGAAATATCACCCTCAACCAGTGAGAAAAATGCGTCCCGGGTATATCCACTCCACGCTCAAGAAAAAAGTAAATCATCATAAAAAGACCGTTACGGGTAGGAAAAACCCCCGGGTATCAATTCCCTAACATGAGAAAACCAAATTGACAAAAGAAGGAAATTGACGAGAAAAAAGGAAAATAAAGAAGAAAGAAGAACGTATGTACAAGAATTATCATTTATCGAAAAACGACAGTTTAACCAGCGCCGTTGTATGTATCCCTTGGTATCATTTTGTTGCCCCAATTACGCCTGTTCCCTAATTCGAAAAAAGAAGAATGAAGAACGAAAATTGACATGTCGAATCCGTGGAGGCGCTTACTCCAGGTAAGCTCGTGCTGCACGGATGAACTTTGGCGTCGGGGCTGCTGCTCGTTTAACCATGAAAGGAGAGACAGATGGACGTCCATTTGAGGAAGCTCCAGCAGAGGCCGAAGGAGAGGCAGAAGGCGTCGAGGATCCGCGAGATTGAGTTGCGAAAACACCACCTGCACCCGCTGTTGGCTGTTGAGAAGCGGAGGCTTTGGAGGTTTGCATGGTGTTTGGTGCGGATAATGAAGATGAAGCTACTGAAGTTGATGGACCGGGTCGCTGGTTTGGAGCCAAAGATTTGCTGGAGGAACCTCCTGCCTTTGATGATTGACCTTGGGCTGGAACCGTTGCGCTTGGCTTGTTGGTTGGAGCAGCACCCGTGACGTAGACAGTTGTTGGAACTGGAGTAGCTGTGACGGTAACAGTCTTGACGGCATCAGGTGTGCTTGAAACCTTGGAGGTAATCGCCGATGAGAACTCCTGTGGAGACGACTGTGAAGCGGACGATGGTGCGGCCGAGGACGAAGGGGCGACAGAAGGTGCGACAGAGGTCGGCTTTGGAGGCGACTGCGAAGCGGACGAAGGCGCAGGAGTTGGAGACGGAGCAGAAGATGCACTAGAGGTTTTCTTTGGGCCATCTTGGTGGACATATGGGGTTGCCTTGTCTTGCATAACAAGCGGAGCCGTTGGATCAGCAATGAACGCCGTTTTAAGTTGCTGCTCGATGGCCATTGACTTGATGTCTGAACCTTGGGCTGCTTGGAAGTTGAGAGCTTTTGTGGTCTTTTCGGATTTCAGGCTAATGTCCATGCATGTAGTGTATGTCTCGTTTGTCTCAATGGCTCCTTTGGCGGGATTCATAAGAGCGTAGTCCCAAACCCAGTAAACGGTATACAATCCATCAGTTCCAGCGTCCTCGGGAATTTGAATGTTGGTTTGGCAAGGAAGACCATCTTTTATACCATCTTTCGCTGCACGTGCTACAGACAGAGGCTGATCGCTAATCTCGTGACACTGTCCATCGTCGTAGTACCGAGTTGCAAGTAGTATTCCACGCTTGTCTCCGCCGTCTCCTGCTTCATTCCATTTTTTGTGGATGCCCAAGAGGGTATCCGAGTCTGCTGGGTTTTTCGTGCCGTAAACGTAAACCGTACCATTTCCTGCTGGGCGAGGGCCGGTATATTTAGTGACATGCCCATTGTCAAGATATTGCAGAGCGACCCAATCCGAGGGGGCTGCTTTGAGCGTATCAAAGCCTGGCGTTTGCTTTCCACCTTTTTGAATGGCCTTGCACATTGGGGTCTTCTCGTCGATGGCAGTGTTCCGGTTGACCAGGTCCTCTTCATTGTAACCAGGACCTTTGTCGTGAAATCCTCGCATGTAACCCAGTGGCCCAGTAAACGCGCCGTTTGAACCAATAAGTTGAAGTGATTGGACCCATGTGTGCGCTTGGGTTGGTGGTGCGCACAGTAGGAGGGCGAGAGCCGTGAGGCTAGAAGTCGAGTAGAATGAGGTTCTCATTTTGTCGTATATGCTGAACATATGAAGTGTAATTATTTGTTACCCGCCTGCGAGTATACGGTTTGTAGCTGTAATTGATTTTTTGTAGTCGTAGCAGTAGTACCTAGAGAATGCAAAACGCGTGTGCGAAAATGTAAAGGTTTGGAGCACAAGGAGGGAGAATTATATAGAATAAGACGCCCAGCGTGAACAATGATTCAGCGCTGCTGAACAATAATAGGATGGAAGATGACGAAATAGAGAACAAGCGTATTGTGATTGTCAGCGCATTGTGTTGGAGTCTTTGTCGTGAGCCAAGCCAAGCAAACAATACAACAATAACTCAAAGGGGACGGTGGAAGAATGACAATGGTAGACGACAAAGCCAGTCTTAAGAACAAAGAGAGGTAAAAATATGGCGCCAATTACGCGCAGCGTATAGTGACCGTTTTGATCGAACCCAACATTGAAACAGTGACCTCCACCCAGGGCAGAGCAGAAAACAAACGGTCGTGATTGCCGCGGTGCCTTTCGGAGTCACACATGGGCCATGGTGTCTACATTGACCATGTCACCATGCTGATGAACTCGAGCTTCGTCTCCTAGGAGCTCTCGAGGTCCTATCGCCGGAGGGTAGCGAGAATCTGTGTTTCGTTGTTGCGGGGTGAGGTCCACTGAGTGCTCCAGGGGTCGCACGCGACACCTTGAGGCGGCTCCTCATCAACCTCAAACCTGGGCCAGTCAAAGCTTCGCGACCAGCCAAGTTGAGATGCAGCCGCCTACAAACGGCCAACGAATCTCCCCGATCTCGAAGAATTCTATTCATGCCTGCATGAGCCTAATGATCCTGTGTCTGGTCGCACAGATGGCCTGTCAACCAGTGGACTAGCTTCCTCGACTCACCTGGCCAGTGAACGCCCCGGTCGACATAAAAAGGGTCGAAGCGCTGTTGCGGAGATCACTTGCTAGACACTTGAGGCTCTCTCAACGCCATTACAACGCCTCTGCGGACCCGACCATGGCCTTGGGACTCGTTGGGAGCTTGTTCTACCTAGTTTGAAGAGAACGTACAGCCCATGGTTCACCCGGAGATGCTCAAACGGGAGCCTATACAGTTCTATCGAGTTTGCAGGTCGCAGGCAATCGACTCACTCGAGCAGGATATACCTGGCGACCTCACTACAGGCGCTCAGGAGGGTCAGAATGATCGTGGCAGGAACCGCGATCAAGGCTTCAGAAGTCAGGAGCTTCTTTCCTTTCTGGTGGGCCATCGAATTGGAAAGACGGAGAACAAGGGTTGGAGATAGGCTCGCGACAGGAGCTCTTTCCCTACCGGGCCATTTTGCGCAAAATGCGGGCGACAGTGGTGTTGAAGTCGGGTAGAACAAGATAACGTCAACCACACCACATGGCACACGCCGAGAAACTGCTCCCTTTCGGAGTACCGATATGTACCTCACGGCAGGCAACTAGAACCTCTTTGGGGGACGGTCCAACGGTCCCCCAAACTCCCTGCCGTAGTCTCGACCATTCCAATACACGGTTGCCATCATAGATATTCTGTGCCTTTGGTTCTAGCATAGACCTGTGGGATGATACTGATGTCGAATCGAGGCTAGTGGTGTGCTAGAAGAAGGGGGTGGATGGTTGAAGATGGTGAAGGTGATACACTGGTAGTGAGGTGCATCCATGTTTCGAGTTTGGAGTGTTCGTGACGTATCGCCACGGAGATGGTTCTGATTCTGTAGTCGTGGATAAATTATTCAACTCCCCTTGACCCACCGTCCAAATTTAACCGGGTGTAATTTTGTTGTTCGAGGGCCCTGGTGAAAATCGAGGTGGTTGGAAATGTTTGTGGAGAGCAAACCATGGTGTTTCGATCAGCGAATATGGAGATGCGATGATGTGGACTTTGGATAAAAACACTGGAGGATCGCTCTGATCAGAGCGCCAAGGGACTAGCGTGTTTCTTTGTAATCTGAACTGCGAAATTCAAGGACGACACATTTACAAACATCACATCAACCCGACAACTATTCAAAAAACACAAGATTGCTACCATCTTAGGTACAGCTCTGTAGTTGATGCTGCTGTTGGGCGACGGAGCACCAGGAGAGATTTAGGAAGATTTGTGTCTCGTGTTTGTCGAGGCCTTACCTACCCCGCTTCCCTTCCCTGTTAATCACCTATGAGCGCAGTTGAATGCCATCAGATCTCGAGCCGATGTGCGCAAGAAAGAAAGTCATCTACGGCCTGAAAGATGGGCTGCTTTTTTGCACCGGCATCATATATCCGAGCTCCAAATCCATCCTGCCATCCTGTTGTTTCCCATTGTTTCCCATTGTTACCTGCTGTTTCGGGGTCTTACTTCAGATTCATCTGAAATGCGATTTACAACCTCGACAAAACTTATCATGGTTCTAGCTTTTTCAACTCATTCTACTTCCCGCTGTCAACGATGCAGGATGTTTAACGAATGGAATTTTTCATGCGAAATAGCTCTAGAGTATTGGCTGGTGTTTCAAGTTTTGGAAACCGAATTGTCTTCTAAGGGGTCGCCCAGATTCCGACCGGGTGGGTTTCATTGGCTCTGAGCCGTCTACACAAGCATCGTACCTTTTGATTCCATTGGACCTCTGTTGTCTACACAAGCATTTCATTTTTAGGCTTCATTGGCGCTGACTTCTTGTTACATGGATTTTGCTTTCTATTTCCAAGTCACGATATGCTGTACCGTGAGTCAAGCCAGGATGAGCTGTGAGCAAATCCAACTGTTCTAGTGACCGGTTTCAGAAGCGGCTAGAACCTAACTGTGACCTTTCCTTCTCACAGTCAGAATGGCCCTCGCGGAAACCCCTACTCGAAACACTTGAATCTTTGTCACACGGCACGGAATGGACTCAATACTTCCAGAAGGTCTGTGACTATATAACGGGCCTCCGTGTGTCATTTTTAACAGCAACTGCGAAACAATGACACATAGTCCAACCTACCTACATTGACCGAAATTTCAAACCTCCGATTTTCTAAGAAGTACATCGAAGTTTTCACGTCAATCTTAGGCACCGATGGCGATGTACTGTGCGCATGACCATTTACCGAGTACCGCAGATCACGTTGAACGGAAGTTTTATTCTCCCTCGCAGTAGGCACTGTATCTCGAAGGAATTTGGGATGCACTTGTGGACTTGCATTTTCGGCGATATTCTGCTGAGTATTTCTTATTCAATTATTCAAATACCAATTAGAGGATCAAGGGCACGTCCGAATTTCTATAACCCCTTCAGTCTCCAAAGAAAGGGTTTCCTACCAATTTCTCTCTGGGCGCTTCCTCACTGTCGCGACCATGAATAACCTCGCGAGAATATTCTCGGGGCGACGGAAGTTATTTGTTCTTGCACCAGTAGGTGTAGCCATTTGTGGCGGTCAGTGGAAACATTGTACTAGTCTACTAGATCATCTGGGAGAATCACTGATTATTCCAGAGATATTGTGCGAGTTAGTCTTACTTTGTTATTCTCCCAGATCGTTCAAACAATAAGATATCAAAGGAATTCAAATACTGATCTCCGCCACGAATATCAACACCCCCTAGTGTTGGGATAAAACAAATGAGCTTCGCTGACGCGCTTTCTTGAGAAGTGTCTTTGGTACTCTAGTCAAAGTACGAATCTGGTGTTACTACAATCCGCTTCTATTTTTCTGGTTGATGTGTTGGACGATATCTCACTCGGAGGGATGCACTTTTGTCGCATTAACTGAAACGTGACAAATGTATCTATTCCATTTTCTTTCTTTTGCTCTGGATGCTTTTTCGCCTTTTGTTGAAAGTTTTCTATCTTCATACTCACCCTTAGGGTGGATATTCTTCAACCATTGTGGCTTTATTTCCTGCTTGTTATATACTATGGTGAAGGTTGTACCTTAATATAATGAGTTCCCGGTAGGAGAGGCTAAAACTAGTAACAAATCTTTGAAATTCTTCGTTTTTTTTTGGGCGGAGGGGGGAGGGGTCGACTTGGAAACTGAGTATGTTGATAGAGGGCTGGTCAGTTCGTTACACTCTTTCTGGAAAGATGTACGGGAAATTTATGTCTGTTGTATTAAAATGTGAGACTTATAAGAAAACTTACAATGATAATACAGAATTCATTCTTCCCAGCTATCCTACCTATGTTTAATTTGTTTGGTTGTTCTAGAACTTGTGAATTGAAAGGCATCATTTATGTACGTAAAGAATTATTTATGGCTTGCCTTGCTGTGTTTAATGCAGCAAATTCTGCTAAATAGAATAAAGATAAAAGTACGAGGTTTAGATTATTAAAAAAATACCTAGTACTTATAACTTTATCCAATTTTCTTCATTCTTATAAAAAATTAGGACAACTAAATTTGAAATAGGAACTTACAATAATTAAATATTTTTGGTCGTCGTAAAAGCTGTTGAATTAAGTCATTCTCTGAAAATCCTCGAAAGATGAAATAATTCAGAGGGATTAACAGCTGATAGGTGGCATGGAGCCTGGAGGAGACCCTGCCTCAAAGGAGGGATCAGGAGTTTTTGTGAGTGCTTTTAGTGTACTACCATGATGCAGAAGTTTTACCCCTCTCTCGATCTCAGCCAAGAAATCGGAAGAATCGATGGTAGGTTTAATCACTGCCTCTCCAACCTCCTCATTTTCCATTGGTTGCATCATTCCCTTCCGATAATCGAGAAGCACACTCACTACCCACACCCGCTTTTCCGCTAGCTTTTATTTGAGTGATAAGCTGCGAGTAAGGGGGTAAGCAAGTAAGCAATGGATAAGCTGTTCTTAAATAGTCACGTGTCACAATAGAAAATTTTGTGAGGATAAGAATCATTTTCAAAAGTCCCTTGTTCCAAGGCTGCACAGGGAATACTATCTGTCGCTGCTATGCCTGTCGCTTTATCTTATTCAATTGCTCGTCCCTGAAAGAAATTTGCGCTTCGAATCTCCAGAGGAGTAGAGTCGATAGTGAAAGACAGAATAAGTAATGATGAGAAGTTCATAAATTTCCATAGATATCTATACGTATCCAAATACAACTGAAGGGGTATATCCCATATCTCATCTCATTCCACCTCATTCCTTGATCCAAAACAGAAAGCTTTTCGTCTCTCATACAATCCTAGCCTTCCCTAGAAATCCCCACATCATCAATCCAAACAAAAAAAAGAAGTTACAAAAACAAAACACAGAAAAATAGAGAGCAAATCTATCGGCCAAAGTGTTTCTTCTCAAAGGTTCTCATGATACAGTAAGAGATGGCAGAAAAGGCAAAGGCAAGCTCGAACCCAACATCGCCTCCAAACTTGGCACCGCATAGTTTACCGATAGGACCAGTAAACCACTACGAAATTGTTAGCAATCCATCTGAAAAGAGAAACGGGTCCTCAAGAAAAGGGGGTAGACTTACAACTTGTGCCATACCCAGAATGGCACCCATTGCACCAACGCAAAAAGCAGCAATAGCCGCAATTCCAGGTGGCAATTTACTAGGCTCCAAATAATTCGCTGGATCATACCCTCCAAATCCTCTCTTGAAGAAGATATGTTCTGAGAGAGAAATCCCCTCATAAATAGCAAGCCAATACCCAATGACCAACATGAAATTCTCGAGAATACTTTCAAAGTGATCGTAGCCAGGGATGGCGATAGCAACGTAAATGCAAGTTCCAACAAAGGTCCAGAGGAAACGTGGGACACGTTGCGAAGCTCGAGCGAGGAGTTGGAGAGTTAGCGATACGGAGTAGATGTTGGGGCAATTGTTGGCAATAATGGAGAGGGCGAGGATGACAAGACAGAATTGGCCGAATCTCCCATGAGGGGGGACCATGACTGCTGCAAGGAGACCGCCGATTCCGGAGCTTTCGTATCCTTCCATGTATGCATTTTTCCCGTCGTCGATGGACATTGCTGTTGCAACTGCCGCGCCTAACATCTGTGTGAAGAGAAGAGGGAATGAGAGACCAGCGAAAGTCCAGAGGAAGATGGACTTTCTAGAGCGACCAACGGGTTGGTACACTGTGTAATCAGCAGCGTAGGAAGTCCATCCGGTTGCGAAGCCGTACACTGATGCTGCGAATGAGAGAGCAGCTCCGGCTTCAGATTTCCCAACGCCCATGGGGATGTTTTGGAAATGTCCGGAGTGAGAAAACTCTCCTAAGACGATCAAGAAGATTATCAAACATGGAATCCAAGAATATCTCTCGTAAGTGTGAACGATTTTATAACCGAAGAGAGTAATCAAAAAGGTCGAAACGGCAATAACAAGAATTCCAGCCCATCCAGGCATGTTACCGTTGACGGCATTGAAAAGCTGGGCTCCAACAATAACATTGACAGAGGACCAACCAATACAAGCAAGGATATTGAACACAGCAACTTCGGGGAATCAGTAATGAATTTTCACTGAAATTATTTAAAGACTTACTAATTTTCACGCCATACCATCCAAAATAGAATCTACTCAAAACCATCTGTCTCAAGCCGAAGCGAGGTCCGAAAGTCGAGAAGAAACAAACTGGAGTAATACCCAGAAGATTGACGAAAAAGATGATTAGAATTGTATCGATGAAGCCAAGATAGAAGACGGGATATGCGAGTGCCCCAATCGCAAAGGAAGAAACTACCATGTTGGCAGATAACCACTGTTATCGAGTCAGTGGTTGTATTGGGGGTTGACATTTTTTGGAAAACCATACTAAAGTGCCAATCTGGGACATTCCCGCATCGGATCGCTCATCGCTAGGTACACGTTCAATACCTCGCTGCTCGACACCAAATTTTCCAGCAATTCGTTGGGCTCTGGCGTAGAAGCTATCCCCAATGACAAAAGTTTCTGCTGCAACCGCACCATCATCAGGAATAAACTCCCCGCTGTCATTTTCGTTGGTCGATCTCTTCTCAGTTGACAGTGCTTCGATATCGTCGACCTTGTCGTTTTTCGTAAAAGGACCCATCTTGGGCGAAAATATGAGCTGGTCGACCTCTGAAGAATGGAATCTTCTCCGCAGCTAAAATGAAGAGTCAAAGATGCCGCAATTGCTTTATTATTGAATTTGGGAGGACCAATTCGAAGTATATATGGTGAGAGAGGCTTGCCCCAGTGGCAAGCTTGAACAAGGGTTTTTGACAAGGGTAGCTCTATGCAGAGGAGGAGTGATAGGCGGGGCCGGCCAGCGGACGATACCGATCAAACAGTTCGGCGAATGGAGTACACCGTGAAATCAGCCGCAGCCAATAGTGAAAGCCTCTCGACCTGCAAGTATGTCTAGAATCCTGAATTGGATACTGATAAGGAATATGCTCTGAGAAGTCGTGATTTCGTGTCCGTCATTCAGCCTTTCAAGAACCAAAAAGAAAGAAATGAGAAGATATCATAAAAAGCGACGATGTAACTATTCCCAACTTTGGGGAAGTGCTTCTGGTTAAATGGAAACGAAATTATTTTCATGACAACAGTTATCCTATCATGAGAGCAAACTTGTGGGGTTCCATGATGGATTCGTTGCACCCGTCGGGGTTATTCGCTGAGATACATGGTCCCGATAAGCATCCCAAGGTGATACGCCACCGGCCTATGTGTCTCTCTGATTTGAAAATCAATTGCTTATTCGACGGGTCAGAAGCTTAAGCCATGGCTTCTGACTTGCAGTGCACTTGCACCTACCTCTTGCCCCACCTGTAATCTCGGGTTACACTCGCTCTTCGACCTCTTCTGGCCTCGCTACGGGCATTGCACTTTCGATAGTGTATGTGTTGCCTTTTCGTAGAATACTGCAAGTTTTCGGTGTATAGATGATGATTTTGGTAATGAATAGGAGAGGCGAGGCTTGCGAGGCAGCACATAAAGGAGGATTGGAAGCCAGATTTGGTAGTGATCTGGAGCTGCGGGATGAAGCACGATGTCTAGGCCTAGAAAAGCTCTAATTAGGTAGGTATCACGCCTCTATCTTGAAGCTGTGTCAAATTCCACGTGCTTCGTTGCTTCCATGAATCCGAGATCAAGAGCTTCCATGGTTCTGTCGCACATTGTCGATTCAGATTGGTGATAGGTAGAAAGCAATGCCGACTGCCTTTCGGGAGGGTGCAATGCAGTTTCTGAACTGAAACAATAGGGAGATACATTGCTACCCATGGGCGAAGTTTTCAAGCTGGGTGACGAACGATCAAGATTCAAGATTGGAAGGAAGTGGAGGGAAACGCAAGCCCCCATTTTCCAGCAGACCAATGACAGCGGGTCCTCGCGTCGAGCTGCCTTTGCTTTTTCCTCGCTTCCAAAAATGGCGCTAAGGTTCTTGCCTGCTGCAGATCACTCGCTAACATTCCTCACTCGTTCCTTCCTTCTCATTCGATGTTTTGTTTGTTTTTCCCACATCGCCAGCTTCTTCAATTGCGCCCGAACGAATTTAATCCTCTTTCAATCTGACATTGTCCACGAGAATCCTTCTACGAGCCTTTTTTTATCTTCCACAACACCATTCCCTCTCCGGTCAACCCCACTTCCTAAAGGCCGGCTCCCGCCTGCCGAGAAGAAGAGAACAGCACGGAAAGGTGCAGGTTCATCTTGGCAACGCCCCCTATTTTGTAACTTGAACTTCCATGCATTGTTGTCATCTGTTCGCGTACATGAAAACTCCTACACTCATCAAAGAACGAAAAGTGATGCGGTTGGAAGCTGGTCCGGTGATACCTCACCAGCCACATCGACTCCAGAAGTTCAGACGATGTCACGACGGACAGCAGAGAACACTTCATTATATCAATATCATCAATCGCTTCTCACGTCCCATAATACAAGTTTCCACTACATGATTACCCCGAGCTTTTCAATAGCTTCCTCGGGTTTCTCAGAGCGAAAGCCTTATGTTGACGTCGAGTTGTCGAGTAGTACCTCGGCCTCGCCCGAGATGGTTTTCTCCAGTTACCTACAATCCAAGGAGATGGAAATGAAATTTGCATACATTTGTCATGTTCTCCCACAAGTTGTCAGCCACTTTCTGTTATTGTTTGGTCCCTGGATCTATGTGCATCCGTTCCGACGAGATCGATATTGACAAGTGTCATCGATATCCCTGACCGGTTCCACGGCTTAAGCCAAAATCCTTTGTACTTCGGTTTTGCTTTTCTCTCTCTACTTTATTTGCAACATATTTTTCCATTCAGCATGACATGGAAGAAGTCTTCGAGGAGTTGGTTTTTACAGTAGTGGATGGGAGTTGGCCTCTCAACCCTCAACACATACTTCGTTCGAGTCCACACAATTTCGGTTGAATAACCCTACTTTGTGGAGACTTGTACGACCACTGCACTTATCCGTGACAGCTGAGACATCAAGCTGCTACTGCACATGTCAACCTCTCACAAAAGGTCATAATGTGACCTTCTCGTGAGCACCGCATGGATATGTGGTGGCAGTGCGAGCAGCGTCTTGAAACGGTTTGATAGGAAGCCAACGGTGCCACAACAGAGCAGAATTAGGCTCACTACAGCTTTACCGGTTTGGCATTTTTCATCGTGAAACTCTCGGTCCACGACCGCTTGTATTCGATATGTCGTGATTTCTGTTTTGAGGATGGCGCTGAAGAATATTGACGAACTGAAGTTGCTTTTGCAATACCATTTGGAAAAGGGTTGGAAGACGGAAAAATATTGAAGCCCGGGATTCAGGTACCAGTTTGTGGCCAAACATAGTAATCGACTGATGCGGCGATAGTTCAACAGGTTTTTTCATTCGGGTCTGCTGAACAGAAGTTTCCTGTTTCACGACGTCAACGTCGGAAGCTTTACTTCTGCTAATGATCGAATTGAATTTTCATAACTAATAATGGTATGTTGATCCGTCCTAATATATCTACTCCCTTGATAGGAACTGGAGTTCAGGCAAGGGTAAGATTTTCGCTGATTAGAAGTCGCAACTTCTTGCTCGCCCTGTAGTTGACCACCTATTGGATCAAGTAGTGCTGAATCGAGATCCCTCAACACGTAATCAAGATTCATATGTATAAAATGGGAAACACACTTCACATGGCAAGTTTCAAAACGATGCAAAAACAATGCATGGAATTAGGTAGTCGATATGAAACCACCTGCTGTTGTTTACCTAACGTTTTTATGAGTTGGAGAGAATTCTATACTATAAACTGATAATTAAATTGAGCAAACAATAGCTGCATTCAATTAAACGATATATACGGCCGAATTTACTTGACTCCTGTCTTCTTGTGTCCGGCTCTGCTTGGGCAGCTTTCATTACTATCCAAGTGAAGAGAAAAGCGTCTGTCACATGCGACCTACAGCTTATACGAAGCTTTTTCTTGCTCCTGATTAGAAGAGTTCAACCAGAGAGTGCATTCCAAATGTGAAGATTGCAGATTGCAGTTGTTCGTAGGTGTGGTAATTACCTCAAGTCGGAGGCGACCCAGGTCTGCTTAACCTCAACTCAAACAGCGTGCCAACGCTGAACGAAGTTCTGAGTTGGGTGAAGTTGGATTTGCAACTCAGTTAGATTGGCAACAACTCAATCGCACCGCAATATCACTGAGCAACTGACTCAGAACTGGTCGTACTTTCTTTATTTAGAATCAAGCACGTTTGTGCAATATTTGTGGGGTGTTTTCTCTAAGTGGTCCACTACGACCTCTTCACCAAGCTTAAAGGCTGTTTTAATCATGCGGTCCCTGAAACGGTTAATCATCTGTCTGATTTTGTTCTAGTTTTTCCGTGATATGAGCAAGGAGAAGGAGCGCCTATCAAAAGGGGTCAGGTCAATGGAAAAGACACGCAGCGAGAATCTAAAAAAGAAAATTCTTTACAAAAATGGAATAAATTCAGAGACTGATGAGAATATACGACTGCGATGTCTTCGTGAGGAGAAACACCATATTTCTGGTCGAGACAAGGCCAAAAGGAACTTCAAACCAGAATGAAGTGGATTTTCTAAAAAGGCCATTCCTGTGTATCAAAACAAATTAGTAGCAAGATCAAACCCTCTAACAGTACCTAGTGTCAATTCATGGTTTACTATCGGAATTAGAGACAATGTTCGAAAAGCCAAGAATTAAAATTTTGTTCGACGGGGGGTAAGTGGTACGAATTACTCCCTTGTACTTCATCATCTTCCACCAATCGAGTTTCTTCAACAAGAAGAGGACGGTGTACCTTCTCACCAATCTATTTTCGCAATACGGTGATGGAATCTGAAGTAATTTCATGAGTGCATATCTTGAATTTAGAGAAAAGTCTAAATATATAGCCATGTCGATAGGTTTTGATTATGGGGTTTCAGCCAGGTAGATATCGTTTTTTTGCCTTCTCTCAGATGCTGCTCTGACATTTCTGCCACAATATTTAAAGAGGTTTGGGGGCTTCATAGGAAATACTAATACAATACAAGCTTCCAACACAAATCTCTCCTTTTTTAAAGAATTTGTGAGCAGCGTTGGAGTTAGCCTTACTCGAATCTTAATTTCCAGTGTTACCAAGAAAAATAAGTCTTTATTAAGATCCAATGATTGAGAACTATGCAAGCGGGAAAACACAGATGATCTATAGTTGGGATGGATGTCATGTCGAGAATTCATTGAAATTAGTCAAGTCGATGTGTTTTAACAACGAGCTTTCTTAGATGGTAGCCTATTCATCAACTAGGTGATTGCTTCATCTGTTCTTTTTGTCTTCATATGGAAGTTGTTGAAGGATACCAAAACACTAAAATAAATCGGATCTACTATTTACTCGGTTCAAAGATTTTCAATGCAACAAAACACACCCACTTTCGAAGAAGAATACACAACCTAAAAGTACCTCCAATTTGAGGACCAGTATTGAAGACACAGAATACTGGCATCAGCTCGCTTTTCTTCTTTGTTTACTTCTCAGACCATGGCCTCTCTCCTTTCTCGCTACCTCAATCTCCTCGAAGCTTGGAGTTTCTGGTGCTCACCTTGTTTCTCCCCGGGAGAGATTGTTTTGACTCAATTGATGAACTTCTCACACACACCTCTCACCCACGGGGTGGTGATTGACCATCTTCTTCTTTGAATGATCTCTTACAACCTTCCACCAGCATCGAATCTTCGTATGTTGATAGTATTTTGGTGGCGAAGTAACCATGAAAATTTTCCATTTTGGATTCTTTGAAATAAAGTGATGCTGAGTTGGGGAAGAAGTGAGTACTGTAAGTCATGGAGAATTGATTGTCCTGTAAAGGTAGACTAGCTAGATCTATATATTAGGAGTGTGTGCTGACAAAAGAGGGTATTACGCTATGGTAGCGCTTTGAATATGTGACATGAAACAAGTGATACAAAACAAGTGATCATACCGGTGATCAAGATAGCAGATAAAACAGTCGATGAAGTAGTAAATCAAACAGTAGATCATTATGAAAATAAACAATGAGAGAAGTTAGGTGATGTTATGAATCCAGCACAACAAGTGACTTAGGCAAATCTTCGTGGTCTACCTTTCAAGCTGTGTATGAATATGAATGTATCACGATTCGGGAATCAATAAGGGATTTGTAAAAATTGCATTAATCTGCGAAGGTGTAGAAAGACTTCCTCTGTGCGGCAGAGATTCAAATTACCCCCCAGGAACAAAGAAGTATGATGTTTACCTCTTATATGTTTAACTAAACAATGCTAACTTTTGTATTCTGCTCAGCTGGTCGAGTTTTGCAAACGTCGAGACTTCGAGCCAAAATATGTGATTGTTCCAAACATTGTTGAGAAAGGAACTTGGGGCTTAATGGTGGATATGAAGTCCGATGGATTTTTAGCTACTAAAAACCCAAGAAAACAACACCTCGCAAACTCAAAAAACAGCATATTGGCTGGCGCGCTGGGTGATATTAAGGAGATCTATATCACAGAGTGGGAGAAGGCAAGGGGCAGTTAGAAGAAGCGTTGGAAGGCCCAACTTAAGTTTCCTATGGGACTAGGATTATCTACTGTCGTTTTTTATTTCTCTGTCGTCACTTGAAAAGAGGTCCAAGCCGTATAAAAAAGACTTGGCAGTAGTAGAGATAACTTTGTCTTATTTGATAAACTTCCCAACCGTGAGACGGTTGCTTACTCTCCTTCCTAAATTCCGCCTTCCAACATTTCAAGGGCGGGAATGCCAACGCTCCACGATATAGCTCCAAGCTCTAGCTCATCCTCTGCGAGTTTTAGCCGTCATGGAATAAAAAGTAGCAGAACCATAGAATTAAAATTTAGGAGAGAGAGAAGTGGATAGCCTCGCTAAATCATCTGTCAACCAAACACAAGCTAAACTTCTCAAGCTTCTCGAAAATCCCCATCAAATTTATAAACAAAATCTTCATCAAGCAATAGATTCAACAGTACAGCCGACTCTTGGGAGCTCTGGGTAGTAATATTGGTCAAAGCCACTAGAAATTTGTTTGTAGCTTCAAGGAGAAAACCGCATCGGGCTTAATAGCTTCTGAGAGAGTACGCAATGAGCTACACCATGAACAGTCTTTCTCTCGATTAAAATATGGGAAGTGAGAACCGTCCCAGCTTTGTTGATGCCAGGGGAGTAGAGAGAGTCCTTAAGATTTAAAATTATCCTTAATTCCGGGTTTTAAATATGACCTGTGATTCCTGAATAGCTAACATGATTACTGTTGCTTCTTATCTTATTTTCATAATGAACGGAAACATTTGGGACCACGTGAAGTTAGTTTGAAAGAGTAGTCAAGATTACTTCTTCTCATTCAAACATATTTCTCCCCATGATTGGTCTGGTCTTCTCTTCTTCTCTTCCACCTAAACAAGAATCTGTCCCTTTTAATCCATGTTGATTCGTTCAAGTAATTTGCCTTCCGGAACTATGAAATGGGGGGGGGGGGGTACCAAATCGTAAATTTTTCGACGCTTTGGAGTAATCGTCGTCTTCCAGAACTTTAGTATCAAATACTGTACCCCAAAGTCATATGCTGCTGAGCAGAGTCGAATTTCGCTCTAACTCCTAACTCACTACACACTTACAAGTGAAATTTTAACTTTAATCATAGAAATCCAGACCTTCCGAACGAGCAACCAAACTTGACCGCTGCAAAAAGGGTGAGTCCCCAACACTGATAAATTTCTGCCATTTCTTTGCAATAATATTGTGTATAAGCACAAGTAGGCCGCTACGTAATCTCAGGTGCTCTCCAGTGTTGCAGATTGCTAGATTGTTAGAGCAACAGTAAAGTAAGCCTTGCTAGATCCAATATTTGTGAACTCACTACTGGAGAAGACTTTCGACTGTGAAATTTGGGCTTGGAAGTATAACTATGTTTCGAAGATAGTATAAAGAAAGACAGTAGTAATTGTTGGATTTCTAACCCGATATGAAGGTGAGAGCTCATTGTAGATTACTATCTAGTAGAGCTAGTACGCAGATGAGCCAGATGTTCTAAGCAGTTTCTCTAGTTACCCCATTTTTACACGCCCCCAACCAATGAAATACTCAGCATGATGCGCGAAAAGGACAGTGATAAAGTTCTAATGTTCGCATAGCGAAGTAAAACTTATATAAATGACCGTAAGAAAAATGAGAGAAAGGAAGAGAAGGAAGCGGTTTGTGGATGTAGAATTGCAAGTGCAGGACTAAATCTTCAGATCCACCTTCTTCCTTCTTGAGTTGGAGGAACTTAAGTGATGGTAAACTACAGTCTAATGATGCCTTCAGTATCAGCCTCTTTCGATCGAAAACCACAAAACCATCATTCTCGCTATCCTAAACTAAAAAAACACAGAACTCAACAAAGAATAAAAATACCAAGAAAGAAGTACGCAGACAAAAGCAAAAAAAAGCTCCAAAAGAACCAACATCCAAACCTACCCAGATATATGAGAAAAAGAAGAGGGGAAATGGGAGGATGCCGATTTTCTAGAATATTTTAATTGCGGTGACTAAGTAATCTCGGCTTCATTGAAGTTTTGTTACACTCATGTTAATGGAGACGGGTTTGAGGTTGAGATGGTGGAAGAGTAGGCTGAGGAGGAAGCAAGATTGAGAAAAAAAATCCTTTAAACCTGAACTTGGGGATTGAGCTAATTGCCTTTTTGTTGAGGGTGATTCGTTCTTTCCCTTGGTAGAAATTTTCGCCTCAGCGACCACCGTGGTTAGGGAGATAAATAAGTGGGTCAACCTAGAAGGTTTGAGCTAATGCGCTTTTGCTTTTGATAGGGTGCTTCGTTCTTTCTTTTCTTTTATTACTGGGGAGATTGAGTAGGTATTGACCTATGCCCACTCTGTAAGCAAGTCACGAACATCAACCCAACCCAACGCCCACTTCACCAGCATACCACTTTCAACGCACACCAAAGAAGCCCCCCCCTGCACCTCCCAAAAAAATATAGCAAAACAATCTTACAACACCTCATTCAAGGCGGCCCAGGTCAAACATAGTCTTTTTGTGGATAATGAAGTATTTCACACTTCACACTGTTGTGTAGGCACCCCTATTGGGTGTGGCCTGTACAGCTCAACGGGGACCGTTGAAATTTCATTGTGAGAAAAGTGTCTAATTTGAGACTTTGGCAGTTTGCTTGTTTTGAAAATTGAGACTGTTGGAAGCAAGGGATGCCTTGAGTATCCGAGTAGATGGAATTTGGGCAGGGAAGAGAAGGAGCGACCAGGAGGGGCAGGAAAGTTTGAACTTGCCCTCCCGCCTGCTTCTGACAAGTGTTTGAGCTAATGAACTTTGAATTTAGATCGTTCTTTCCTTTGTAGAAAGTTGGGTGTTCATGTCTCGCGTCGAGTTTCTGAATTCAGCGATGTTGGGTGGGAGGGAAGGAGCGAGGGAGATTGAACCTACACTTTTGGTTTCCAACCAAACCTAGTCCAAGTTACGTTCACTCTTCCCTGGATTGAGATAATGGGCGTCTGATTTTCAAGCGTGGTTCGTTCTTTCCTTCTCGGAGTGGACCGCCTCGTGTCGAGTTGCTGAACTAATGGGGTTGGGGTTGGGGTTGGGGTTGTGAAGGAAGGCGCGACTTGAGATGCGAGCACCGCCAAAGCCACGCAGAGTAAAGGTTCTGGAAGGACAGAGGCACAATGAAAAACAGCAAACATCCTAAATGGATCATGTTTTGTAAAATTTCTATTGTTTTTGCACTATTGGTATCAATTTTTGTACTTTTAATTGGCTATCTGATGCTGATACTGGAGCAACATGTCTCCTGTTAGACAACTTGGGTAAATCCCGCAAACTTAGGTCATGGTGATTGGTGCCCCTTCTCCCGGGCTTTTGCATTCCTTCATATACGCCGAATCGATGATGTAGATCATCCCTCTGCCTCAATCTCATAACTATTCGACTTATGCTTCGGCTGAAATCGGAAATCCTTATGCGCTTTGCCAAGGTACATCTCACTGCATTTTGTTAGCAACATTCCAAATCTATTGACCTAGAAACATACCTGATCTTGACCCAATCCAAATAATTGTCACTAGCGAGCAAAGTCTCCATCTCGTTTCTTCCCCGATATGCAGGAGGCCTGTCTTGCAAACTTGGTGGCAAGTGTTCCAGAAGTCCAACAGGAACATAGCGGCAGGCGAAAGAAAGCCACTCAAGGAGAAACTTCCGGGTAGTTCCAACACCGACTTCATCACTTCCCCATGCTTCGAGACCGAAGCGAACGAACTGTTCGATGTAGCCTAAACGCTCTGAAGCGCTCTTGTCGAGATATTGCCCTTTTTCAATTTCTTCAAAGAGCCAAGGCTTAATTAAAGCTCCTCTCGCTACCATGACTGAATCCACACCACCGTTTTGTATACCATCGTAATATTGAACATGCGAGTAGCAATCTCCATTACCAATAAAGTACATTCTTCCATCCGGGGCGTTAGGAAGTGTACGTGCATCAGGATCTCGAACCGTATCGGCCAATTGGTCCTTTTTATCGTTGTATGATTTGACCAGGGCAGCACATTCAGCAATATAAGACCAATCCGCGCTTTTTGTGTATCTTTGTTGTCTGCTTCGTCCATGTAGGGTGATTGCAGCACAGCCAGGAGCTCCGATTCGAGATTGAGAGTCTGTATTTCCAAAAGCCAAGCGCTCAATGAGCTTTTGGGATGTTGGTTTATTATCTCTGGTTCCTGTACGAATCTTTGCCGTGATCGGAATTTCTCCAGACACTGCATTCATACCACGAACCATTTTTTCCATCTTAGTAGGAGCGTCCAGTAATGCGGATCCTGCTCCTGTGCGAAAGACCAGATCAATCGGACATCCACAATTGAGATCGATAACTCGAATATTTGGTATTATCTTCGACAGGACTTCTGTAGCCTTGAGGGCTCCTTGGGGCTTGTTTGCTGATATTTGTACGCCGAATTTGAGATCCTTGGAATTGTCATATCCCTGAACAATCGATTTAGGCGTGTATCGTGGTGGGGAAATCTCGCTTTCATGTGCTTTCATTAGTGCCCACTCTGGCCTAAGACCTTGGATCAGTGGTAAGCTCATTGCCATTTCCGAATAAGTCAATTGAGCGCCAAGTCCTACACATAATCGTCTGAAAGGAAGGTTCCCTTGAGTCGTAAGAGGGGCGAGAACTGGGGTTTCCGGGCCGAAATAAATTCTTCGCTTTTCAGATGGTAAAAATGGAGGCTCTACAAATTGAGCTCTGTTTTCCTCTTTTTGCTCCTCAGATTCGTCCTTTTTTGCGTGATGGATCTTCTCCATGAATCTTGAATCCTTCTCTATCCAATCGAGCCACGCTTCTGACTTCTCTAATTTCGTTCTCTTTTTCGCCAGGTCCTGCTTCTCTTTAGCTGTCGCAACCTAGAATGGTTGTTAGTATGCGAACATGTGTTTAAAATAGCGCTCAGACATAGGTTGTTTACTCACGTTGAGAACGCCCTTTCGGTTTTCTTCGTCGTCTTCTTGCTTCGCCGCAATCTCGTCCTCTATCAGAACCAATTCTTTTCGGCCATCTTCCCTCTCAATTTCCTTGGAGTGACTTCCCACAAATCGACATTTCCATCCAGCATGACATCGACCGTTAATCTCCCAGACTGGACACTTCGCATTGAATGTTGTTAAATCTTCACTCTTGCCCTTTGCTAAATACTCTCTCAAATTGTGTGATGCTTTGCATTTTTCACCAAATTGGCAAGGCTTCGGCGAGAATTCGTTTGCAGTGGCTACGGTATTGCATAGTTTGATAGCATCGTACCAGGAACCAAATTTGCGATCCTTATTTTGGCCCTTTGCTTTTCCCTTCTTTCCACCACCATTGTCTCTTGAGTCTCGAGAGGATCGTCCTTCGGCTTCATCATCGCCAGCGGGGCCAAGGTTTGTGGTTGTTGCAGATCGTTTGAATGTGTCAATGAGATATCTGTCTTGGTTAGTACAAAAAGCTATAACATAATAATTTCTAGAGGAAAACTTACTCAGCCTTCACCATTGCAATTCCTCTGACCTTATCCCGGCTATCAACCTTAGGGCCATCTTCCATCTGCACATCCTTCGACTCGTCCTTGGGCTCTTCTATTCTGACTCTTTTTGGTGCATGTGCTACTGAATGTGCTTCTGATTCCGCTTCAAACGATTTGCTACCGTTTACACCATCCTCTGCGTCATTTTTGGATTTTAAAATCGTAGCATCTTCTTGTAGAACTGTCTGCGACGCTTGCAATTCCTCTGGGGTAACTTCTGCTGGTCTCTTGAAGGATGGCGCTTCGGGAGCTGTAGCGATAGGTGGGGCAACTGTCTCGATATTTTCTTGCTCTTCCGCCATCGCGATACCCTTCTAATAAAGAAATAAAGGCACTGGGTAGTTGGCAGATAAGGTAGACGCTGAATTGAGAAGTTGTTGTTGAAGCTGAATTGGAAGAGCCCCTCACTTTTTTAAAGAGCTTATCGTTTATCTTAGCGTCAACCAAGGGTGCTCTTTCACCGTGACAATAAAGCGACAGTGAAAGCTCTAGTTGTCCGGTATAAGTGAGTATTAAATACGATTTGTTCTACAAATTTTAGCATGAAGCCTGAGTTTTTGGGTAAATTATTTAAAATATCCTATAAATTTGGAACAACTACCAGAGTTACTTGAGTATTTACTGCCGCTTTTATTATATAACAGAAAGCCTCCTCCCGCTGGACTGGCGAGGCCTTGGGTCTCCGCCCGTTTTCTTTTTGGTTGCATCCATGGCAGCCCAGGTACAGTATCACCCCCGCATATTACATGTCACCTTACAGAGTAAACAAATCGACTCTTGAACCAAGTCGGAATAACTTCAGCAATTGCCGTTTCGGGAAAGAGCTTTGCAAGCTTGAGCACTGCCGCTCTCCGGTGTGCACTCGACTGCCAGAGGATGGATGATGCAGGCCCGCAGATCGCCTGAAACCCAGCTAGAACCTTGGACAGGGGCGGACATTGTCCATCAAAGTTCATGCGCCAGCAACCCAACCTAACTCGACCTGAAATCAAACTCCTGGACCTCCTGGACCGCCACCCTCGCTCCTTAACAAACACCCGCCATTCTCTTTGCTCTGGACTTTGCTCGCAGGCCCGACGCTTGAACGGACAATGAGAAGCACGAGCTCCTACTTCAGCTCCAGCTCACGATCTACCAGGCGCATCCACAATGGCTGATTCGCAAAAATCCGAGAGAGAGCGAAGACCTTCCATCAAAACCGGAAAACTGGTCCGCTCGCAGAAGATAATTCAACTGTCGCCTTCCGACACCAGACCACCAGACATCCCAGAGGACTCAGAGCCACCGCGAGATACACGAGAGCATCATACCCCCAACCGCAGTCATACGCCAGGGCATCTCTCGACCAAGAGCCAGGACCGACGGAAGAAGGCATCGGAACTAGCCTTGCGTCAACGCTCGCAGTCACTCCAAACACAGAAGGAGGAATCTCACGAGTCCCCCAAAGCGGTCAGGTCGCCGTCGACTCATACCAGCAATGGAAGTGGCAGAGCAGCAACACCACGAGCGGAGAAGAGAGCGGACAACCCCCTCTCTCCGTCCGTTTCTAGTAACTCTGCTCCCCCTTCGTCGCACGCAGCATCAATAACCTCACGTCCAATGAACCTGCGTTCCACATCTGCAATAGCAGCCAAACCAAAGCTCCCCGAAGGCACACCATCTCCCACACCTGCACGAAATGTTACTCCAGCTCAACGTCCTGCACGCGGTCCCCACGTTGCCTTTCCACCTCTACCCGATCCGAAGACAGCACCAGATGTGCAACCTGCTCCTGCAAGTGGCATGTACTGGTCGCGTGCCCCGGTTTCCGGAGCTCCTCATACATCCCTTCGAGCACATACGAGTACATTGATTGGGTCAAATATCTACATATTTGGTGGTTGTGATTCTCGGAGTTGTTTCAACGAATTATATGTCCTGGATGCAGACGCATTCTACTTTTCAAGCCCCTTTGTTTGTGGGGAAATACCTGTGCCTTTACGAGCAATGACATGTACAGCAGTGGGGAAGAAATTGGTGGTCTTTGGAGGGGGTGATGGACCAGCCTATTATAATGATGTTTACGTACTGGATACCGTCAACTTCAGGTGGAGCAAACCAAACATAGGGGGAGACAGGCAGCCAAGCAAACGAAGAGCCCACACAGCATGTTTATACCGGAATGGAATATACGTTTTCGGGGGAGGAGATGGAGTTCGTGCTTTGAACGATGTGTGGAGACTTGATGTTGCAGACACCAATAAAATGTCGTGGAAACTCATCTCGGCCCCCTCATCCGCTTCATCAGAGGACAAAACGAAACCCAAAGCTCGAGGATATCACACTGCCAACATGGTTGGTAGCAAGCTTATTATATTTGGTGGATCAGATGGCGGGGAATGTTTCCGAGATGTATGGGTATTTGATGTTGAAACACTTGCCTTCTCGCCGGTACACATTCCCCTGTCATACCCTCGACTCTCGCATACGGCTACCATTGTCGGATCATATCTCTTTGTCATAGGAGGTCATGATGGAGTCGAATATTCCAACGAAGTGTTACTTCTAAATCTAGTAACGATGGTCTGGGACAAACGAAAAATATACGGAATACCCCCCAAGCCTCGTGGTTACCACGGAGCCGTGCTACATGATAGTAGACTTGTCGTTATAGGTGGTTTCGATGGGGGAGAAGTGTTTGGCGACGTTCAAGTTTTGGAGTTGGCGGTTCATGCATATTATAGCCAGATCAGTCATTTTAGCATCGATGTTTAGTATTGGTATACCGCGGGTGGTTTCTTTTCAAAAGATTTGGTCTTGGCTGAGCGAGCGAGCGAGCAAGCAAGCGTATGTTGGTGGTTGGTCTATTTTATGCTTTTATGATGTTATGACTTTATATGAGATTAGTTGTGTACATACCAAGGTACTACCAAGTAGCCAAGAGACATCTTTGGTATTGTGATAAATAGTGTAAAAGAGAAAATCAAGCTGGAATTATTCATCAAGTTGGGGCCGCTGTTTTTTAAATTCTTGATTTTGATTTTATACAATGAGAGATGTTCTTTTCTGGTCCGTAATTAAGCACGCCCGGTATTTCCTCTAACTCCAAAAACAATATTCTACATGCTGTACAACAAAAGTTCCCTTGATGTGACTCCAACTCACCCATCGCAATGCAGCAAATCGAACTCCTTTTCTTCTCTTTTCCCAGTCTTTCTACAGGCCCTGATTCCCCAACCGAAACCCTACCCCTTCAAAGAACAAGTCTTTGAACTACCAGAGTTAATTCAACCCAAAGTTGGTTTAAGCCTGCCATGCTCATTTCTCAGAAGCAGGTTTCGAGGAAGATTTATGTAAAGCCTCCTCGGCCTTAACAGCATTCTTCCTCGCCGCAATCTTTCGCTCCTCGGAAGCAACCATATCTAAATCAAAATAATCAGCACCCATTTCAAAGAATCCAAAGAATCAAGATAAAAACGTACCTCTCCACAAATCCTCTCCCTGATAAGCCTCATGATGTATCCTCTTCTCAATCATATGCTTATGCTCCGGATCATCAGGATCCAGCACCATAACACTCTCCCACCTCCCCTTCCCCTTCTTTGCATCAGCCGTCTCAAACATCGCCGTCGCCACCAACACCGCCAATGTAAGTCCCTGCGCGTAGACTCTTGCTTGCACAAGCTTCTGCGCCCCAGTCAAGTATTTATTCTTTGACACCAGGCCGAATGCTATTCCCATTGAAGCTGCCCATGAGGCTGTAACGATGGGATATCGGTTCTCTCGACCCCATTCTTTTGCTTTTTGCAACGTGGTTTGGTTTGCGAGAGAGGCGTCTACGGCTTGGGATGCGGAGTCTTTGTAGAAGTTCTCGGGGTGGGTTGTTGCTTGGTAAGCGCGGGATGAACGATCTGCCATGATGATGGCGGAGAAGGTTCCGGAGGAGGTTATTAGGAAGGCTTTTAGGGGGATGGTGAGTTGGCGGAAGGTGTGGAAGCGTTTATGGGATGCTACGACTGTTGCTGCGCCCTGGCTTTCTGCGTTAGTTGAAGTCTTTGAAGAGGTGGGGGATTGCGATTGGGCTTGAGCTTGTTGGAGGGGTTGAAGAGCCTTGATAAGAGGTATTGAGGTATGGGGGGTACTTACGACTGTCAGACCGACGAGTCCTCCTGTAATGCCTCCTTTCAAGGTGGCATTGTAATGGGCGGCCTCTTCTTCCTTGGTGAGAATCTTCATGTTCGCGGTTCTGGTGTTGAACAGCGACTAGTGGTTTTGAGGTGGCTAAAGAGCGTCGAGTACGCTTTTAGATGTTTTGTTTATTGTCCAGAAGTACAGTTAAAGCACTTAAATGTAGAGCGGAATGTGTTTCCGGTTTTTGGTGGTGTTCAATTGATCGTATGTTAGTGGTCGTACGTTCGTCGTTGATGCGCCTCAAAATTTGGTGGTTCGGGATTTGTAGCTTATTTGTGGGTCTCGATTGAATCCTTTGCGTGTTCGTTGATTGATGTACAACAAAAAGTAAGTGGCAAAGAAGCAGCGAGTTCTTCAAATTATATATGGAAATTCAATTGTTTGAATGACGAGAAATTCCGAGTTGCTTCGTCAGGTTTTTTGGGTCTTTGGCGGAGATACATCAAATCGTACGTTCGTAGTAAGCTTCTTGCAGACACATCACTGACATCATCCGGGATTCCAACATGCAACTGTGATCCCGAAGCATCTCCAGTACATGCCGAGCGTAGGCGAGCTGCGATTCCGACTTGTTTTCTTCGAAGGATACAAGTTGCGAAGCTTTTCCTCGCAACAGTTTATGACAATTTCAAAATTAGGAGGACACGCGGTTGACTCATTTGAGTTGTGGTTATTAATCGCAGTTCAAACAATCCTTCGTTTATATCTGTGTTGTCTGGTCGTCGTGATCATGATCATTGTCAAGCCGGGGATGCGACAACCCATTTTGTTTTTCAAATCTCACACAGGTGAAAAAGCCTCAGGAATTGAATTTATTCTTAAACATTTTTACTATATCGTTCTGCCTTCACGATTCAAAATCTATTTTCTTGCTTTTACGTTCAGATTCATTCTGGTCTCAAGGTAGGAGGGGATGTTTTCCCTCAACCTTCAATTTACGAAACAACCTTCCACACTCGTTTTATTGAGCGTTATATATATTGTCTAAGGCGATTGCAATTTTTGTACGGTTAAGAAAACCGGAAAGAGAATCTTCAATTCTTCTAAATCTTTGCTGCGAATGTCCAGGAATTAAATAACGAGGAAATGACGAGAAATTGTGGGAAAACTCTGTTATGAGAAATTTGTCTTATTACACGCTTTACAGAACCTCGAGCTTTTCAAATCTGATATTTCATGACCTGGGAAGTTGTGTAAAATATCAAGCTGTCTCTAATTTACCGTCCTCGAAATCTACCTTACTTTGCTTCAGCATCATTATATTATTGTATAATCTATTTCTAGTAATTTTTAGACTTCAAATTTACCAACTTTGCCATCTAGTTATTACTAAATAGAAACTACGGGTTCAGTTTTATATAATTCAGCCTCTTTTCCTGTGCTATTTTGAGGAGGAAAAAGGACTGAGTCTCTTACTCGTTTTTAAGAGTGGGTTTCTCAAGCGCTCCATTTGGTCTGCTAGAGACAGACGAAGGAAGTTATGTATATTAGGCGTATTTTCCGTGCTGGACATGGCATACATTAAAAGGAACTGAACAGGTTCTGCGTCATTGTGAACTGCCTTCTTTGGAAGGAGTCATTGATATAGACGATGATAGTCAACTTGCTACACCTTGAGCTTTTCTTTTGGCTAAATTGCTGTCGTTTGTGATTTTATACACGAATTATTGAAAATCTCTGGTATATTTACCCCACATTTAGTTACTCGCAGCACTTCTCATAACTCCAAATTCCAGGCTACAAAAATACAGTCTTAGACTGGTAGGGGGGAAACAGCGACTTCGTTGCCGTCAAAACAAACTTGTTTGAAGATTCTTTACGGATTTCTCTAATCGTTACACCCATTTTCTCTTGAACTTTTCTCTTCCAAGAAGGCGGCTTTGGAACTCTCGAACTTGATGCGGAGAGGTTCATAGCAATGAAATTAGAGAGTTATGAATGACTCCCCATATATAAAGAGCTAAGCCTAAATTTCTTGTCCTCATTTCTTGAAGACCCCAAGTAAAGGTATAATTTAAAGGAGAAGAACATTAATAATAAAATCAGTTCTCTCGAGGTCAATTTCAATGATGTTATTCGTATCTTTGGAATGATGTAATTGCCGACATGGAGAACTCGAGTTTCGGAAGAGGAAAAAGAGTGCCAAGCCGTGATGAGGTTCACAATAACGAGAAGACTAGTGGGATAAAGTGTTCGGAATAAGTTTCATTAAAGAACGCTGGGATACACCCGCGATCCATATCGGGGACAGATTCCAGAAACTAAAGTACTGGAAAGTAGAATGTTAAAACTTGACAAGTATTCTTGTCTTTCTTTCCCTCAATAACAAGCAAAATACCACGAAGACTTTGAAACCCCCTAATTTGAAAGAACCACTGACCTCTTATTTCCTTGCAATTGACTCTCGCTCATTCCCTTCTCGAATGTGTTTACCACCTACGCTTTTCGGAAGACGAAGTCAGACTTGAAAAGCAAAAGCATTGCAGGAAAAAACGGTTTGAAATCAAAGCAAAGTCTCCCTCCCGTCTATATGAAAGACAGTCGTAGCATAGATCCAGTTATTAAAATATGGCAAGAAAGAAGATGAGTTTGGCATATATAAGGATGACACAATTTAGAAGTGGATTAGAAGCTTATATCATGGCTATTTGTCTTAAACATGACGAAATACTTTTTGTTTATGAAGATAAATGCCCCTGATGTAATGTTCGCAAATACAAATTTCATCATCTTATAAACTTAAGTATTCAACTTTAGTTTTTATTTGTTTAGGTAGAAGTTACCCGAGTTAGGTAAGTTAAGTAGTACTACTACCCAAAAATCCGTACGGACTTCCCGGCTCAAATGAAACGTGGGGCTGACTTCCGCTCGTATTGTATAGAACATATTTGACTTGTGGAAGAGTAATATCTATAAAATCTGCTAATGTGGAGGGGAACGTGTAATGGGTATGGCGAAATAAGAGTTAGTATGTTAGAGAAGAGAAGGGGGATTGAGAGGTTTTTTTTCTCGAGAATGTGATATCTTAGGATTTGTAGCAGTTTTGAAGTAGCGAAAGGTTTCCTTCAACTTAGCAGCTCCCTTCACGAAAGAAGATATCTTATCCCTTTTGCATTTGCCACACCTAGGTTTTTTTGTAGTCGTTCGGTTGGCACATCTTACTCAACCAACCACAGTCGTTGAGCGAGGAGTGGCAACGGAATGAGTACCATAATTGAGTCTTCTCTTTGTAGATTTCTGTTGCCAATTGATTGGAACTTACTAGTGCCACATGAAATTTCCTACCGGTTGGCCAATGTCCATATTGGCCTCAGTCAATGTAACCCGGAAACATGTCGAGCTTTCTCGGGATCGGTCGAGAGGTGCACCGCTTGTGCATCGGGGCGACGAATGACAGGCGTTTGGAACCAGTCGGCTCGCTTGTGAGCTTCCCCCCTTTTCAGGGTTACATTCCGCTTATTCCTCCTCCATAAAGTTGTCCTCGTGACTCATTGTCACATTGTTGCAAGTCGGATATCCTCCCGCGGGGTGACAAGCGATCGATGTGTCTGTTCGACTTGAGCCTCGTGGGGGACGGCGGTAATAGGCTATGTTAACTCCTCGAACGCCCATCGGATGGACGACCAACGTTGAAGAAGCGTGGTAAAGGAGTGATTTCGATAAGAATTGATAAATTCAGCATCTGATCGTCGAATATCCATTGCCGGATTGATATGCTTGTATTGATAAGATTGATAGGTCTCTCGACGTCAGCTCTTAAATAATTCAACCTTTTTGGAGCATGAACGGTTTTGGTGTGTGTGCTCGATCTTGGTGGTCGGCAAGGTGATGCAGAGACGCCCAGTAGCGTTGATCTGACTACTCACTTGTTGGAGAGCTTTCTAAACGTCTTGCAGCAGTCTGCCTTGCCTGCTTAGGTGAGTGGTGCCACTCTTGCGAGGACCGGATGCGTATGTAAGATAACTACACTCAACTATTTTATAAGTGTAAGTATATTACCATCGTAGGGCAATCGTAAGACCCAACTCATAAATGCCGTTGCCATTTACTAGTGGCAGCACCATCGTACGGTCGGAAATCGGTAATCAGTAAATGGTGAAAAAGAATTGAGGCATCAAAGTCTTGGTTCCTTCAGCCCAGCACATGGAAATCTGCCATTTCCAGTTCGGGATAGACATGGTCTGCCGATTCGTCGTTTCATTTAGCCAGAAGTCATGGTGGGATGCACTTGCATATTTTTAACGTTAGCCATGGGTTTGCAGGACACTTGCAGGGGGCTCCACAGGCGAGTTGCAGCTTGCTGATTGCTGGATCTTGACGTCGAGTTGCTCATTCGTCTCCAATTTGGCAAGTTCGGGCATATCCAGGCCGCAAGCATCGCAAGGCAAGCATCGGCAAGACATGCGTCACTCCATCCCCATCATCCTCGACCAGTTAAGGAAAGGGAGGAAGAAGTGGACGGCTCGGCGATGATGGGGCGCCCGTCCGGCGTTGTGATTTGGTGGCCAAACACGACGCTGCGGGTCGAGGCCAGTTGTGAGAGCGATTGGAGTGACTCGACAGTTAACAGGTGCATTGCAGCTAGTAATGCAGTATATTGCATAGCGTAGCGGTTGCCACACAACACAGAAGTGCAGTTGCAGGTTCAAGTTGCAGGTGGGTAATAAATGGTTCTTGTTGCATGAGTCGAGGCAGGCGAGTTGAGTATTGAGAGTTGAGGGTTGAGAGTTGAGGGCTGAGAGTTGAGGGTTGAGAGTTGAGAGTGAGTTGCAACTTCCTCACGGGCCACTCGGCAAACTCGACGGCCAACATTGAGCAGGAAGGAACCCAGCAGGCCTAGGAGATGCTTGAACCTAATATTGAACCCTTAAATGGAGGAGGATCTTCAACACCATCAACCAAACACTTTTCAGCATCGATCCTGGGAGTTGCCCTTCAAAGAGCTGATTAAGTGCCTATTACGAGGCCATGCAGCCGATGATTGCATCCAACATCAAACACTACCGGGCTTGAACCTTGATATTCCCACAGCAATGGTCCCGAAGTCGAACTCGAACTCGACAAACACCTTGAACTAGACTAGCTTCCTCGAGCTAACGGCTTTATTGACTGTAACTGGTTCAGGAGACGTCAGTGACAGGACAGGCTGCAGCTGTTTGATGTCGTCCGAATTTAAGCCTTTTGCCTCTTGAACCTTCACATCACACCTCAACACCATCCCATCCCATCACAGAGCAAACAGACGAAGACGTCCGACTCCGCGATGGCCGACCTGATCAATCCCCACGTCGAGATCGTGGGCAGCAATATCAGATCCATATATCACTTCTCTCAGCATCCTGGCAATGGCAAGTACGATCGTCGGGTCCATCTCTTAGTGTCCCAGTGTCCACACTTGCTCTCCAGAACGTGACCAGCCATCCTCAACCAGAGACCCTGCTCTTTCGTAATGGTCGGCTATTCTTATTGTCGCCGTGTATGTGCTATATTGCCCTGATCTTAATTCCTCCGTGCTGCTGTCAAGGCCGCGGGCTCTCGCGGCCCTTTCTCATGAGGGCGGCTCTAGCCTCGCTCTGCTCACCGCTCTGAGGTGTACGAGTACCCTCTTGTACAACTAGACAAAAGTCATCTCACCGTCTATGCCAGTATTTTATGCTACAGGCTCAACCTGACCAAAGAGACTCAAACGCCGATACACTACAGCCCCTCCGGCCAAGCCCAAACAGCCCAGGAGAGTTGACACTAACTCCCTTTCGGGTCCAAATAAACACCCGCGACCTCCCGCTTCCTCTGACCACCTTGTTTTGCCTCTTACTTACTCTCTTACTTCCCTCTTCCCTCTTTGAATCGTTACATAGCTGCACGATAATCAATTGTCGTTGTTGATTTTATTTATTTCGGCCTCCGACCTCCTCACACTACCGTAGAAAACATAACCCACTTGCCTTCTTTGGGCGCAGTGACCGGACTATGAATTTTAATTGGCTGGCGCTGAATAGCAAAACGACGGGGGCGTTTAGTGAGACCTCGAAATCCAGTGGTGAATCGGGGCCGCCTACACCTGCATCCTCAATCTCAACTCCATCGTCCCTTGAGGAGCAACCACCCACGCCCAAGAACATCGATATCGACCACGATAGTTCTACCATGCCCTCAACCTCTCCGATCAACATCGCCACATCTCGAAACTCGTCCTCGTCCCCCTCAGCGCAGGGCATGAAGCCAACCATAAATTATCCCGACACCGATTCGCGGACCTCAGCAATCATGAGTGGCGGCGCCGCATATGATGCCGGGTTGGGGAGAGCACGCCAGGACTCGTTCGCCGGCGCAAAACCCATATCAATGAACAATCCAAACAGAAATGGGCAAGATATTCGCCAGCGACGAGAAAGTTTGGCGGGCAGCCTGGTCCAAGGCATGAGTTGGGGCGGAGTTTCCGTCGGCAGCTGGATTCGAGACGAGTAAGTCGATTCACCCACTCCGACTCCAATTTCTCTGGATTTGTTTCCTTTCCTTAGATTCTATAGAGTTGCGGAAGTATTTGGAGGAAAATGCTTCGCACCACCGCTATTCCGAGTACCTACTTACACTCATTACAGTATAATCATGGCGGGCACTTCACCTTTCCCATACCAATCCCCCTCCTACCACTCCTCTTCTTACCTGCCAAAACTTGAGGCAAATTTCATGAAGGATTTCGCATGCTGTGGTCAAACATTACCGACACTACATGACCTCTTGCAGCATTATGAGGAGAGCCACGCACAACAAACCCCTCAATCGATGCGGACCGCCTCAGCGGCTGCCAGAGCAAGAGAAAACTCCACACCAAATAGCAAAGCAGCTATTGCAGCACAGGCCGCAAGCGCTGTTCAGCACCAAGCTCAGCAACAACATACTCAATCACCTGCACCTCCCCGAACGAGCTTGCAAATGCCCCAAGGTGGACCTAGTGTAGGAGGAATTCAGCTGATGCGACAGCAACAGCAGTCCCAGCCTTCAACTCCGGTTCAAAAGAATGTACAACCGACCCAAGATCATGAGATGGATGGTGTAGAGGATATGGAAATGGACGATGCAATGGGCCCTATGGATAACGCTCCAGACACCCCGGTGCAACAAACCCAACAGCCTGTTCAGGCTCAACAACCTTCACTTTTTGGACAACAACCCCGACCAACCCTAAATATGAACCTGAGCGGCATGCAGCACTCTGGTCTAAGAACATCTCAACCACCAACTCCAGCAACTTCTGGTTTCGGTTTCCAGAACAATCCAACTGTTTCCTCTGTAAATACCCCTACACTTAGTGCACAGCCCATACAGCAACAACATACTTTCTCCCCAGATCCTTCGGTTCCTGGCACACCAGCTGGCGAAGATGATGATTTCTCTCAAATGCCCATGAACATGGCCCAAATGAACATGATGAACATGAACTTTCCTTTTGGGTTTGGAGCAAATGATCTAGGTATAGACCTTTGTATAGATGAACCCGCAAAACGCCTATATAGTCCCAACGGTGGTTTCAGCAATCAAAGAGTAATGCAGCAACAATTTGCTCAGTTCAATTTAGGCCAAGGACAAGGCCATGGCCAATACGACCAGAATAGCGATTTCATGAGAGCCTACCGACAGCAGCAACAGCTCATGGCAATGAACGGAATGGGCAATCCTGCGGCTGCTATGATGATGGCTGCGGAGGAGCACAAGCCATTCAAGTGTCCGGTGGTTGGCTGTGAAAAGGCTTATAAGAATCAAAATGGTCTCAAGTAAATCTCACTCACCTCCTCAAGACAAAGAAGTAGCTAATTGGAACAATAGATATCACAAGACTCATGGTCACCAAACACAACAACTGCATGAAAACGGCGATGGTACATTCTCCATTGTTAATCCAGAAACCTCTACTCCATATCCTGGCACCCTAGGTATGGAAAAGGAGAAGCCTTACAAGTGTGAAGTATGTGGCAAGAGATACAAGAATCTGAATGGGCTCAAATATGTAAGCAAAAATTTCCGGCTAATCCGACACCTCGGCTAATAGCTTTCCAGCACAAGCAACATTCGCCTCCTTGTAATCCAGACCTTAAGCTCAGCAATCACATTGCCGCGGCTGGATTAGGTGGATTAGGTGTCAACGTAGCAGGATTGCCTGGTATTGATGAAGGTGGAATGATGTGAAACCCGTACCTCACTTTCCATTCCTAATTACACCATACCTGGCATCGATACGGCTCGAACACCCGAAAAACGACGAGGATTTTCTTTTTCAACATATAAAAACGGCGTCCACATTTTTCACAAAAACTGCATTGGGAGGAGTTGATTCATTTACGAGCTAAGACTATACCCCGGATAGATTGATTTGGGCGAAGACTTTGGACTGGATAGAACGCAATTTATGACCAAATACGCGAGTACGTATAAATGAAGCAACTCGACCTCGACTGCACGCACGAACACGATACACCTACCCTTCTCTGGTCATATTTCGCCTGGCGGTGTCGCTCGTTACCTTTTTTTTCTTCGCCTCTTTTCACAAAACAACAAAAGCTCTGATTTCTCTTTCTTGTTACTAATTTCCCATAGTATTGTTTTTCAAGGGAGTAATGGTATGGCCCGGAAAACTGTTCATAGATTGCTTTATCTCTTGCTTTTTTGATATATGCTCTTGTCTTTTTACTTTTTCCTGGTGTATTTATTGTAAAGGGAGAAAGCTGCTCACATATAGTAGCACAAGCTTTCTTTCTGGCTGACTTGATTGTGTTTATTTGGGAGGGGAACTAGCGAGCATATGGGACGGAAATGTGTCTTAATTGCATTTGGGCATTTTTACTGCAGTACATTTGCTTTGGGAAAAGAGAAGCAATGGAAAGGCGGGGGGGCTTGAGCGATCTTTGTTTTCTCTCTCTACTTGTTTTTCTTATTGTTGATTTTTCCTTTAGTTTTAGTATTATAGATGAGCAGATAGCTTGCTGGCCTCTTACTTGTTCTTGCTCAAGTTCTCTTTAAATATCACAAAATTCTTGCCACTCTAGATGATAGATCTCCCTGGTGCTACAATGGCATCCACGTAGTTGAAATTCAAGACCGCGCCAGTACGCCGAACCACCCTGACTCGAACTTTCCAATTTATCGCCGATACCAATATTTCAAAAGATCATTGTCAATGCTCGCGTGGCGAGTAATTGACTTTCGGCTTCCCTTTCGCCTCCAAACGCGACGAACTTCAACTGCCGGGAATAAAGGTCTAACGTCAGTCATGTGGAACCTACCTAGCCCTGGCTACGGCTGCGCTAAAAGCCGCGTTACCGTAGACCAGTTTTAGGGGTTCTGTCTAGTGGCCCTACAAAGGTCTTAGCGGGAATCATGACTCTGTAGTTTTCTGCGGGGTCTGTGTGTTTTTATACATGATCGGGATGGGAATTCCGAAGGGGATTACTCGAGGTTCGGGGATTCTAATGATGGTATGATAGAATAATCATCAAGGGGAATTTCTTGGTGTTGAGGATGGGAGAGGTGGGATGTGTAGGTGGTATGATGTCAGTTTTGGTGGAATAGAGCTTGGGACGATTGTGCTGCCTTGTTTGGTTGTCTTGATCGCTTGTGTTGATGGGACATGACAGGAACGTGTTGAGCTGAAAGGGGCTGGAAGATGGCAGTACTTTTGGGAAAGAGAGGGGCTGGTTGATTTAGTGGTTTTTGGTGAGATGTGATACGGGAATACCCCATTTTCCACAACGTTGAGACGCGGTTACGAGGGCTAAGCTTTGGTTTGCTTGCGTGTAGATAACGTCTAGAGTACGTACGGGGTCTAGTGATTATCCATTTTATTCGTTGTTAGCTTTGCTCCCTTTGCTTAAGTCCGATTTTTATTTTCCCATGCGGGAATACTGGACCAGCTGGGCAAGGGAGGGAGAGATGAATTGAGGGGGTCTAGAACGAGGGGGCTAGAGGAGAGGAGTGCTGGTGGGTTTGCATTACAGTATGGAGTTCTTTCGGTATGGAGGGGTTTTGGGTTTGGGGATTGAGGGGTGGGATGGTGGAATGAGGGGGTTTTAGAGGAGAGAGGAGGTTATTGGAGGTTTGCTATTGCTGTTTCTTTTCTAGGTGTGGTTACAGCGCAATGTAACCTAAATAAAAGACTCGTAACTAGAAGCAAGGAAGACGCCTCTCTGCAAAACAATTCTTACCTGCATTCCAATATCCTAGTCTTATGCAGACTTGAAAAGTACAGAGAGCGTCAAATCGTTTGATTGGCATTGCCTTAACGCCTTTCCTAGTTTTGTCAAGCCGTCTCTTGGTAAAAGAGGGGCGATGTCGGAGTCGACGTTCGTTTCTGGTACGAGTGGGGAATGATTTGTGGGGGGTACCACGTCAGATTTGCTTTGCCAGGCGTTTGCCAGGATGGATAAACTTCTGACTGAGGACATGAGGATGGGTTGTTGCCGCGTGTGTGGGACGAGTCAGGTGGGAACTTTCTCTGTTCTTGCTGGTTGTTAGGTTACATTTCCATAATCGGAGTTTTAATTTTTGGTGATGGTGTTGTGAGGAGTTCTTGCATAGGAAATTGGATGAGGGAGGGGAGGTTGGGTTTCAGGGCTGCAGCGTTAAGTTATTGAAGTTTATTTTACTTTTTTCTTGACGTGTGGGAGTGGGGTCTTTCTTGTTTACCGTATTTCCTCTTTTGGTCGAGTAGTCCGGTGTGATGATGGAAATGTGCAGTGTGATTTGGAGGCGGGTAGTTATGATTCCTCTTTCTATATGGCTCTTCACCGTTTCTTTATTCCGTGCATTAATTTTCCGCCTTGAGCGCGGTTGCCTTTCGGATATTATTTTTGATATGTTGTTTTGTTGTACCGAGGTGCGAGGGAAGCTCAGATACCACGGGGAGATTTAACTGGTAAGCATGAATATGATTAAAATGTAGCAGGGTTGTTGGTGGGAAAGAAACATCGGGGTCTTTGCGTGGATGGGGGCATTTGTTAGGTAAGAGTTACGGATGGTACGGATGGTTTTCGATTTTCTACAAACCGGTAAATGAGTGCTGTTCTTCGATTCAAGATGAAGTCTTGAATATTGAGGTTAGGAAGAGCATCAAGAGATAAGGCAGGTTCAAGGAAAGCCGAGTAGAGTTCCATCTCATTTTCTAGAACGCCGTGAATTGGGATAAACTCAATTCCACAAGGCAGGACCTAGAGACAAAACGAACAAACAGGACCCCTGGTTTTTGAGACTGTCTGGTTTTAGTCTAGTCTAGAATTTGAATCGCTGAATAAGGATTTCCAAGGTTGGGCTTTTCTATTACCACACCGTACTCCACTCCTGCTCCGCTTGAAGCATTAGGAGCCGCTTCTACATACCGCATTTCATTTGGAAAGGATTCTAATTCGTAGAAGGGAATTTGGGGTCTAGATTTCCAAGTTATGAATGCAGATCGCCGTGGTTTGTCAGAAGGGAGTTTATATCAATTTCGGTCGAGGGTTTAGATTGGAAATAGGAAATGTTGAGAGGACAATGAAATTTAGAGTTGAGGAAAGGCTCCCAAGGAAACGCTAAGATCCGACAACCGAAGAGGTGTGAGCTTTGTTCTTCGTGTCTTCTGGAAAGATTGGAGACGGATTGCAGGGCTGAAGAGTGGGAGGCGTGGAGGGAAGATGCTGTGGGGGGAGGGGCAAGGGCTTGGGGTGATGATGAAAAAGCGGCGAGAGGCGTAGGATTGTGAGCTGAACTTGAACTTTGATAACTAGACGACAATGCTAGTGCAATGTTGGCAGGCAATAATACTAGTCTATTAATTTATGAGAGCTGTAAATAAATGCGATTTCAAAAGAAAACGTACATACGACACCCCAGCGACGAGAACTGAGGCCAACAATACCATAAAAACACCACCGAAGTGATGCCGTCGGTGGTCGGGAGTTTCTGCGACGTTTGGAAAAGATGAAGTTAACATTTGATGGCGGTGTGCTTCACCAAGAGGAGATTGGAGGAGTGGATTGGCTTGGTTGCATGTGACGATCAAATCCTTTTCTTCAATGAGAGCAATCCAAGTGGTCACCTGTAATTTAGAGACTAAATCTTGGCTGCTGACCGACTAGTATCTCAATTCCTTGGGTTGAAATATCAAAAATGTAGACAAGGTTTCTCTTTAGTATTAAACTAACCAGTGTATGTTTACTTCGTCTCGGCTTCGTTGTTGTGGAGGTGGGTAGTAATATCAGAACAATTAAGCCAAATCTCCCTCGAATTCTTGTAAGCAAGAGTAGTATATTCCGTCCGTATCAAAGAAACAACACTAGACCGCATCGAGAGAAATATCATTCTCTATATCCCAAGTTTGGAAATTCAGGTAAAGAGGGGGCTCCTCGCTTAATTTAGAATTTAGAGTTTGGTGATGCTAGATAGATGACCACCAGTCTCTTGCACAGACAGCCAAGGGGAACCAAAAGTAATCACCATTGTACCGAGTCCCTGAGATATGCTAGGTTGAAATTTAACGAGAATTCGTGCCCTTTTTCTATAAAAAGTAGATGTAACTTGTAAGTAATGTTGCATTGTGATCCTAAAGAATTTTTGATTACAATAACATATTCTATGTAAACTCGACAGCTGTTGATTTTAAAGATGCAAAAGAGTTCATAACACCGGACAGAAGTTTGGCATTGATCCAAGAAACAGTTCAACCTCCAAAGATAGCGCTTACGTTCCCATAAAGATTCAATGCGTTGAAGGATCGTTGATATTAGATAAGGAATTTATCTCTGAGAAGGAGCTCTAAAAGGTACCTTGGTATGGAGTATTCGAGACGACTTTGAACGGATTCCAGGTTCTTCTAGAATATAGGAGAAGTAGAAAATCAACTCGCCGGGTAAATTGCAAAACTTCTTCATTCTATTCTCGTCAAAAAATCCAAACAAATCACTCGGTGTACTTCATAGTTCATGGTTATTCTGACCCTTCCTGGTGTTTTATTAAATACCATACCCAAAATGACATCTGGCTTCTAAGCGAATGTCCGGCCACACACACTAGCTAGTAGTCCTTACCGCCATTGAAGGTCACGACCATCTGTTATTTAGCGTCGCTCCGTCGCCTAATTAAGGAGATGGTCAATAGCTAGTCACTATCTAAGCCGGTTACAACAAAGATAATTTGTGGTAATATTTCGTTCCGCTCATTATCTTCTTTCATAATTCGAAGCTTTTTCAGACATCGAAAAGAAATTCCAATTAAACCCAGCTTCATTCTGATTTTTTGTTGCTTTTGACTTAAGATTGCTTCAACAAAACTCAGTTTTGATCCACCAACACACTACAGCAAGCGCACATCAGACATTTAAAACCCAGCACTCATCTCAGTCTAAATCTACGTCGCATATTGTGGTTGTCGGATATAGCTCCTAATGCATCCCATATCCTTGAAGAAACATCATTATTTTCGGAAGAATCATGGAGCCGACAAACAATAACACCATGCTTTTCATGGAGGAGTCGGGAAGAATTACCAAACAACTGGTACAACGAAGGATATACAATGTACAGGCTGCATGGAAGATTTCCTACCAGAAGCTAGAGTAATTACGGATTGCAACCATAGCTACTGCCAGCAGTATGCAAATCACCTCCTCAATACTGCGATGAGAGACTTAGCACACTTCCCGCCAAAATGTTGCAAGGAGCCAATTCCCCCAGAAATATTTTTCAGTTGTGGTTTACCTCTCGAACTCATTCAAGCCTACAAAGACAGACTAAAGAATTTGTACGCAAGAGACAAGACATATTGCTCAAGAGAATCCCGTGCCTTTCCTCTTCACAGCTCCAGAATCAACAGGGGAATAGGAACATGTCCACTTTGCGAACGACAAACCTGTGTAAAATGCAAAAGGGAGGCCCACAAAGGGGGGTGCAAAACAGATGATGATAAGGAATTCCTTGACTTCGCCAAAAATGAGGGATGGCAAAAATGCTCATCCTGTTGGACAATTGTGGAAAAATCAGGGTGCATTCACATGACGTAAGTCTTCAACCACTCCTCAATTTTGTGTCCAAAAATCGCTAATATATCTTAGTTGCGTATCAAGGCAGAATGGTGCTACATCTACGGCTCAAAATGGCATACGTGGGATTGTAAAGACGCTACCGACGACGGCGTGCTCGGAGACGATGACATGTCCGATCTCGTAGCTGCAGATAGCGACGATGGCGTTGAAGGTATACCCGCTCCCGTAACTGCAGATAGAGACAGTAACTTTTATTATTAGCCTCGCATTATACGCTTCTTATTTTTTTCTTGTTGTGGGATTATTATTGGGAACTGTTTGTATTCTTGTTGATGGAGAAATGTAAAAATGCGGTTAGGGTTCATTGAGACGGCTAGTTTAGTGGTCTAGGTGCAAGGAATAAACTGTACTAGATACTAGTAGATAACTGAATAAGAGATTAAAAGTATTTGGGTTATCAAGAACTGTGAAACCCGAGGTGAGATGGTGACCTCAACGTTCCCAGAGGGAATGTTCCTTCATGAGCTGAAAACAATGGCAATGTGTAATAGAAGTCGGAAATTACTTATTCTTACTACACTAGTATAATATTAGCGCGAAATCCCTAGGTTTGGGAATTCGAAGAGTACGTCGTAGTCGTTTCATGAAATTAGAACAAGTGAATTCATTGAAGATGCTATAGCCTAAATCTTATATCTCGTATTTGCACTTTTTTTTTTACTGAACCTAGTGCTTATGATAAATGCATCTAATACGTTTTATTTACTAATTACGAAGTCATGTAACCTGGAATTCCCTAGTGAAGAGCCTTCTAATACCTTCAAACTATTCCGTAAGTCAGGTCACTTTCATTCTTTAGCAAAGAGGTTCTTGATCAAGTCAGAGGAACGTTGTATTCTAGCCCCTTGAGCCTTATTCCTTTCTTCCCGTCTCTCTCCCCTTTTCCACATTTTTCCAATCCATCGTCACGACCGAAGACTACATACACAGAGAGAGATTTGCATTTTGAGAAACGGTGACTGGGGACTTACGACAGTGGGGAGAAGCGGCTTAGAACGTAAGCTGAATTTGTTATGCTTCGTCACTGTTGCTTTCATCTTTGAATTTGATTATCAGCATTGTAGAGAGGACAATTTCCGTCTTCCGCCTCAAATCAACTTGGTTTAGATCCCAATACGGACCGGGAAATATAGACTTCTGAGGTTAAGAACGCACTGTTGATTCTTTCGTCGACATTGAGCCTGCGATCCCTCCTAGAGCTTCTTCATCGGTGGATTCGTTTAACTAGACGCCCAGCAGAACCCGTTGAGAAGAGAGCTGTTATAGCCCTAAAGTGACTATAGGCACCCGTTCACATGCTAGTTGTCTTTTTAGTCTACCTCATTTTCATTGCTCATCACCTGCACTCTTTGTAATTTAATTAACGCTACTGCAAGAGTTCTGGTATCATTTATTCAACCAATTATCGCGCGGCATATACTAAAGTCGCGAAATTCAGACCTTTTTAGAGGAATAATTATGTTTTATGCTTTGTTTACTTAGATATATATTGCTACATATTACTACGTCTCTTAGAAATTATTAATCAGCTTAGATATATTTAAGAATTAAAAGTTTCTGGACAACTTAATATTCCAAGGTAGTAATCTAACTGGTCAATTTCACCCTAGTTCTAATGATCCTTCCTATGGAATGATTATGCCTAGTCCTTTCAAGGCGGGTCTGGTGGCATGCTCCTTTTCTCAGAGAGTTTGGTGGAAGAGATTCGCGGCCTTTTTCCTCGCCGAGTTCGAGGGCTGAGGATTGGAAGGAAGGAGGAAGTACGGGGGGCGATCTATCTAACACAGCCAACCACCTTGGATTTTGCATTGTTGCTTTCAAGGCAGGCCAGGGTGCAGCACCTAATTTGCACGGAGCTTGAATAGAGAGGATACCAACTTCTTCTAGTCAGAGGTGGCTGGTTTGATGGTTGCGGCTTGAACACCGTGTCGACCATGGGTGTCGAAATCTTGCGAGGAAGGAGAGAGTGAGTGGAGGGTCAAGACACCAACTGACGACCAAACGTCGGGGTTGAAGTTGTGAGTTGATGAGGGATTTAGGGAAGGTGTGAGTGAGTCGCTGGGCCAAATTCAAACCCAATGCGCAGTAGCGCCGAGTATAAACACCCCTCTCTTCGGAATCCCCTCCTCATTTCATTTTTGTGAGGCCGCTAGCGCGTAAGCGATGTCAACGCCGACAGAAAACTGCGATTAAAAGGATCGACAAGTATATACTCAACTCCCATAACTTAGACTCTGAGTCAGTAAACCAATAAAGAAATACAACAAGCTATCCTCGAAGAGGAAAGCGTGATTTGGTGAAAGAAAGCCTATAAACCCTTGGTCATCTTACTCAATTCAATACGTTATCCATGAACTCCAATTTGTCTAATGCCTCCCATAATCAGCTGCTCACCAAAAATACTCTAACATATGCGTCCTATTCCTACTCTCACAAAGCCTCGTTCTCAAGCTCGTTACAACTCAACCCAACCCCGAAGTCATCCGCAGACCCAGGCGCAAAACACTTATCGTTAGGAGATAAAGGCCGCATTTCCGCTACAGCCAAAGTGCAAACCTCATCAAATCCACCCTCCTCACCAAACCAACCACACCAACATAATACAAGCGTTCCAAAGTCTTCTTGACAATCTCCATCATCTCCTCCATCTCCTCCGTAGCTGAAGTACCACTTTCCTTAGCAATAGTTACCAGTAGTTGCAAAACTCCATTAAAGACCTCTTTCGCATGGTCGCAAACATCATTCCTCAGTTCCAACCAGGATAGGGTCGAAGAGGTTGGCCAAAAGCCAGGAGTATCAAGAAGGAAGAAGGAATTTTTCGTAGTGCGTCCCGGATCCGATGGGTTGTTTCGATAACCGCGCCAGTATTTGAAAGCTGCGTCGTGGAGGCCTGCGGTGCAGTAGGCGCTGAATCGTGAGCAAGCTACGTAAACTTCGGTTGCCTTTTGCATTGTGAATTCGAGGAGGGCTTCGAGGCCGTTTACCATGTAGATGTTGGAGAATTCGAAGTTCTTTAGTTGGACGAGGGTTTACATTGCGTCACTGTAATGGAAAATTGTCAGCTAGAGCTTAAAAGGAATATGTTGTCTCGAGCCATTTGCTTGGATCCTCGCATGCCGTCTGCGATACCTGGGGTTTCCCTGATCCATGCTTCTCTCGTTCTCTGGGCTTCTGCATCCAAACCGCCGGGACCCTGAGTACACGCAGTGGTGTCAAGAAGTCCCATGATTGTAATATGCAAGAATAGCAATGAAAGAGGCAATATTGATACCGAGTGGAATGCAAGTAAAATATGTTGGTTGGGATAAATGTTATGCAATGGGGAAGAAGAGAATTGATATTGTACTGAGGTTGCAGGTCCTTTGCACCTTTTTTACTACATCCAGTTCCAACGCCATTCAATTCGAAGGAAGGAGATACGAGGGAGTTCGGAAAGGCCATTACACCTTCTTGGATAATCGGACCTACTTGTCCAGAAGTTTTAGGAGGAGAATTAAGAAAGCGGACAATGTCCTGTAATTATACTAGACCATTTCGCAGAACAAGAAAGGAGGGCGATTGAGAGCCAAATCTCTTACCTATGGCATTATAATCTGATTGCGTAGGTATGTCGGGAATCCATTGCTGATCAGAAAAATTCGATTGACTCTATTCTACAGTACAAATGGTATCAGTAATCAAAGTTTAACATCCGCAAATAACTTCTCCACTTCCGCAACTGCATCATCGATCTTCTCGGGATTGGTGCCCTGTCCAGTTCTCGTAGGCTCCTTTCCTCCAGATTTACCCCCAACAAATCCAGACACCGCAGCAGCCAACTTCTCAGCAGTAAGGCCCTTGGCAGCATAATCCGAGGCGACGTAAGCACCGTGGACAACCGCACTCTCTTCGGTACTTCCTCCGAAAAGATATACTGTCTTGTCCTTTGCCTTCGTCTTGCAGTAATTCAGCACATCATTGATAGCCTTGGGGTTTGCGGATATGGGAAGTTTTCCAACAAACACCTTCTTGTCTTTATTTTCAGGAAGGGCAAAGTAGTCGGTGACAGTGTCAAGTGCAGTCTTTGACTCAGCCTTTTGCTTCTTTTTCTGTTCTTCGATGACAGCCTTTTGGACCTTTCCAAACTGACCCTTGAGTTCTTCCTTTGTTAGAGTTGAAACAGTAAGTTGACTCAAGTCTTGTTGAGTCACCTTGCAAGCAGCCTCTTTCTCCGGTCCATGGGGCATTTGTTCAAGGTCCGAAATTCGCTTGGAGAATTCCACAGCTAATCGTTGAACTTCGTGTGCAGCATCACCAGTGTATGCGATGATTCGTCGAATACCCTTGGCGATTCCGCTCTCCTCCACGATGACTAGATCTTTGATCAATCCAGTTTGATCGACATGGGTACCACCACAGAACTCAACACTGACCTTTCGCCATTCTGGGTTTCGGGGTTCTGCAAGAAGAATATCCACCTCTACGCCCACAGAAACGACACGAACTGGGTTTGGATATGTCTCGCCAAAAACAGCACGAACACCCTCAATTCCCTTTGCAATATCAAGATCCACATCTTTTGAATAGATCTTGCAATTTTGCTTGATATAAGAGTTCGAAGAATCCTCTATCTTCTTCAGTTCTGGGAGAGTGACTTGGGTCTTATGCGAGAAATCAAAACGGAGCTTGTCCTGGTCGACCAAAGATCCCTTCTGGTTGATATCGTCGCCAAGATGTTCCCTAAGAGCGTGGTTAAGGATATGCGTTCCGGTGTGGTTGTTGCGAATTGGCTGCCTTCTAAGCTCATCATATTCGCAAATCACTTCGTCTCCCGCCTTGAGTTGACCATACTCTAGGTAACCGTTGTGCAAAATATAACCACCAAAAGCCTGGACATCCAAGACTTTAAATTCTGCGACATCATCAATGATCATTTTGCCGGTATCGAAGATTTGACCTCCTTGCTCTGCATAGAAGTTGGTCTTGTCCAGCAGGATCCCAAATGCCTTCTGCGCTGGAAGATCTGAAGTCGACTTCAAGAAATCTTTTCCGTCATATATTAACTGGATCTTGGCATTGATATCGCCCTTGGAGAATTTGGCGTCGTCATTTGGTCTCAGAACTCCAATCTTGTCCAACTCTGCGATTTGGTGCACGTCCAATTTTGCAAATGTATGGGCGGCCTCCTTGACTGACTTGCTTGCCTCTCGTGCCTTTTCCTGCGCGACCCGAATTTCAGCGTCATCTGTCTCTAACCCTCTTTCCTCTGCCATAATTTTTGTCAGGTCCTCCGGGAACCCGAAGGTATCATACAATCTCCAGACATCTGCACCTGAAAGCTTCTTGGTTTTTGTCTCAATGGCCTTTGCTGCATATTTCTCAAACATCTTCTCTCCTCGGTCCAAGGTTTTCGCAAAGGCAGCTTCTTCTTCATCAAGAATTTCCTTGACATCTTCCTGCTTCTTGACGATTTCTGGAAACTGCTCACCCATTTGCGCAACTAAAGCAGGGAGAATCTGAGAGAAAAAGTTGCCAATCTCAGCTCCAAAGTATTTTCGAGCATATCGAGATCCTCTTCGTAGAACACGTCGAACGACGTAACCTCTTCCTTCATTGTTGGGAACACCTCCATCGGAAATCGCGAAAGTTAGCAAACGAATATGGTCTGCGACGACACGATAAGCAGTGTCAATGCCATCAACATCATCAATGCCATATTTGTCGGTATACTCTCGAGCCCCCGTGACCTCCTTTATTTTGGCGAAGAGTGGCGAAAAGACATCGGTGTCATAATTAGAGGCTTTGTCTTGCAGAACCGATACTAAGCGTTCAAATCCCATACCAGTATCAACATGCTTGGCCGGCAGCGTCTTCAGCGAACGATCCTTCTGTCTGTCGTATTGAATAAAAACGTTATTCCAGATTTCCAAGACATTGGGATCATCTTGATTGACAAGATGGGCAGCGTTTCGTCCACCAATTCTGTCATAGTGTACTTCACTGCATGGCCCGCATGGTCCTTGGTCACCCATTTCCCAGAAGTTGTCTTTCATATCTCCTGGTAGAATATGATCGTCTGCGACACCGACCTTCTTCCATATGTCCTTGGCCTCCAGGTCGGGTTCCAGTCCAGAAGCCTTATCTCCTTCAAAATAAGTGACATATAGACGATCTGGGTCCAATCCATAAACTTTGGTGAGAAGCTCCCATGACATCGTGATAGCGCCCTCCTTGAAGTAGTCGCCAAAAGACCAATTGCCCAGCATTTCGAAGAAGGTGTGGTGATAACTATCCTTTCCAACATCGTCGAGATCATTGTGCTTCCCGCCAGCGCGAATACACTTGGAATCCGTCAGACAGAACCTTGTAAGGGCAACAGCTTAGCATACCTTCTGAGTATCCACTGCTCTCTTCAGTTGTCCCATATCATCGGTCTTGCCCACAGTGCCCAGGAAGATTGGCTTGAACTGATTCATACCAGCATTCGTGAAGAGAAGTGTGGGGTCATTGTGGGGGACGACGGAGGAGGAGGGTACTGTAATAGACACAAGTTAGCTGGATATGTTCGCAGGGAAGAGGGCATATTGAAGAGCTATATGAAAGACATCCTATAGCCCTTTGCGAGTCTTGCAGACTGAATCTGAAATTCTGATTTCCCCCCAATTACCCCGCTACGTACCAATAGTGTGTCCATTTTTCTCAAAGAAGTCGAGAAATTGCTTTCTGACGACGGGGGCAGTCCATTTCTTCTGAGCTTCTGTCATCTTGACACCGGTGTAGGAGAATTGTCGATATCCAGATATGACGGGTGTTGTGCGCGAGCTCAGAAACGTTGTTCGCGTCGGGGCGTCGGATTTATAGAATATTCGCAGGTGACTCAGTCTCGATCCCAATCGTCGGAACCTTGGGCCTCCACAACCACGCAAATCATTCATCCGCCCTCCCTCTCGAGCGATCCCGATAGGCCTCCTACGCGAATTGCAAACTGCTGCGTATGTTCAGGATTGTGCTGCTTGATGCGCACGGAACTCTGGCTTGTGTTTGAATGATAAAAAGGTAGTTTGGGGCGCTGTTGTAGGTTAAGTTTATGAGGTTGGCGGAGGCAACGCAACAGGGAGGGCATGGATCGCTCAGGCAAAGTCAGGAAAAGAAAGGCAGAAACTCAAGACAATGAACGCCTCTCCAAAAGATTGAGTCTGCTAAATCTTGGTCGGTATTTCTCTCCTTATTTGTTTATCTTCTGTCAAATAAGAACCCAACTAACAAATACGCAGAGCGCAATGGCCAAAAGCTCTATGTGCCTGTGGAACAGGCCAGTCCCCACGCAGCTTCTACAAAACCAAAACCACCGGCGCAAGCTCAGGAAGATGATATAATGCAGCTAGACAACTCCAAGCATAAAGTATACATTTACGATCTCGACGCCGAATTGTCAGATAGCGGCGAATCCGACGATGGCAAACTGGTCTTCCTACCAGACATCCAGAAGCACCTTCGAGAATCCCGAATTCCACCCTCCATCAGAGCAAACAGCGATGGAGAGTTGGCTGGCAACAATCAGCTGGTGCTCTATAATATCCCGAGTTCCTTGACGGTACCGGAAGAGCAAGATAGTGTTAGGAAAGCAATTATTGAAACAAGAGCTAGGGCACGGGCAAAACAGGAGCAGAAACGGAACGACGAATGCCAGCCTCCTCAAACGAACTCCTTTGCCAATGGAATTGATGTTCGCGATTGGAATATGGGCATTGCAGATGGAAAACAAGCTTCACAATTTCCGAATCAATTCAATATGGAAGGCCAACAAGCCGGATCAGAAATAATAGAAGATGACCCAGACGCAATGGACTTGGGATGAATACATGGGCCAATTCTGACATATTAGAAACTCACGCAATAGATGTTGTCTTTGATCAGTTTTTGCCATTTCTATTCCTGATAGCATACTGGTGGTAGTCGTTGCTCAAACATGCTGCCCCGGAATGCATGCCTAAATACTCCTATCCGCTCCGCTGCAAATATAATATACAAAACCCAAACCCGATCCAAGCAAAAACTCTACCGCGAACCTCATGGTCTGTACGGGTTGTTGCTGGCGCCGGTATGGTTGGTTTGAACAGCTGCTGGTGGAGGACCCGGAGGAGCTTCGTAACCAGGAGCGGGATCAGCTTCGGCTGGTCTTCTTGTTGGCTCGGCTCTCCATTGGGATGGGTCGACTTTCGTTGCTCCCGCGGGTGGTTGGTAAGTTGGTGGCATCGAGTTTGGATCATACATTGGTGGTGGCATAGGTTGCATTCCATATTGTCCCTGTCCTCCTTGTTGATATGGTCGATAGTAGACCGTTGGGTTTTGGTATGAAGGGTCGAATCTAGCACGCTGAGATCTGTTCAAAAGCCACTACATTTTGGTTAGACGGGTTGGTTATGGGAGCAATGGGGGGTTCTTACTCGATGGTATGCTAGAGGTGGAAGATTCTTCTTCATCCTTCGCTGGGCGTGCCAATATCCGATCATCATGTATGCTAGCAAGAGAAAGAAGAGTCCAAAGAATATCGACCATCGGACGATTTGTCCTTCCTATAATAACACCAGTCAGTACAAGATTACAGTATCTCTGGAAGACTTCACACACTCTTGTGTACCAGAACCCATGACGACCATCGACAAAGAATACCTCTCCAGTATAAGGATCCACGAAGGTTTCCGTCCCATTTTGGACGCGGGCTTGTAATATGGACTCCATTTTGAACTTGTTTGATTAAAAGGAAGTACTGAATTGAATTATCGAAATCCAAGAAGCGAATGAAGTATTAAGAACGAGAAATAAGGCCCTCAGGGCAATGTAGAAAGGAAGGGATTTCGAAATTTGAAGGTCTAGACGCAGTCCAGCAAAACCGATTCAGGAAAGGGAAAGAAGAAGACAAGCTTTTTGATGATCGGAAAGAGAGTAGGCAGCTGTAAGGGGAGAAGAAAAAAGGGCAAGGGTGGCGGTGCTGGAATCGTGAAGTGCCGTCTGGTAGCCTGTTACAATATGAGGTTTCAGGGAGTGTCGAGGATTGTGGTATCGTCACAGATCCCCGCCAGCGATAGGGTGCGAGAACTTCTTTTTTGCGGGTTTGTGATGGCGTTTGTTTTTGAATTGGAAAGATCCAGCTGAATCTTGTCTCAATTTGACTTGGGAGTTCTTGCCTTTTAAGTTTTGAAGTCAATATATTTGGAACCCTTTTCTTTAGATGGGCGAGAACCTTCAAGTCGGGCTTGCCGCTTTTTTGGCGGGTCTGAAACCTGGATGTTTCGAAACCACAACACCACAATTTTGGATCGCGAGATAAACTACGGAAACTTTTTTTATTGATTCGGAGTTGTGAGATGGGGTTTCTCCCCCTTGAAAAAAACAAATAGATATCGGCCAGCGAGTGAGTGACCTTTGCAAAAGAGTCAACTAGGCTTGTGCAAGTAGTGCCTTGGTTCATTGCAAGATATACTCTCATTCTAATCATCGCTCTATCATACCTCGAGTTTTATTACACGTAGTGCCACTAGTCGTCGACGTCTTGCATAATTCGTGTCTGGGGGCCAAAAAGAAAGTTGCGGGTAAGCCAAACAATCACCATTACCAATTTCACAATTGCATTAAAAGATCGTTTCATCATTCGACGTACACTTGAATAATAAAATTATCTAGAGAGGCTGGGAAATTTATTCTCGGTCGAATATTCTTCGAGTGTTCATGCAATTGTGTTGGTCATTGAGTAAGTATTGCTACACCCAGTTACGCATTATAGGCTGTATACTAATGTTGATTTTCATATATACCAGCCTCTCACTTTCAATCCCGTACTCATCGGTCAGGATTTCTCTTCCTCTGTCTGCAGACCAAGCAATAAAAAGAATCTGAATTCATCTCTCACATCTCATATAAACAACAAAGTAATCCTTTCCCCAACTACCCATCAATAGGACATCTAAACTCCCTCCCATCCCCTTCCCTCTCCTCATCAACCTGCACAGCCTCCAAACAAGACTGATGATAAATATGCCTACAAGCCAACACAACAAGCGGTCCCAAATCCCCCACCGAAACCTCACTTCCACTACCCTCAGCCTCCTTCCCCTTTCCCCTCCCCATCTCCACGATACTAGTTTTACTCACATTCCTCGTATGAGCTCGTCCCTTACCTCGTTCCATGTGACCACCTGCTAATTCGGCACTCTTCTCTTTCCGTCGTTTGGTATCTTGTTCCTGTCTCTCTTCCCATTTGGAGAATACATCGCCTGAGACGCCAGGGCCCCAGACCCGTCGACCGCAACCTTCGCAGGTGGAGCCTCGGGGTCGCCATCCTCGCTGCCGAAGGGCCGTTGCAGATTTAACATTGACAAAGAGGTCTTTTTCTAGGAGTCGGTTGGCAAGACTGAGGATACTTTCCTCATAGGCGTAAGCGGAGAAGATGGAGGCAAGGACAGCGCGGAGATCGCTGAGGTTGGGGGAGGAGATAGAGGCTCGTGTGAGGAAGGCACGAAGAATTCGGAGGAATGAAAGGCTAGCGCCTGAGGGGGTGGGCGAGGATGTCGAGGCGAGTAATGCTGTGAAGCAACGCTGGACGATTGTTCGTAATTGGAATATTAGCTTTTCACTGTCCATTTCAGTGGAGGTTGATTCCTTGAGGTCCGATAAACTTGCTGAGACCTTCTGCGTTATTTGAACAGTGACATCGACAAGGTCCAACCACAAAACCTCATCTGGAAGAAGTTCACTCTTGGAGGGCGGCTTTCTTCGAATTGGAGATGATAGAGTGTTCATCGATGGCTCCTTCTCTTGCCCTCGACATAACCAGATGCCAACATTAGTATACTTCTGAAGAGCATCAAGCAGATCTTCTGTCGCTTCAACAAGGGGTACCGATTGCATGTCTTCATCTGAGCCGCCCAAGAGACCAACTAAAGTGGCTTCAAGCTTTCTCAGGTGCTGGATTAGGCGGTTCATTGCGGCTTGCAACTGGCCATCTCTTGCCATCAGAACTACAGCGGCATCTACAACCCCGCTTTCTTCCATATATGGTAAGACTTTCTCAAGACGCAAGTCGCTTGCTTGGACCAATCCCACATAGTCGGCGACATGTGCAGAGTCGAATTTACACATCAACTGCACATACCGCTCTGTAAATTCCCCGTGCTCTGCAGGTTTGGGATCTGCTGTATCCGTTATAATGGGTTCGAATATCGTATGTAGGTAGGTGTATTGAAGCTCTGAATCATCTGGAAGGGAGTCGAGAAATTGCCCATGTAATGAAGGTACATAAGCCTCAATTGTCTGAGCTGCTTTGATAGCGTCAAGATGGACAAGATCGTTCGCATGAGATCCGATCATCTCATGAACATCCCGAATCTGCCTCTTGGTCAATCCAGAACGTGGTTTCAAGCAGTCAGCTATACAATCAAAGACCTCCTGTTGATCTTCTGGGTCGTCAAAGTAAGTCTGGATCAGCTTGCTGTACTGCTTATCGGCTTTGTAGATGCTTTTGAGTACTCGATAAAACCCTGCATTTTGTAGTAGTGGTAGGAGGGAGGCTATGTCTGGGGGGTGATAAACGGAGAGCAAGTATTCAGCACTCAGTTGCGCATCATCTGCCAGATCATCTCCAGGGTAATTGCAGAGCCCAACCAAGACCTTGTGAAGGGCGGTACCCGATAGTAACAGGTATTGAGGAAATTTGGGAAGGTTGCGGGCTATGAACATATCGAGGTAAATCGTATCCTCGGACGCAAAGTCGTTTGGGTTCATGACTTCGAGGAGAATGGTGACGATATATTGCCTGTTGACGGAAAGCCCGAAGACGTGCTCTTCTGGCAGGTCTCGATTAGAGCCTCCGTTTACTGCTCGTTCCGGGGTGTCATTCAGAAATGAGTCTTCGAATGCCTCATTCAAAGCACTCAAAAAGCTTGGTGCATCAAACTTCAAGATCATTCTTAGGTATGGAAATGACGGTTCATAGTCCTTATTTGGTTGAGTCAAAAAAGGCTTTCCCGTTGCTTTGGGCCAAGTGATTGTTTGGCCGGAAAATATGAACCAGTATATTTCTGCTTTCGCGTTCATAGCATCTTGGTCTTCAAGGCTATCACCAGTCGGGTAAATTCGGCCAGTGAAGGTGTATGATAAGTATGGAAACATTTTCAATGCATTCATACCAAATATCGGGTCATCCATTAAACTTGCATTTGCAAAGGAGTCCCCGTTTTGGACGAGAGGAACAAGGAGAGCCAGAAGGTCAATAAGTGGAGTGATGTAATCTCTGAGGGCCTGGTTCCAAACATATATGAGGGCGTCGTAGAGGTTGTGTTGTTTGCAAAGCATGGTTACTTGATCAATATCAAGCGTCATGGTCTCCATATGACAGAGCATTTCTTCCAAGCGGCTTTCGAGTCCTTTGCTCACGAAATGGGTAACCATGGCTTTGACGACAGTGGGTGGTATGGTGACAACCTTCCGCTCTAGAATATGTGGCTCTAGAGTTTCGAGAAAGACGCCTTCCACATCACCATCCTCGTACCATTCCCAAGCCTCGTCAAATAGGAAGTCGATGTCTCCAATACTTAGACAAGCGTCAAAGCAAGCCTCTGCTAACTCTTTGAGGTTTTTCGAGTCTGCTGCATTGGCCTGTTTTTGGTGTTGATTGAAAGCAAACTTCAAAGAAGCCGTCATGATCTCAATCAACTTGTCTTGGACCATGGTATGGCGGAGAACGGAGTCTTCAGGAAGACCGATAGTCAGTTTGTCCGCATCTCCAGTATAATAAGATGTTGCAAGTTGGATGGCTCCGATATAGTCGCCGTCTTCCATCAGTGATATCAGTCGGTCTGCCCAATTTGATAATGAGCCAATAGACACATCATTGAACCCAAGAAGGAACATCCGTCCTTTGTAAGCCTTGAAGCTCATATAAAACGCATCAGCTACCACACCATGCATAGATGGATCTTCTTCATCCAATTGTTCTACAAGAGTATGAAGCTGATTCGAGAAGATATCCTGGTGGAAAATGTGCTTATGAACCAGGTCAAAAGCCTCCGTCATCCGCATACTCCCATCTTCAAGTATTATCAAACGTTGAGTAATGGTCAAAACAGTGAGCACAGATCGACTAAGCCACTGGACAGCAACAATCGCTTCGTCTGCTTTCCATCTACTGCGAGGTTTGAAGGTAAGACTTGGAGGCTTGTCCTTGTTGGGGGCTTCGATCTCATCGACGTCCAGCACAGTCAAGACGTTTGACCAGCAATATACCAATTTCACTTTCGATACATCACTGCCAGTTTTAGGGTCCTTGACTTTTAATTTGACCGCAGGAAACCATGCAAGACATCCACTCATAGCACTGTGGGCAACGACTTCTTTTGGTCTCGCAGCTTTATGCTGAGTTTGAGCGATAGGTGTCGTGGAAACAATCACTAACAAGTAGGGAGTGAGCATTGCGGTCAGTCCCAAAGTATCCGTGCCCCTTTCCACATTTCCGAGAGGCAGCGGTGAAAATGCAAGCACAGTACTTGGTTTCCGAGGTTTTCCAGTGGTAGAGACATCGTTTGGATATCGCCCCAATATTCTTGTCGTTCTGACAGACCGCCCAACGGCACCCATTCCTCTTGTAGCAAGATGTGAAAAAGCCATTCCACGATCATCGGCAGAAACAAGTGCAGTATGTCGAGTTCCAAGAAAACCAAGATGTCTTATAGGGACATCAGGGATATGGCCATCAATCTTACGGTTGACCATTTGGCCAGGTTCCAGGCTCGGGATATGAAGAAATGGACGAGCAGTCTTTGCAATCTCCCACGTAAAAATACTGCCATTTGCATGTCCCCCAGCAACAATCAAATGATCAGCCGAGATGGCAATGGAAGTAATAGGCCCGGATTCAATGGCTATATCAGTCAGCATTTCAAGCATATTATAAAATCACAAATAACCCACCTTTAGTTCCACGCCCTATTATAGATTTGAGATTTTGGTGATAGTCGAAAATTAAGATTATTCCTTTCGATGTGCCTAACACAATCGAAGCAGAGACTGATATACAGGTCGGTACACCAAAATTACGTTTGCCCAGTTCAGAGAATGCCTGGCCATTCATTTTCTTGAGTTTTGTCCATCTAATCACTTCCCATGGTGGCGATGGGGTATCAATATCACCGGAATCGAGTGGGATTTGGCTGCTTATGGAACTTTGTCTTCCATGATTCTTGAGGTATGCGGGGGTGGGAGAGGCAGGACGTGGTATGGAGAGTGTAGAGCTCGAGAGGCGAGATTGGAATCGTCTGTCGAAGGGCCGGAAAGATGGAGTTGGGCTTTCAAGGCCGGGTCTTGATGCCATTGAAGGCAATATGCTACTTCCACCAGGAGAAGATAATATCGAACCCTATGAATACAATCAGCTTGGGCTTTTGGAGGTGCTGGGCCAAAAATCGTACCTGAACAGACGGAGAATCATCTGGTATTGACATGACTGATTCGATTGGGCTCTGGGCCCCCCTTGGTAAAGCATCTAGCGATCCATCTTCTGAAGCGCTATCTGCGAGTCTGTTGGCCTTGTATATATTGACTCCATTCGTAATTCGCGGTGGTGTCGAGGGATTCTCTCGTTCCTCCTCCAACAATTGCCTGATACGCTCTCCCTCTGCATGGCTCCCATCCTCACTTTCCTCTATATGCAGTCTCGTCCCATTGCTATCCCCGTTAATTGTACTGTCCTCCCCACCACTATCACTATCCGCAGAAGAGGAGCTCATCGAGAATCGATCATGGTTCCACTCCTCGTTCAGGTCGATGCGCCGAAGTCGGTACGCTCACGGAAATGCAAAATCTCAGATCATTTCTTTCGAAAATAGCAAGTTGATCCAGTTGTTTATTCGTAGGTCCCAAATAGTCTCTGGGGGTAGCTGTCAAGCTTCGTAGTGGCCGTTGATAGCTCGCCGTCGGATCGATAGTGAAGAAGTCAACTCGCTTACAACAGGAGGATCAGATGTTGACAGGACCAAGTTTCTAACTTTCCCTTCACTCCCAAAGCTCTTAAAACTTGCGAACGCAGTACAGAACTACTTCTCGCAAGACACAGAAAAGGCAGCCTTATTGGTGTCACGAAACAGGCACAGCACAGAGCACAGCCTGCTCCAACAGCTTGACGCGAATCACGGTTCACCGAAGACCCCGAACACGCCTTGCAAGGATCTAAATTGAATCTACTTAGGCATAGCATCTCTAACCTTTCCGTTCTTCAAGCATAAACACCACGACACCTCAACTCAACAATCGAACACGATGCCTCCCGTAGGCCCTGAACTTCCTCCTCATCTCACAAAGCGCAAGCGCTCAATCGACGATACCGAAGGTCCCAATTCCCCGCCACATAAAATGCAAGCAGCTGCCCCACCAGAGAAACGAGTTCTAGGACCTTCAATGCCACCAACCGCGAATCCAGACGAAGTCAATGTCGATGATAGCTCAGACGATGACTGCGGGCCCTCATTACCATCTACGAAGCCTCAAGGGCCAGCAAGAGTCGCAGGACCATCTATGCCAGCTGCACAAGTTAAAGGCCCAACATTGCCCACAAGAGGACCAGTAGGACCAACTCTACCACCAACCACCAACCCAGATGAAGTAGACCTGAACGACAGCTCAGAAGATGATTTCGGTCCCTCAGCACCCAAATCAAACACCACAAAAGCCCCAAGCCCTCCCATAAAACGTAGAATTCTAGGTCCCGCCCCACCACCAGCACCCCTCTCCGAACGACCTCCTCACCCCGCAGAAGACGATTCCTCCTCAGACGACGAATTCGGTCCCTCACTTCCTCCCGCCCCGGGCTCAGCAGCAGAGACCCAATACCTCCGCGCCCTCTCCCTCGAAAAAGAACAAGAAGCCACCCGCGCCAGCCTCCCCGCAAAACCCCAAAGAGACGAATGGATGCTGCTCCCCCCCTCAGACTCAGACTGGACCTCGCGAGTCGACCCAACAAAACTCAAAGCGCGAAAATTCGCATCAGGAAAGGGCTCCAAGGCGCCTGCGGAGAAGGGAGGAGGAATATCAGCGCTTTGGACCGAAACACCGGATGAGAAACGGAAAAGGTTGCAAGATGAGATATTAGGCAGGACGGAGGTATCTCTTAATTCGACTTCTAAACCGAGTAAGACGCGGGTGGAGAGTAAAGAGGATATTGAGACTGAGAGGAGGATTAGGGAGTATAATGAGAAGAATCGGGGCTCTAGTCTTTTGGAGAAGAGGAAGAGGGAGGGGGGCCAGAAGGAGGAGGAGGATGATCCTAGTAAGAGGGGTTTTGATAGGGAGAAGGATATGGCATTAGGCGGACAGGTGAGTCGTGTTGCGAAGAAGGATATGTTGGCCAAAGCTGCGGATTTCGGGAGTAGATTCCAGAAGGGGAGTTATTTGTGAATAGCAGGCAGGTTGGTATAGATATGCTTGTTGTAATATATAGGACATGACATAGCATAGAATAACTAGAAACAATCCACGGCACCATAGATTGGAGAAAGGGCCTTCTGAGGTAAAATTTGCCAGGGAATGTGTGTTGAGAGTTAGAACAAACCATCTGAACAGGCGGAGAGCAAGAACTTCAGGAAGGAACCAAGAAAATCTACCTCAATCAAATTTTCAAGATTCAACTACTCTGTCAAAGATCTAGGGCTCCATCGTTTAGTATGTGCCTTGACAACTGGTAAGAGTACAGAGAAAAAAAGTATTGTTGTTTAAAAAACCACAGGAGATTAGATAATATCAAATTTCCTCTCCGTAAAATCATCCATATCTCTAAATTCTCCCGTTGTATTAAAAAAACAGATTTAGAGCATCACATGATTATCTACTCGTACACTGACCATCTCTTACTTCACCCATTATGTTAGATTTAGAGTAATTTGTATTTGTAGTAGCAGTCCTGTCCAGATCCGAATCCTCACTACCAGAGAGTATCTCCCCACCACTTATTCTACAAAAAAGCCCCCAAGCACACATCCAAAATATGCAATATACAGACGGGCGAGCTCAAGTAACCTTTATTTCCTTCATCTCCTTCTTTCCTTCCTTCCTCTCCTTGGCTTTCTTCTTCTCCAGATCCATAGCCATTATTGCCCACTCGGTGGAGAGTAAATAATCGAGGGCATCAACTACCCCCAGTCATCCCTTCAAATAGATAACTGGCTAGTCCACATATTGCGAGATCGTATTCCCTCCAACGATCCAGATAAAAATCCTGATTAAAAAGAAAATCGAGTAAAAGAGCAGCATCGCTAATCGGACGGACAAAATAGGCGTGAAGTGGTGGGAGTAGGAAAATATCGTATCGTGACGATCTTTTCCAGCGGTCGTGTACGGTCGCGAAGTATCTTTATACATAGATATCATGCAGCGTGGGGAGGACGGCCAGGCGTAGAATGTTGTTGTTTTGTTGGGTATCTTAAATGACGGGAAGAAAATGGGTGTTGCTGCTCCCTGAGCACAACAAACTCATCGTAAAGCAAACATAGTAATCATCGGATTACACCAGCTTCCAATTGTGAAGGTGTGGTCTGAGCAGGAATACCCTGTTCTACAGGTGTAGCCTGTTGCTGTTGCTGCCGGTTTCGATTACGACCTGGTAGACGCATGGCCGGCATGCTGATGGAACTGAGAGGATTCCATCTTCTTGATGGAGTCGGAGCGACTGCGTTGTCCACTGAAGCATTGTTCGGGTCAGCGTTGGCGGCATCTCTCTGAGCACGTCTATCCCTTCTACTCTGAGTTTGAGTGGGACTCTGCTCTCCTGGTGCTGGCGGAGCAGCCCCGAATCGACCCCCGAAGGCGAGTCGACCCGGACGAATACTGGACCAGTGGGAGACGGCTGGTGCTTGTGGCATGTTAATTCTTGCTTCACTTCTATTTCTTCTTGCCAATCGCTCAGCCTCCGCAGCCGCATCTCCTTCGGGTCGTGGTTTAGGGGTCCAATAGTCAGCTTTGCAGAGGGGACAGCATGCACGACGACTAGTTAACCAAGGATCTAAACATCCGGCGTGGAAAGCATGACCACAGGTCAGTCCGCGAATGTCGTCGTCGTCTTCGAGGGTATCGATACAAATTGCGCACGAGTCTCCGGGGTTAGTAAGAAGTTCAGGAGGCACGGCTGTATGGATATGGTCGTCCTCGTCGTCCTCCTCTTCACTCGCAACAGTAGGGTGTTTATCAACGGTACTTGCAGTGGTACGAACTTGCTCCAACTTGTCATTTTCGTCCGTCTTGGGGGTCGTCTCGTTCTCCTTTTCAACAGCTGCCGTCTCCATGCTCTTCCGTTCGCCAGATGATACTCGGGGTTTGTCGGAGTTGGCGGTAGCAGGTCTGGTATTGACGGAATGTTTCGTTTCCACAGGTGATGATGGTGGGATAATACCCTCGACTTCCCGTACACTGCCAGCTCGACTCGAAGGTGCGGTAACGCCGCCATTCGTGGGGAGACCCTCTCTTGCCCGAGAAGCGACCCAGTTTTTGTATTTGGTCAATGGAAATCGCTCGTTGACCTCGTCCATTGTCATCAGTTTCTTCTCTCGCCTTCGGCGACGCGGGTGGGGGTTCATGTCGTTCATGTTGATCGGATCGACTTCCTCGCCGTTTCGCAATGCTCGATTGCGAGCATTGTAACGGAAGCAGTATTTAACACCTACGATAATCCTTTGCGTCACGTTAGCAACTAAATCCATCTCTATGATCCGACGATGTCTAGATCCACCATTGTCCTTACCATAGATTCGTAAAGACGACCCCAAAACCTAATGCTACGAAGAACAGTAGCGGCGAACTTGTCGGTCCGCCGGATCCTGAGCTGGTCATCGTGGGCGACGGTACGGCTGAAGTTGTCGAGACGGAAGTCTGGCTCTGGATGGGGGTTGGGTCGACGGCGATACTTGACTGTGTCTGGCGTGCTTGAACAAGGCCTCTCTCAATGACTTGCAAGACCTCGACCACGGCTTGATTCACGATGGGCATGCTGAAGGTTGTACTTGAGGTCTTGTACGGCCCGTCGCTGTGGGCAGGCGTTGGTGCGGCGTAGCGTGGAAGGAACGACTGGCTGATTGCAGCAAGCCGCTTGCAGTGTCAGACTTCGGGGAGGCCTACGGGTGCTTGACCTCAACAATGTATCGACGACATTCGGTTGCGAAGAGTTGTTGGTGATATGGCGATATGGCGATATGGCGATATGGCGATGGTGTTGAAGGATGGTACCCTATCGATGAAAGACACCCAAGACGGTTTCGTCCTGTGGTAGGCCGGGTGTGCTGGGTGGATTTGTGGATTTGTGGCGGACGAGGCGGTTTAGGATGTTGGGTTCATAGAGACTGAGCGCGGGTGAGATTTCAGCGTGTTTTACTGCCGATCCCAAAGCGGTTGCAGTTGCGGTAAGGAGGGAAGAAGGGCTGGGAGAAGGGCTGGGAGAGGACTGCCGCCGCACACAATAATAATAGCGCCGACGAGAATGTGACGATACGATGAATGTTTGAGGGTTTGGCGAGGAGGAGAAGAGGAGGACAAGATGCAGGAGGTCTTCAAGAGTGGCAGGATACAATAGATGTCCAGTCTTATTCAGGGTTATTCACAGCCTGCGCCCGCCCAGCCAACTTTCACTCGATGCCAGAGACCAATGAAGCTGCAGCCTCCTCCACTTTCCTCGGTCGGCACGGCTCACTGCCCTGCACATTTGGCTACATTTGGCTACCTTTGGCTACCTTTGGCTACCTTTGGCTACCTTTGGCTACCTTTGGTCACATTTCTACTACTGGTATACGGAGTATCCTCTAAAATGCTGGATAGACTGATTCCGATAGACTTCACAGCCAAACCTATTGCAAACTACCTCCATTGTCCGGACCTATGGCCGGATTCTTCGGTAGAGACGTCAATAGCGTGCATAGCTACCACCTTCATTACTCGAGCCCCGAGGCACTTCGTCGTTATTTTGCAGTCAATCGTAAGAAAACAATTCCCAGGCCAGCACAACCCTGATTTGTATTTTTTGGGGATCCGCCTGCTGCTTTCAACCTCGCGCCAATGATGGCGCCAGCCCCTCAGGGGTGGCAAACAAGCGTGTGGGAGTGTGGGCGTGTGGGCGTGTGGGCGTGACCCGACGTCAATTGCGACTGCGGATGCTTATCGTTCGGTTATCATGAGGATGTCGTATGGAAACCACTGCAATTGGAACTGTGACGAAGCATGAGGGTAAGATGCTTCCGAAGACGCCGTGGGAAGTATGGACTACGTACGGACTGCGTATGGACTACGCGCTGTCCGCATTCTCGGCTTGTCCATTCTATCGGCATCCCACAACGTACCTGCCGAAACCAGAAACCGAGTAACACCGCATCCTCGCGCACACTCGAAATCCGGATGCCCCGTACAGCCCTCATCTGCACCTCAGAAACATGGATGGATCAGGAGTGGAGGCTGTCACCAACCACCCTCTCTCAACGGCTCCCAGCTTTTGGTTTGCAAAGGACGCGCTGCTATGATCACCTAGTGCCTCCAGCCTTCCATGCTGTATTCGTATTTGGAAGGTTCAGATGAACTGTCCAAGTTCTTGCACGCAAGCCAAACTCGCTGACCAACGAAGCTTGTCTGACGTCCTACAGGGTATATAAGAAGCTCCAGGGTATATAAGAAGCTACAGGGTATATAAGAAGAAAACTTGATGGTTCATGTTTGGACACGCAGATCTTTCATGCTGTATCTGGTGTAGCGAGATGGTACGGACCGCTGGCGTTCGTGTCATTGTTTACGGAGTGATCCAGTACAACATTTCATGCGGCTAATAATGGAAAATATATGGCCTTTTCGTTTTGCAAAACAAAATCCTGACCCCATCTGAATAATGTTCTGGCGGAGCGATTCACTTGAACCCTCAATTTTCAATTCATCTTCCAAAAGGTCCGAAAATGAAGGGATTCCGAAGAAAGACTCTGGTGATGGTCTTTCCGGCCACCTAACCCACCGCGCGTATCTTGCACTCGAGCTTTCCATCTCCTCACCAGCGTTTCTCCAGTGCTGTCACCCATCACAATTGGTCTTTCCTGCAGAGAACTCCACCCGCACGTCCCTTTTTACCCTAGCGGTCGATCACTTTGACCTCATGAGGCGCTGAGATCCATCTCACCAAATCTCCATGCGAGAAATATCATCACACGCCAACCACCATCCCAGCCGGCTGTCGAGATAACATCGCGCCACTCAGAAATAGCACCACCTCTTCAACTCACGACACGTGCCCATTCCCCAGAAAAGGTAGAATTTGGTTGTCCTTTTTAGGCATTTCAGGCATTTCAAGGGACCATTCTACACGGGTAGTTGTACATCCGTACGGCTGAGAATCAAAAAAGATTGGAGGAGCCCCAACGAGCCGTAGTGTCACACCGTATTTTCTTTTAATACTGAAAGCATGGCGCCCACACAGCTCCCCGCTTCCGGCAACCCGCTGTATGTTTTGTCCCCTCTTTTTTTAGCCATGCGAGCTTCGAAAGCTTGGTGTAGAGTACTTGTACAAACCGGGGAGCACAAGTATGTCACGAGATCCTGCGCTAACACAGCGTCTTTAGTGTATTCTTTGATATCACCCTGGGAGGTTAGTAATCATCCTCATCACATTTCTCCTCGTTATTTCTCGGTCGGATCTCATCATCAAGATCACCGTTTCGATCTTACTACATCCACGTGATATCCCAAATCTCGAATATCAAACGCACCCCAGTGCCACAAAACTAACCCAATCGAAATCTAGGAGAACCACTGGGCAGAATCCAATTCGAACTCTTCGCCGATGTCGTACCCAAAACCGCCGAGAACTTCCGTCAATTCTGTACGGGGGAGACGAAGAACCATCTCGGTCGTCCACAGGGATATAAAGGAAGCAAGTTTCATAGAATCGTTCGTATCTCCCCGAAACCGGGCTCATATTGGATATATACTGATATAAATACGAATCTAGATTAAAGACTTCATGTGTCAAGGAGGCGATTTCCTAAATGGCGATGGCACTGGTTCAACTTGTATCTACGGCCTAAAGACTTTCGACGATGAGAATTTTGAGAGGAAACATAATGAGCCGGGGTTGCTTTCTATGGCTGTGAGTCCTCACCTTCTCCTCCCCCACAATCTCAATTCTCTGTTCTCTGCCTTGTAGTAGGATTTTATCTAACGCAAAACAGAACGCCGGACCAAACGGCAACGGCTCTCAATTCTTCATCACCACAGTCCCCACACCCTTCCTGGACGGAAAACACGTCGTCTTCGGCAAAGTAGTCGATGGGATGGACGTCGTTCGGAAGATGGAGAATACCAAGACGGGATATCGCGGAAGGGAGGTGCCAAATTTGGATGTGACTATTAGTCAATGTGGGGAGATGTGAGCTTCTTTAGCGGCGCTGGGTATGGAATCAAAAAGCAATGAAAATCTGCATTTACGTCCTTGAAATTGAGCCCTTTTGACATCTTTGTGGCGCCTTGTGATTGATGGAAATAGTAGGATGAGAGTTTGACTTGGTGGGGGATTGGAAGTGGTAAAACTTTTGTTGTTTGGGGGATCAAACGCGGGGAGTTCTTTTTGGTTGATCTGACTGATTGATCGTCTTCACCCCCTCTCGCTTGATAAATCTGGACCAGGTGTTTGAAACGAGGCTTTTTTTTTCATTTATACGAAGCCGCTCTTACGCGTTCTTTCGTTCTGCTTGGGATATATAGATTCCTAGCTTCAATTGGATCCTTGGGAAGTTGGTGAAGTTCCGAGATTGGAATCGGAGTCTGCTGTCTTGGGAGTGAAAGAGTCGATGATTTGAGATGCTAACGATACCCCCAATAGTACCATAGACTTGCTATCTTTCCTCAGAAAAAGTTAACGGTCTTCTCGTAATATTTCTTTTTATCTTGAACTTACTGAAATGATGCTCATTGTATTCTGGAAAAAATTGTCCCCATGTCAAGTGTTTCCTCTGACCTAACTATGTTTGATGAAGTGAGCTGTCTTAAGGTCTTTGGTAAAAGAGTTTCATGTGAAGATTTTTTTTGGATGTATGTGAAAAATGACAGAGGAGAAATAGAAGCAATAGGAAAGGTAGAGCAAAGTGTGAGGAAGTGAGCTCTGGTCGGTGACGATGAACGATGAGTCTCGAATCTTGGCTCTTGATACACGGGATCACTTTTTGATTCATTTTCTGATTTTGATTCTTATTTTACTTGTAAGTGAGATGTTAAATCTGATTTATGTTTCATCGTTCTCCACTCTTTATTAGCCCTTCTCTTTCGTGCTCACGAGCTAAAAATAATAATAAAAAAAAGGAAACAAGAGAGAGATCAGTCGCTAAGCGAATTTACCTATAGTAGCCAAATGTACTCCATCACTTAAATTCTGTCATGGTTCTTTGGGTCCATTTTTACGCGGTATAACTTCTGTTCCACGGCTGTTTACCTTCGATATGTAGGCCTGCTTCGCGAGGAGAAGAGCAGCTAATGGTTGTGTAGTCTCGGTAGTTACACAATAGCAGTCACGTTACCTTTCAATCGGCATCTCTATCAGGTAGCCTTAGCCATCGCAACGAAACTTATCTATATTCGTTGAGAATCAAATACTGTTGCGTTTAAAATACATAATCCAAGATGGAGTATCGTCCCTTGAGTGAGAAAAACCACGAGATTCGTCTCTTGATTTTAGTCAGAGGCGACGACTCCGCATCCGTGTATTGCGAAATGGACCATTATTCTCTGATCAACCATCCTCCATATACCACTCTATCATATCACTGGGGAAACCCCGAGAATACGAAGACAGTTATGATCAATGGAACGGAAGTACAAGCTACTGTCAACCTTGAGGCTGCTCTCCGGCAACTATATGCCTAGGGCGATTCGAAAATATGGGCAGACGCTTTATGCATCAACCAGAGCGATATGGAAGAGCGCAGTCGACAGGTCCTTCGCATGCGGACAATATACGCCGAAGCCAACTTGGTGGTGGCTTGGCTTGGGCTCGGAGATGAGAGTAGCAAGTTGGCTATGAAGTTCATTAACAATGTGACGCAAATGAAGACTGGGTTCCAAAATCCCTTTGATTTCGAAGAAGGGGGTACTTCTATGAAAGAGGAAACAAAGTTCTTGGGTGTAATGAACCAGTTTGGCAAAATGGCTGTCGGGCTTATGAATCACTGGCCAGAGAGAGGTTTTGGGAATGCAAATCCCATTCACGACGAAAGCGACAAGCACTCTGGGAGTGGCGTAGGGAAAGAAAACTCACCTCAAGGCATACCGGAGCTAAACATGTTCGACGAATGGTTTGAGCAGTGTGGAACTTCGAACACGATCGTGGAAAACATCGAATTCGAAGATGACGAAACGAGAAAAGCAGTTATCGGTTTGTTCTCGTGCTCCTACTGGAGGAGAGTATGGATCATCCAGGAGATATCTGTAGCATCAGAAGTGCTTGTTTTTTATGGCGTAGACCATACAAGTCTAGAGAATATCGAAATCGTTCTGGCACGAACATCAGTTGGGAAAGATCTACTCACAAGAGGCCTTGTGCCAGACTTCCAGGCCTTTCGGAAATCGAGTTTTTCTGGACATGCCGCTTCTCTTGTCAAGCTATTGATCAGTAGTCGCGCATCTTTGGCAACGGATCCGAGAGATAAGGTGTATGGAATTTTAGGACTTGCAGCTGATGGAGAACAATTAGTTCCAGTCCCAGATTACGATGAGTCCCTCCAGAATATTCTTAGGAAGATGACAGTGTCAATTTTACAAAAGAGAAGGTACCTTAATATCCTCTTATTTCGAGATCCAGATCGCGCACCTGACGAACGTCTTCCATCCTGGGTGCCTGACTGGGCAGAGTTATCGCGTATAAGCAAACCATGGCACTTATCACTTGCGGGACCTGATAACGACTCTATTTCCGCCCGGCAATTGCAAAATGGTCTAAAGCAATTTCTTGCTCCATTGAGTGGGTGGATGGAAGACTCGGTTCGGCCACCTCTGAACTTTTGTGGGCAGCAAATCTTGAAAGTGAAAGGAAGAATGGTTGACGAAGTAGTTGACAATTCACTTCAGTTCCCTGGAGAGGAAATAAGAACAAATGAAGAGTGTGGTCACCAGCAGAGAATACGAAGCCACGAAGGACTTCAAAACCTAGACAGCGACAGCTACGACTTCACTCTAGAAATTGCGAAATGCATTACCATGGCAAAAATAGATTTTGGTATGGACAGCGAGTCCTTCTCGGAGGCATTAGATTGCCTATTCTCACGAAATGAAGCGCTCATCGAAAGCTTTTCTATGCTTCTTGACAAGGAGCATGTAGATTATATCACCGAGACACATCCGAATCTTCTCCCGTGGCTTTCCAAGGTCAAATCATTGATAATTAGAGGAAAAACATTCGAGGATTGGGTCAAAGAAGCGAATCGATTTACGGCGTCCTCGCCTCCTCAGTCCAACAGCAGGAATATAGCTTTCTATAAGTATCTTAAAAGGCTCACCCTGGTAGTGGATTGTAAGATGACATTAGCGACTCTCAAAAAGGGGAGGGTTGCTATGGTATATCCTCAGACACAAAGCGGTGATGTGATATGTACGCTCTTTGGGTGTGACATGCACGTCATCCTTCGAGAGAGCAGAACTCTGGGAGAATCGTACCATGTTGTTGGAGAAGCCTACATTCATGATATGTATGGAATAAAGGATTTCAGTTGGACCTCCCTTGGCGAAAACATGAATTACACACAAATGCTTGATATTCGTATCGAGTGAGGTTGGAGATTTAGTTGCGAAGCGAGGAAGATATATGGTGAAATTGCGAAGCAAACAGAGAGGCACCTGGACACTTATTTACATTTTAACTTGTCATCTGTGGCTTTTAGATCAGTACATCTCATTCATGCTTCAGGTATATAATTGACCAGCAAATCTGCGGAATAAATCGTCCACCTACACAGATCTTTGGCCTTTATTAAATAAACTTAATTATTCTAACTTCCCCCGGTCAATACTATTAGATAGGTATTGTTTCGATATATACTGAATTTCAAGGAGAATTTCTTCAGTTTTAGTTGACTGAATAGCCAGTGGAAGTTTATCAAACAGCTATAGTTACTTCTGTTTCAAAAAATAAATTCTCCAAAGCCATGGTGCTAAAAGCTGTAGAAGAAATTTATGATATAGACAACGTTAAGATATATAGGAAATTATAACTCGTAGTCTAAAACTATGCCTGCTATGAGAATAGAAGAGTGAACACTTAAAAAATCAAGCAGTAAATCGATGAGAAGAAGAATGCGTATGAATTAATGAACCGTAGTCGTGTATGATGACGAAAGATCACGCCTTCTTCTCAACAACGACGTATGAGAGTAGCCAAAAAGTTAAGCGCAACTTCTGAAGGGAGTAGCAGCAGACACGAATCCAATGTGACTAAACATAAATTTCCTCTCTGGGAGCACACATGCTAAGATGACAACAATATATCAACAGGGTATTCATTGTATTGACTAAACAGTAGTCAGAACGCTGGCATTCTTATACCAGGTCAACAGTGGGTTATCCCCATTCTTGGTCTCCGTTTCTTCCACATACGCCCATCTCCTCAAAAACTCCTCATGAGTCAGAACTCGAGTGAGTTTACCAGTTATCGCCCTATACATCTGTTCCATGACACAGAAATCCGTTGGGAACAAGATATCGAAATACCCCTGATGTACCTATTCTCATGTTAGCTGGTTTTCAAATCATGATAAATTTGGGGAAGGGGACTTACAAATGGTGTCGAAACTGGCACTGTCCTCCTCCGATATCTAGTTTGTACAACCGGTGCGTTGACACCCTTAATCGTATCCGGCAAATCGTGAAAATCACTAGTCACCATCCGATGAGCGGGAAAGTACTTCGCCAGGATATCAAAAAATTGCATCAACCTTGTAGGGATATATTCCGGATCACTTAAATTTGGTGAAAAAGGAAGAGCATTCTTCAGACTCCTCAAAACTTTGCTTTGGTTCAGAGGATGGGGATATCTTCCTCCTGTAGCTGCATGCCTTACTCGTAAGAATCGGGAGGCAACAGGGTCGATAATTGGGGAGTAGAAATCATAAAATTCCCCGTTGGAGTCGATGAGGACTGTACTTTGTAATGGCTCCTCCGTCTCTGGATTGTATCGAATTGCGTCGTGGGCGAAATTGTCGAAAACTTCCATTGCGAGGAAGAAACATGGTTCTGGAACGACTTGGTTCCATTCGAAAATGGATTTGTTTATGATTTCTACCTTAGAAGCATGTCCTTTCGACTTCGCATTTCGTAACATTTGGGAAGCTTGTAGTTTTGCCAAACTCGTGGAAATTTCGATGATCTTGAATTTCGTTCGGTTGTAGACGTCAGGCTCGGTGTCTCGTATGTAGTCCAGAATGTTGAGCATGAGTGTTCCATTTCCTGCTCCCATTTCGTAGATTATGAGGTCGTGGTATGGGTATTGTGATAATTTGTAGTTCTCCACCAGATATCGAGCAATTGATTCACCATAGTAGGGCCGGAAAAGCTCGGTGGGCGTATGCCAAAGTTGTCGAGTCTCATTTGGCTCCTTCGCGTCCAATTTATCCTCAAACTCCGTATATCTCTGTCCCATTAAACGATGGAATTCCGACTCGTCTTGAAGCTCATTGAAATTGAAGGGTTCGCCGGGTGTGAAAATAACGACTTGTTTCGAAAAGTATCCGTATGATGGGTTGTATAGAGAATCTGCAAAGAGATTAGAAAAAGAATTAATCTCTCCGGGAAGTAAATACCTTCAATAAAGTCTCGGGTTAACATTTTGACCCGCCTCGGACGTTCTCTCCGCCCTCTAAGCTGGTCCGCTGTCACCATTGGGTATTTCTCATATTCCTGTGCCATATCTGCTGGAAATGATTCCATCCTCTGCTGCCAATGACTCTCGCCGCTATCTCCTGAAGGCTCGACAGCTTTCCGACTCGCCATACATCTGATCTGCGGGCGGCGCGCATAATGGGCGCGCGCTGGTATGGAGGCGCTGGGGCGTATTGATTGGCATGGTCGATGTGTGAAGAGCTGTCTAAACAACCTCGAGATAATTGGAGAGTCCATGGAATGTGATGGTGTTTTCTTTTGCCAGTTGCAAAGCTTGGTGGTGGTCGCGAGAGCTTCGAGGTGGCGGCCCAAGCTCTCGAGAATTGCATGGGTTTGGATGAAGCATGAAACAGCATAACTGGATCACGAAGCCAGAAAAACTTCAACAAACGATGATAATACAACGATGACACGATGTCTATGAGCAATCACCCAAAAGCCTATGGCACCGCCGCCGTAGCGGTCGCCTTCGTGGCTGGAATATTATTGACGCTGGGTATGAAAGATGTTTATCCAGATCTAGAACGAAGATATCAAAGACGAAGAGGGCAACCCAGAAATTCATCCGACTCCCGACCTGGAAGTACTTACCTACCTCTTCCACCTCTGAATCTTGAAGATCGCTCAAGAAGTGCAAGACAGTCCATGGTCGGCCTACCAGCACCAGAAATACCAGAAGGAATTGAAGGATGCATTGGCAACACTCCGCTTTTCAAAATCAAGAGCTTGTCAGAAGCCACAGGCTGTATCATTTTGGCAAAAGCAGAATTTCTCAATGGAGCGGGTGGAAGTCCTAAGGATCGAGTGGCGTTGAATATGATCAAGATGGCTGAAGAGGAGGGACTTTTGACCCCCGGCCAAGGGGATACTATTTACGAAGGGACAGTTGGGTCAACTGGAATTTCGCTTGCTACTTTGGCCCGAGCAAAAGGCTATAAAGCTTATATTTGCATGCCTAATGATCAAAGTACTGAAAAGTCCGATTTGCTACATCACTTGGGTGCTACTGTGGAAAGAGTTACCCCAGCTCCAATTACATCAACTCAGCACTTTGTCAATCTTGCAAGGACAAGAGCGAAAGAACATACTGCCTCAAGCAAAGATTCCAGTAAGGGGTTTTTCGCTGACCAGTTTGAGTCGATTGCCAATCATCGAGCACATATCCAAACCACCGGACCAGAAATATTTGAACAAACTGGTGGTCAGGTGAGTCATTAATTGAAGTTGCTCTTTTTCAAACATCCATACTGACAAAATCTTCAGATTGATGCTTTTGTTGCTGGCGCTGGTACAGGTGGTACAATCAGTGGTATTGCCATGTTCTTGAAGCAAGAAATGGGGATGGAAGACGATCTCAAGGTTGTCCTCGCAGACCCCGAAGGAAGCGGTCTATACAACAAAATCAAGCACGGAGTCATGTTCTCCAATACCGAAAAAGAGGGCACGAGAAGAAGGCAACAAGTTGATACCATCGTTGAAGGCGTAGGTTGCAATCGTCTGACGGAGAATTTTGAGGCTGGAAGAGAATTGATTGATGATGCAGTCAGAGTTACAGATCTTCAAGCTATTCAAATGGCGAGGTGGCTGGTGGAAAAGGATGGGATATTTATTGGAAGTAGTAGTGCGGTTAATTGCGTTGCGGCTGTAGCCACGGCTTTGAAGATGCCGAAGGGGAGTCGGGTTGTGACGATACTCTGTGATAGTGGGACGAGACATCTTAGCAAGTTTTGGAAGAAAGTTGGTGAGCTTGGGGTTGAAGAAGAGGAGCATACAGGCTTGGTAGATTTACTAGGGCTAAAAGCTGAGAGATAACTTATGTTAATGAAGCCTTTGAATCCACTTTAAGCACTTTAAAAGTATATTGTTTCTCTTATATCCACCCTTGATATCTTCTGCTTTCTTGATGGCTCCGCCTTCTTGTTAAGCCATTTCAATAAGTGTGCTGAAAATTCTCTCGGTCCCCTTACTATTGACATGGATTGTTCTTAAATATGTTCTTCTAATTCCCTCTCGCTTCGTCTAGAAATCTATAGCTCCAGGCTTCAAAAAACAACATTAGGGCAGTATTGACTGGATAAATTTCTTCCCAATCTACACATGGGTCTTACACTTCGGCCATTTCTTCTTTTGCTCCTTGAGACATTTTTATCCCCTTATAGTAGACAATCGGGGAGGATTCTTTTTTTGTTTGTATCTGAAAGGGTGTCTATTGATGAATCGGAGGATAATGAGGCTATCTATCTCTCTTCCACCTCGTATTTACATCCTGCGCATTCGTCAACCCTTCCACCCTTCTCCTTTCCATAATTTGTCCAAAGAAGAATGCGAGCAATCGGAAGATCTTTTTCTCTAGACCCGAATGCTCAAGGACACTACATGTAAACTCAACTTCTGCTGACCAGTGGTAACACCTTTGGCCTGTATTGGCATAAGCTGATTGAGTAAGAGAAGCAAAACTCAAGCAATTTACAGCCTTTCCATTGCATGAATTAATTACTTGTAACCAGATTTCCTCCTAACATACCGTTACATACGCATATCCTCCCACAAACACTTCTTCATAAAACAAGACATTGAATGAGACATTACTCTCTGAGTGTCCATTGACATGAATCTGGAGCCCCTAGAGAATTATCTGGCTCATACAAGGGCCTAGGCAAGGGCCTAGACGGGGGACCAGACGAGGGGAGGTACATCTCATCATTATGCTCGAGAACTTCATGTTCAGGTATTTCAGACGCTGGTTTATTGATATCGTCTATATACGAAAATGTTGAGCACGGTGGAGAGATTGCTGTTAAAAGCTGCGAGAGTTGCTGGTCATCTCCTGTGAAGTCATATTGTTGGGCGGAGAAGTTCGAGGGTTGTCGGGGAGGGTTGATATCGCGGTTCCAGGCTGGATCCAGCCATGTTTCTGTGGAAGGTTCCCATTCAACAAACATTCCATCAGCCCTAAATAGACCCTGTCTTTTCATCGCCATAGCTTTTGTCTTGATGAAATTGTTGATCTTTCTCCTACATAGTTGTTGAAATTCCTTCTGTAGAGGACGAGTCTTTTCCCCTATAGCCCCTAATCCAAGCTCTTCAAATAATCCCTAAATCTTCTGCCGGTTGCCCGGTCCGTCTTTTCCGGTAATGTTGCATTTTAAAACAAATGCTTGTGTGTTTTCTGGGATTGGTAACATCTTTGCTGACTTTTGAGTTTTACAATAATGATCGAATCAATCAGTTCGCAGACGCAAACGCAGACGCAGAGGTTTATAATGTTCCCAGCAGTTGCTTCGTTGATATTTTGATGTAACAGTGCAAATTGGGGTTCGTGACGTGCGATGTGGAGGAGGGGTCGACGGAGGGAGGTGTTTATGAGGTTTATTATGTTGTTTCGTTGGTATCTTAGTGAAGAGCAGATATTTGAGACGTACGAGGTAGAGGAGGTATCAAGGGGGAGTTATGTAAGGGGTTTCTGGGGTGTCTGGGGCATAGGTATGAGGTGTTGGTAATGTTAACAGAAGAAAGGCTTGAAGCAAACAAACAGGAGGTCTTAGACAAGTTTTGGTACTCTACGTGATGCAGTTCACCATTTTCCTGCATGTTCAAGAAGAAGGGGGTGCAGGAAATCGTGAGCCACCGCTTTCTCATCAAAATATGTGGCGATAATGCTAAGAACAGCCAATATAAATATGAAAATATAAGCCAAATTAGAGAGTAAGTAATGAATATTATCTGCAATACTTCAAATGCACAAAATTAAGTTACCTTGTTGTAGAGTTGCGGAAGGAAATCGCTGTTTTTGGTGGGGCTTTAGCGAATGGCTTACGAGTTCCTGCACCCCCTGATGCTATGTTGATTAGTCGCAATGAAGCCGCCAGTCGAAGCATCTCTGTAAACACTTCAGGGGTAACGGACCTTTGAATTCTCTCTAAATTATCTCGTATCCCTTCTATATAAGCGACCCCTTCTGAGCAAAAGCCCCTCACACTTTTGAATACAACTAGCCCAACGCGCCATGGGACAAGGCCACTTTGAGCCACAAAAGTTCTAGTTTTTACCTGCAAAGTGAGAATTTAGCAATGCAACGATGACTTGATAGAGAGCCCGTAAAGTAGTATGAAGCATCAGAAAAAGTTCACCAGTCTATTCATCCCATCTTCTACCAACTAATTTCGTTATCCTAAATCTTTCGAGAAAGACCAACAAACAGACAAATTTACAACAAGCAAGATAGGGAATATCAAAATGTTCGCATTTTACTTATTGTATATACTTTCATGAAATTATATTGTCTCCAAGAGTTTCAAGGAAATTCAATTATAGAATGAAGTTACAAGTGAAAAATCAGATGTATTCTGACTCTCGCTGCAGAAATCAGCTTTGTATTATGTTCAAAGTTAATGATGATATTCTACTAACGATGCTGGAAATGGGCCTAAGCTTTTTATGAGTACTATCCCTTTGGTTCGCCATACATCCCACGTGCATTAGTGTAATGAAGCGAGGCGCACATCAAAAATCCGACGTGTTCATTGGTCCTGTCTAAGAAGGTACTGTTCTAGTAGTCCTTCTTATTGTCTCGCTGTCATCTCACTTAGTTTTCCACCGGAGTTATTAACATGTAGACACGTGGGATGTATGGCGAACCAAAGGGATAAAACCCCACCAAAAAAAAGGCTACCACATCACTGGAGTCCACCGCAAGCAAGTATGTCTTCTCCCAAGAACATACTTCAAAGCCCAATTGAACGGATACTACTGTTTTCCCTCACTTCAGGTTCTCTTGGGAGGTTGTGTGGGATGTACCACGTGACTTAGAATTCTGCAGGTAACCACGATAAGCCACGAGTAAGCTGCAAAATAGTTGGGGGCCCAAAAGTAGAGGTGCAAGTAAGCCATTGAGTAACTCATCAAATGACAGGTAAGCTAGCAATATATTTGGGGGCTAAGAAGTTTATTACATATAAGCTATAAAGTTCCCAGTAAGCTATTTAAATGTCGAGTAAGCCATCAATTGACGCGTAAGCTAGCAAGAGAGTTAGGGGCCAAAATTTTGGTTGCGGGTAAGCCATCAATTTACAAGTAAGACAACAGCTAACTTGGGGGCCAAAAAGAACGTGACGAGTAAGATCGAGCAAGCTAAGTATCAATCGCTACTACAGTACATCGGAAGAAACAATGCTGCAGGGCATTTCCGAAAGAATAGCGTTTTTATGGAAGTAGGCTGGAGTGGAGGTTGGCGACAAAAATTTAAAGGGGCACAGTGGATAGCTCTCAGCATTGATCACAAGGAGATTGCTATGTTTCAAAACGACGATATCAAAACATACTGGGATGTTCTGATAGACCAGAATTTGCTTAATATCTTCTTGTATAGCTCTAAGTATGGCTACAAGGAAGTACCTCATGTCACCAGCACTATCTACCCTCTGAGGGCACCCACAATCTTCAACCTCCCACTGTAATTACACGTGTTGTAAATCCCGCGAGAGGACCGAGGAAGCTCGTAGGCGAACTTGAAAGAAATGCACGAGCAGCTCCGGGAGGCTCCATCCACTTCGTTCCCCTTTTCTCATCATAAAAGATCTAGCATCATAATGCAATGATCGACCGTAAACTCCAAATCCATCCACAAAAGCACAAGAGAAATAAAAATCGGTTTTGGCAAACATGCAAGTAATATTATCAATTCGCAGGCAAGGCAACGCTCAAGAAAACTAGAATTGTAAGCGCATTTCGTTATAAAAAAAGGAGGGGAAAAATACCTTCCAGCGATTACCACAAACTGTGCATTCACAGAAGGTAGTCATCGGTTCATCTGCACTTCGGGTTTGAGCTTGACTATAGCTGACTTTCTTTTGGTGGCATCGTCCGCATCTCAAAGCGTCACTGATACTCTTCTTGGCGTTGGGTACCTCTGCCTTTCGCAAGTTCTCCGTCTCAATTGATTTATCGGCCTCGGTTCTCTTGGCTGACTTCAATTCCTGATCACTCATCGTGACGAAGCTCTTGGCAGTAATTTCTCCCGACAGGACCTTTGTTCTCAACTCCTGGTTGTCCTTGTTCTTCAAGTTCTGGAAGAGTGATCGAAGTTTTGCTCGGTATTCTGGGGTATCGCCATTCATGACCTCATACGCAGCTTTCTCGACTTCCATGGCTTTGATGATGATCGGAGTCGCAGGTTCGGAAGACATGAAGGCAATGCCATTGTAGAGAAGGCCGATGCAGCTATCGCGCGTGGGAACACCGGTTCGTTTGGTATCGACTTTCTCCGTCTCCCATCGTCGCTTCGCAACATCACCAGTAAAGCCCTTGCTCTCTACTGCTGGTGCTGGAGAGGAAGCCGCAGCGTTTCTGGGGGTTGATTGCGACATCGACTTGCTCTTGTTCAAGGCAATTATCTTCTTCCACTTCGAGATGATCTCTCCTGCGAGTACGGCGATGTCTTTGTTGGGGTTTTGCTTTTGCTTAGAGACTAATATGCCAGCTTTCGTCACCTGGGTAGCATATTGTTAGCTAGGTCTTTGCAAGGCATGCGCTTTGTGGAATGTGCATAACAGTGGAGGAGCCATACCCGAAGCAGTTCTTCTGTTGGAACCACATCTTTCTTTATCGACTCCAGGATGTTCGTAATGACATCTGTGGGCTCTTTGTCCGTGACAGCCTTCATGAGGGACTTGAGTCGGCTCTCAAGCTCGCGCTGGTCTATGCCAGACATCTTGATCAGTGGGTATTCGGAAGGTGGCGCAAAGTGATGGTAGGCTGATTTTCGCAGGCTGAAAGGAGGATGCGCAGAGACAGTGGAGGAACGGTCGGTAGACAAGGGAGCAAAGTGTTTGTGATAGACAATCCAAAGGGTCAGTTTGGTGGTGAGGAATAATGTTATGGTTGTCAAACTCGACTTCTGTGCTCAAGTTTGCAGCCTCGTCCTGGAGTATTTGAGCGGGCTGGGGCACGTGCACTCGATTTAATCTCTGGACCTCGGGTCCAATAGAAACTTTTACCCCGGATTTAACAAGCATTTTTGCAATTCACTTCTACACGGTTATTCAAATTTTCGTGAAAGTACGGAGGCGTTTGTAGACATCTTGCTTGGAGAAAACTGTCCTAACTGCTATGGGCTAGACAGATACGACACGTGATCAGGCGATATTTTGAAATTTCCTGTCAGCCTTGAATCTTCTCAGCCTTTCAACTTCCCGATCAAAATATACACCTTTGCGCCGGCGCATTCAAAACCACATTCAATGCCAGAATTGTAACAATACCAATCCCACCGCCATCATGTCGTACGACCTCAATATTCCCTGCCCATCCTCAACACCCACCCCCGAACTCGAACGAACAATCGCTTTCCTCGCCTCTCTAGGCTATACAACCCTCGCCCTCTCCCAAACCCACAACGCCGCCTCCCTCCCAGCGCAAATAACAAACACAATCCCCCTCCTACCAGCCCTCAAAACATCCTCCAAAACCACAATCCTGCGCCGCTGTACCCTCATCCTCTCCGACCCCGCGCAAAACCCGCGTCTCACAGCCCTCTCCCAAAGCTACGACATCCTCGCTGTACGTCCCACAACCGAAAAAGCATACCTCTCAGCATGTCAAAGTATGCCTGAAATAAGCATAATCTCTCTCGATTTAACGCAACGATTCAATTTCCATTTTAGGCCTAAACCGCTTATGACGGCTGTAAATCGCGGGATACGATTTGAGATCAATTACGCGCAAGCGGTTGAGGGTGTTGGGGCTGCGAGGAGGAATTTTATTAGTAATGCTATCGCGATTATTAGGGGCACGAAGGGGAGGGGGATCGTGATTAGTAGTGAGGCTACGGACGTGGTTGCTGTTAGGGCGCCGGCTGATGTGTTGAATTTATTGGGGGTGTGGGGATTGGGTAGGGAGAGAGGGTTAGAGGCTTTGGGGGTCAATCCGAGGGGTGTTGTTGTTAACGAGGGGCTCAAGAGGGGCGGATTTCGAGGGGTCATTGATGTTGTAAATGGTGGAGAGCGACCTGTGGTAGAAAAGAAAGAGGGGGAGAAAGAAGGTGAGAAGGGAAAGGGAAAACGCAAGGTTGAGCAGACGAATGTTGAAGGAATACCCCAAATAAGCAAGAGACAAGCCAAGAGGATGAAGCTGGAAGCATTGAAAGCATCAAAGGAAGGCACTTCTTCACAATCCCAAAACGAAGGATCGTCACCACAAACCAAAACTCAAACTCAAACCCAAGTGCCAACTTCAGATAGCACCATAAAATCAAAATCAAAAGGATAATACAAGAATTAATTTTCGGTCTTTTGATTCAGAAGTGAATGATATATACAACAAAAGAGTTTTCACTATCCCTACATCAGAGATTCGCGTCGCCTGGACGCATATATGTAAATCCTAGCCATGTCCACACACATCACCCAGTTCGGGTTTCGAGTTTCGAACAACAAACAAAAAAAAAATACGTAAAGCGCTTACATGGTATAATATTCCATCATTTTATCTATTATTAACGGTATCTTGAACAGAAGGAAACCCCCCCTCGTACAACAACAAAACATCATCTATCGTAACTATACAGCAATCGTCGCAGTCGCCAAGTTTCCAAGTTGTAACGTACTTGCAAGTTTGAACGTGCTGATGTTGATAGATGGAGCTGCGTTTGCGACATTTGCCGCTGGAGCTGCCACTTGAGGTTGAGCGGCCACTGGAGATGGCGAGGCTTGTACTTGTGGTTGAGCAACAGGTGTTGATGCAGCAGGGGCGGCGCCTGGTGGTCCTTGACTGACGATTGCAGCGGTTGTAAGAGGTCCCGATGGTTGAGCAGCGGCTGGGGCTGGGCTTGGGGCTGGGACACTGACGGGGTTTGATGCTGGGGCGGGAGATGCAGCTATTTTAGATGTTAGTTTCTTATATTCATGTCTAAAAGTCGAAGGGTTCACTTACCAGCTGCTGCACCGCCAGGTTGGCTAACGAGAACGTCGGTCGTAAGAGCTTTCGAGGGACCAGCTGCTCCAGCACTTTGAGGTGGAACTTGTGCAGAGGATGGCGATCCTGCTTGTGCCGCCGCTCCTCCTCCTGGTTGACTGACAATAACAGCAGTGGTGAGTGTCGTTGGATTTCCCATTTGACCCATGTTTGGAATAGCGCCTGCAGCACCTTGAGCTGCGTTGACGTTCGGGAAAGATCCAGCACCACAGAGACATTGACAGTCGCATGCTCCTCCTGGAGTTGTCGTTCCAATTCCTGATACAAGGGCCCCGGGGGCACCGACTATTTCAGTCAGCATTCAACATCTTTCATATCGATGGGTTAACTCGACTTACCTGCAGGTGATGCAGCGGCTGGGCTGGCGGCTATCAAAGAATGTCAGTGTTTAAATATCAAATGATACGTCGATGGGTCAACTTACCAGCTCCGGGTGCTTGACTGACGATCGCTGCTGTGGTTAGGGCCGATGGCTGGGCGGCTCCAGCTGGGGCATTGGCTGGGGCTGGAGATGCAGCTATTTTGTATATTAGCATTGAGATTTACACGAGAAAGAGATAAATAAAATCACATACCGGCCGCTCCTCCAGGCTGGCTGACTAGGACATCGGTAGTGAGGGCTTTTGATGGTTGAGCAGCGGCAGCTGGGGCCGGAGATGCAGCTATGTTGAAGATCAGTATTTGACTATAGATTGAAGAGAAATATTCCACATACCAGCGGCTCCTCCAGGTTGGCTAACTAAAACATCGGTCGTAAGGGCCATTGATGGTTGAGCTCCAGAAGCGGCTTGGGCATTTGGTACTGGTACAGATGCGGAAGAGACAGCAGGAGCAGGACTCGGTGCTGGTTGAGGTACTCCCGGTTGGCTCACGAGAGCGTCTGTAGTAAGAGCTTTGGATGCTCCTGCATTTGCAGCAGGTTCTTGACTTGCCGCTGGTACGGGCACGGCAGCGTTATTATTACCACTGATCGTTACCGTAACCATTTGAGTAACCATTTGTGGAAGTGGTGTAACCGTAACTGTGGGTGCTGGGCCGGTACCGAATACTGTCGATGTCAAGAATGACAATTGTGTTGGACTATTTAGAAGTAAGCACTGCTCACTATAAGTAAGATTCGGTCATTGCTCTCCCGCCTTCGTCAAGTAATATGCAAGATAGTCTAGAACAATCACCAATACTATTCCGAAGGGTACAGAAGAATCAGATTTGAATCTCTTCAGACCTTCCCGAAAAATATTTGTAATTGTCCGAGAAAACTTAAAGATTACAGAATGTGTACGTATCGAGAGCAATGGCCGAATCCCTCGAAGAAATATATCATACCCTGCGTTCGCGCATGCCTTCGCCTGCTCCGAGACTGTCACGGTTTTTGCCTGCTCCGAGATTGTCACGGTGGTGGTTGACGCGTTCCCATTCTTTGCATTCCCATTCGCATTTCCATTTCCCTTTGCATTTCCATTTGCGTTTCCATTTTCGTTTCCATTTGCCTTTGCAGTTCCATTGGAGTTCGAATTGCCATTGGAGTTCAAATTGCCATTGGAGTTCGAATTGCCATTGGAGTTCGTATTGCCATTGGAGTTCGCATTTCCATTGGAGTTCGTATTTCCATTGGAGTTCGTATTTCCATTTCCATTCCCATTTTGGTTTCCGCCAGGGTTATTTGTATTGTAAATGATTCCGTTTCCATTTGAATTTCCATTTGCGTTTGAATTTCCCTGTCCCTGCCCGTTTCCATTGGAAATTACTATGATCCCGTTTCCATTTGAGTTTCCATTCCCATTTTGATTCCCGTGGACCACTCCTACACTGGCCAAAGTCGCAATCGCCACCGTCGATAACTTTGTGAGGTACTTCATCGTTCCGACCCAAGCGCAAAATGAATATATCCAACAGACCAGCCGTATACTTTAAAAAGAAGGTGTTCGTAATAGAGCGTGACCGGCAGCTGGAGAAAAGAAATCGATTAAGGTTGAAGAACACAGAGAAAAGGATTGTGATGGAAGGCAACGACGAAGGAACGGAAACGTTTGCAGCAAATCTAATCCGTGCGTAAATGCATTGGCGCTCGATCGGAAAGTGGAACAGGCCGCGCAAAAAAAGAGTGACGCTTTACAAAAGATACCAATAAGAGAGTCACAAGAAAAAGATGGGATGAGAAAAGAAGTCAAAAGGGACCCATCTGGCAGTGGTCGCAAGAAGGCGTTTCGCGATACCAAGCCAAAGAGTGGCACTCGCCGAGCCGGTTGGAGCCACTTTAGAGCCATGCTGCTGCAATGATCTTGGATTGGTGATGCAGCGAGTCAAAAGCGATGGCACCACGGACTGTCGCCCAAACCGTCTCATGGCAGTCTGAGAGTTGGGTTTCTCATACACCGGAGAATCGACGATATACCGAAATGGGGGCAAAAGGCGAGCAAAAGGTGACATTTGAGGCAACTCTAAACTTTGGGGGTTTCATTAAGCATGTGCCGAAGCGAGGAAGCCCCTGAAATGAGGCGTAACGAGATGAGTGGGGATGTTGAACAGAAACGTAAAACGAGAAAATCGCCCCTCCCCGACCTTGATTTAGTCGTAAGACCAAGAGGCTCAACTGGAGGAATTGGAAGATAATTCGAACGACAGATGCTGTTTGTAAAAATGTTCATGTTTCGTTCTGTATGTTGGGATCTACTCATCTCAGCACCCTGTTGCGTCCAGCCTGACCCTTGATCGTATTTTGTATGCTGTGCAGATGTCTGTCCATCTTGCAGAACGAAACGGAATTGTCCAGACCGAGCCCAGCATAATCTGGCAACGTGGAAGTTTTGATATTGATACAAAAGCCCTTATCGTGGTCTAAGAATAATCTCAGAAAAATGCGATGAAGGTTCCAGCGTGAGCTCTTTGACTTGAGTACGGATGATTGTCAAACTCTCCCGACTTCCGGAGCCTTCATATGAATGTCGAACGCCAGGCTTTTGATCTCGAAAGTCTGGAGGGGTTGTTTTCCTGTCTTAGATATCCAGATTCTGACCCATGGCAGACAATTGATAAAGTAATGGTACCAAGGAGGAACCTAGAAGCATGCGGATGTATTTTGAAGATCCAAAGGTGAAGGTTTATGCCTAGACCGGAAAAAACTCGCAGGGCACCCGGCGCTAGGAATAATCGGATCCGAGCTCCGAGAAAATCAATCTCAGCCACGTGATACGGAGGGGGATCAATATAAACCCGCAATCGGGAGCAGGGATTTCTATGACGACTTGACTCGCTCTTTCTGTCCGATGAAGCTTGGCAGAGATCCCTAGAAAGCTTCATCGCTTTCGCTTTCGTCTATCGCCCTGTGGGAGACTAGTTCTTCTTGTACTCGGTCGAATCGGTACAGATCATGGCAAATTAAGGTAGGGCAGCAGCTCGTACGAACATATAGAACACCGTTTAGTGGCTGGGCTGACGAAAATTGGCATTGAAGCTTTTTCCGGCTGTGTCACGCTCAATACTTTTCATCTGTTTCATCTGAAAGGCTCCCTCTCTTTCTCGAGTCTAAAAATCCTACATTTCCAGTCTCAACACCATCTCAAGATTAGCTGGCCTAAGTTCTCTATCAAAATGGAGGTCTACGTATTAGACAATTATTATTTAGCCATCACCCTCCTCATTACCATCGCATATCAGCTCTTCTTCTTCACGATTGCGTGGCGGCTGAAGTTTGACAAGCTCACTGGTAAGTTGTACAAAATCACTCCTACGACACAATTAACTCGGACAGACTTCGCAGGTGGGACCAACTTCGTTGTTCTAGCCATCATAACACTTGCATTCAGTGGTCATGATGATACTCGACAAATCGTTGCGTCAATATTTATCATGGTTTGGGGTCTCCGACTCTCTACCTTTCTCCTCTTCCGAATTATAAAAACTGGCAAAGACGACCGATTTGACGATAAGAGAGAGAATTTCTTTTCTTTTCTGGGTTTCTGGGTCTTTCAGATGATATGGGTCTGGACGGTTTCCCTGCCTGTTACCATACTGAACTCCCCCAACGTTACTCGATTCCCACAGCCAGCTTTTGGGACAGGAAGGGATATAGCGGGAGTTATATTATACGGGATTGGCCTGATTATGGAGAGTGGCAGTGATGTACAAAAGTATATCTTCAGGACCAAAAACCCAGACAGAGTGGCAGTTTGCGACACGGGCTTTTTCTACTGGACACGACATCCTAATTACTTTGGGGAAATCATCATTCAATTTGGTGTGTCCACTCGAGCTATAACCGTATGCTTATTCTGACAATACCAGGCATTTTCATGATATGTGTTTCACCCGCGACTGACGGTGTAGTAACTGGTGGGGCATATAATGCGCTTTATGCCAGCATCGTGGGAGCTTTTCTGCTTACAATCCTACTCATGTTTGTATCCGGCCTCACACTCCAGGAGCGGCCTGGAGCCAAGAAGCGATACCAGAAAAATAATAATTGGGAGGCGTATGCAAGATACTTGAATCGGACAAGTATTTTAATTCCATTTCCCCCACAACTTTACGAGAAGATGCCTATTTTTCTGAAACGGACCATATTTTTGGAGTTTCCAATCTACGTCTTCGATCCCGCAAAGCATTCCACGGGAGTCAAAGGACAGAGGGGGGTAGAAGAAGGTAATGCTAGGACAAACTCGCATGATAATCGACAGAGCGGGGACGAATTAGTACATCATTGAGGACAAGGAGAAGAAAGGCTTTGGTTGAAAATGGATTACGATTGCGGTTTTAAAAAATATTTAATTATTATTATGGACATACTGACGATTAATGACTTATATGAGTGGCTAATTTTAGAGCACCTTTCTCCACTGAATCCAGTATGTACCCATCCTTGATGTGATTGTGAGTCAACGCCGGGGACTTGTCTCCCTTAAGATTTCAGATTCTGATATATTCTATTTACTTAATTGTTCGCAGTTGCGACTTTCGTAGTCGTCGCTAATTGGTACAGTCTCTCGGTTTATCAGTCCGTTCCTGCCACTCGGTGCGCCATGTGGTGTTAAAGTAAACCGTTCGGCTGGTCACCCCACCATCTCTTATCTTACCCCGCCGACTTTGAATCAACACCACGAAAACAACACCACACACTCCTCCAGTCCCAAGAATACGGACCTATACTAGCTTGCCATCGCCAAATCTTCTCTTGCGCTATTGCATATATTTCTTGCCCCACGGTTGCAATCATGAATGTTTCTTGCCAGTGCGGTGCAATTACCTTCAAGACACCAAGTCCGAAACCACTTGCCGTTTATATCTGTCACTGCGATGAGTGCCGACGCCAGTCATCCTCCGCTTTTGGTTGCTCTGCTATATTTTCCAAGTTTCCTCTGCCTCCGAAGAACTTGCTGTCTTGCTACTCGTAAGTCCTGCAGCTATCCACTCCCTTCCAATCCCTCTCAACTTGGTATTGCGACATGTTGGTACTCCCAGTCGCGTCATTGTTGCGCGACAGCGGAGTAAGATTTCCAAGGCTGCAGGGTCACACGATGTCACGAGATGTTTCCCCGCTTTCCTTCTGCAACAGATTTCAATACCTACTCCAAGGAAATCCCAACAAGACAAATCTAGAAAGACAGCTACTGATATTTGTTACAGGCGTCCCACTGCTTCAGGTCATACATTGAATTGGTGAGCAAACGGCGCTTTAATCAAAAGCCCCCATTCCAGCGATCAGGAGGACACCCCTTAGGTTGTCCAATACATGGCTAACTTGTCAAAAGCTACTTTTGCAAAACATGCGGTACCCGCCTCATCCACTCGACGCCTGGAAAAGAGGTTGTTTCGGTCAAAGGAGGTTGCATAGAAGGCTTGGATTGGAAATCGGCACGTCATATCTGGTGCAAGAGGGCTATGGTGCCCATACCCGAAGGTGTCGAGAGGGATGAAGAAGAACCGAAAGAGGACATCTTGAGCGACGACACTACTAAAAATACTGCTTTTATGAGTGGAAGTGGTGGAAGCGCAAGCGATGAGGAGAGAAAAAAGTTGAGAACATGGAAGGGGAAGGAGAGAGAAATCGACGTGAATGGGAGTTTGATTTTGGAGAATACAGAGGTCAATGGGCGCAATTTGACGAGTAGGCATAGCTCGACTACCAACAGCTCATCTCCAACTGTCAGAACTAGCGACCTCATGGCGGAAAGGGACCGACAAAAAGGAAAGAGGAGAGTGAGGGATAAGGATCAGGACAGCGCAAAGGTCAAGGAATGGGACAAGGGGGTTGAAAGCGAACTGGATGAGATTCAGGGACTACCTCAGTTTACGTCGAGAGAGTTTTCGTTCAGGAAGAAGCCGAATGACATAGGTCTCGGGTTGGAGGTGCCTGGGTACAGCACAGAGAAACGGGTCGTGGAAGGCAACGATGGACAATCCCTACATCATTGAGCGGAGACCACATAGGTAGCGTTCAGCTGTTTTTCGTTTGGTATTGATACCTAGCGTGGGGTTATTTGAAACCTACATTGCGATGTAGTCCCTAGATGGTTTGGTCCGTGATATAATCTTTTGTCGAGATACCGGTAAATTGCTGCCAAAATAAATTGTGGTCTAGTTTTAGTTGAGTACTCGATGTTTGTCCTGTACGGTAATGTCTGAAGTCAGGACTCGGGACTGATCATTTTCACTTCATCGTTGCATTGCTTAACTGTCTAATCTCTCCCCTCGTTTTTCGGACCAGCACCAAAAGTCTTTGCGGTACTCAATTATACTACAACCTCCTGACAAGAAAGGAAATAACCGCGAAAGTAACACAGCGTAAAACGATTAAAGTCTCCTCACGTAAAGAACGAAGTTATTAAATAAAACACCACCTCGTTCCATAAGAAATCATGCGACGTATTGAATTTCTTCGAGCAAGCATGTGTAAGAGAGACGCGCTTTACTCCGAGTACACCATTGTGCAAAAGGGTCTAGGAAAACTAGATTCATTCTCTGAGAATGTTTAGAAGAATTGGGACACTGATTTCGCCATCCTCCTATATAATTTCGCACAATGGTTTGAAATTGTGTTGTAGGTTTCTAGAGTAATGGATAGAGCAGAGCAAAGCTCGGGGTTCTTATCCGGTAAAGAAAGTAGTTTGCTTGGTTAATAGAATGATTTAAATAAGTAGATAAAATGTCCAGGATAATTATTTCAGATTACCTCTCATGGTTTTGCGTGCCTGTTTTGAATTAATTGTGTTCCACTAGGCATTACTCATATGTACAAAGAATAGTTGTGGAAATTTGTACATCTGAACATTAATTGGGTGATTGAATTGCGCATGGGTATTCCCCTGTCGTTAAACAAGATACTAAAGGTAGTTTCTTACTGTATATGTTAACTTCCTAATTTATAAGCAAGAGGCAGGAGTCAATCCAGGTTTGAAACGCATTATATCACATCAGCCATACAATAAAGCTAAATATTCCGAACGAAGGACATATACACATTCGTGAACCAACTATTTTCCATATGAAACAGAGAGTAAGATAACCTTCCTATGTTCCATAGGTTCAGAAAATCCCACAATAAATACGTGAAATAAAAGTCTCTCATCACAGAAATCACCATTTAAGGTGAGAAGTCAGTTCGAGAACCTGAGTTCTGCGGTGGCTAGGTATCTACGTTGAATATGGTTGGCTGAGAGTTAGCCAATGGAAAATAGCTGAGAAGGTAGATGTATGGTACGTATGGTGGCTGGCCTGAGTCTAGCTTGTGATTCCAAAATAGTGTTTGCAGGATAATCCCATTAGAGGCAAATGTAGAGTTCACTGAAATTGTCTTCCTCTTTTGGAAGGACCACTCCCTTATAAAGGAAGCCTATTTGCGCAATTTCGAGATCTTTACGGTCCCTCGTGTGCTCATAACTCACGATGCTATTCTGTGGGAATTTAAAGTTGATTCACCTCCAGTGAGAAAAGCTCCAATAGTCGTTTTCCAGCAAAAGTCAATATTCCCAAAGAATAGGAGTAGTACATTTACATTACTTTGAGATAGAAACTCGAAGCGCAAGATTTAAAAAGCTGCAGTGCACTTCTTTGGCTTTTGCAGAGTATTGGTGAAGTTGGGTTGTGGGTCATGGACCCATTATTCGGGTAATTTAAGGGGGTTTAGCAGGGGGCGAGAATACCCTTATAATGTCAAATAAGAAACTCTAAGACGGTAAGAGTTAGGCGGAGTAGTATATCTGTAACGGCGCGGACGTCTATTACACGAATTACCAATCCAACCTCGCTTAACTCAAAACCTCCAAGTAAATCCTCGTGCCTAACCCACATCTTTTCAGTTATCCAGGGATAGAAAGCTAAGAGATACCAAAAATTACACATATTAAGCACCGCCTCGGTCACGCTAGATGCGCAATTACAAGCGTAACATTCCGTTACTTTACAGGCACCGTACAAGTGAATATCGGGTTATCGCGGCTTTCGGAGCTGGTCAACGGGATTCCCGCATCTTGTTTCGCTGAGGAAACCTGAGCTAAGCTGTATTTCGTGGTAGTTACAGAATCTCGGGGCACTTTCCTCAGTGGTGGCTTCCTGAAAGCTGCCGGTTCAGCGTAGCCAAGTTTGACTTAGGGGGAGGGCAGAAATCCTCCGGACACTGCGAGTGAATACATCAAGCAAATTGGCCAAGGCCACAACACGCTATTCATCTCCAGTTCACTCTAATCATTCGGGGAGAAGCAACAATCTATAAGCTGTAGGTTGGAGAAACAATATACGCTATACTGTTCTGTCTCTTATGAACAGTCGAGCCGCCCTAAGACTGGGCTAGTATACTTCCAAGCCTAAGAGCTTAGCTTAGGACCACATATTGGTACATGAGTTCAGGGGTAGACGCGCTTCAGCCAGATTTTTTTTAGTTGTCTCTTTTGACATGCCCTTTTAGAAGTAGCGCTTTATCATTTAGGTGCTTTGTGAGGCGCAACTCAAGTTCAATTCGAGCTCTCAATCATGTATTTTTTTTTAAAGTTAGACTCCTTATCGCAAAGCCAAAGTAAGTCGCAAGTAAAATGAAACATACGAAACGTTGAAGCAACTTCCAAAGTAATTTAATCCAACAAACCGCACCTTCCTTTTTTTGAGATCTTCGAACTGCGAGTTATCTCTCTTTTGATCTCTACCATAGCTTCTAGTCTAAGTTACTCTGCTGTTATCTCTCCCCGGTAATGCATTATAAATGTCAAGTTACATCATGTGGTCGATTCAATTATCCCCCTCGAAATTTCATGCCGAGCATCGACTTCTACCTACTCTCAACAAGACTCATGCAACGAGATATTCTGGGAAGTTATTCTAGATGAAACACGATGTAATTAGCTTTCATAGTAGGAAAGAGAAGAACTGCAAAAGAAGCATGGCTCAAAATAAATAAAACATCCCCCTAATATATTCTTTCCACTGTTCATAGTGACATAATTTACAGTGCAAGTGTATAAAAGGTAGATGATTTTGATCTAGAAACAGCACTTTAGCCGAATCTGGGTTCTGTAATCAGTTCGATGCTCTTACACGCGTAGAAAGCTTCAAGTTACAAAAAAGAGCGTTGCCTCAAGCTAGGGAAATAATTCCGAGCTATAGATATCATACAACTCCTTCGATTTAGGCGAGGGCGGAGAAGAGTTTTGCTTAGGTTATTCAAATATTCTCGGTAAAGTGACTTCCGTATTGTCGTTCAAAATAAGCAGTCTAAGTAGATGGCCTCGCTATGGACATTGAAAAAAGTAGTAAGTACTTGTTATTCTAGCCTCAACTACTAGACACTTTGGGATAATTGAAGTTGATTGCTTTAAATCACCTAGAAAAATATCTTCAAAATATTCCAAGTATTTGGGATGATTACCTTAAATTGCTCTAAAAAGCTGGAACAACGAAAACTAGGCAGGTGCTAACCTGTATTTACTGCCGCTTTTAGTGTCCATCTTTACAAGTCTTGGTCCTTGAAATTTAAGTGATATCGCCTGTTGTAAACTTTGAACCAGCACTAAATAGTAGCGTGTTTCAATGTATTAGTATAATTGTTAGGAAAGGAGGACACTTTATTGTTCGAAAACACCTTGGTTATCACTTGATTGTTCCAGGTTCCTAGGATGATTACTTGAATTACTCAAGAAAGTTGGAATAATGAGTTCTCTGGACTTCTATTCTTAAGCCTTTAGTAAATATCGGGTTTTGAAACTACCATTCGTTTAAGAAAAGGTATGCAATAAATGTGCAATTGTCGCGCTTACAATAACGCGGTGGCAGGGCTATTTGGCCACGCGATTTATTCTTCTCAACCTTCTGCTTTTCTTTTCACTTACAACTCCTCTTGGAACGTCGCACCTCTGTCTCATTGCCCTTCGCTTCCCCAACATCCCTGCGGTAAATATGCCCCAAACAGAATGGCACAAAGCCACGAAGGAGGAGCTCATTAAGACACTTCGTGGTTTTGGAATTACACCTAACCCAGCCGAACCGAAGGGTAATCTGGTCTTCCAAATCCTTGATGAAGAGACCAGACGCCACGAGGCATCGAAAAGAGTATACAACGATCTGAACGATCCCACCGGGCAAATGAGGATTGATCAAGCTCGGCGCGACAAGATATTCTACGCCGGAGAACGTGGAGTCCTGGGACAGTATGATGTAAGAAGTTTGGCCTTCCAATGATATCACGATGGAAGATCGCTTAATCACAAAACCTACTGTCGCGAGCGTAAAACTGCTGCATGCAATGGTTTGGAGACTTACGAAAATAAAATGCGGCGTCACCAACAGGACCCCGAAAATAATCCAGAGCCCGATCCCCCATCCTTCGACAAGTATACCGAAGGTTCGACCAACGGTATAGAGCTTGAACGAGGTCGATTGGGGCTGGCCTTGAAGGGAAAGTCAAAAGCCAGGAAGGCTGCAGACGACGATGATGAGCAGGAGAACGAAAAGCGGGCACAGGTAAGATACACCCACCAGTGTGTGTGGCAATTTGTGGCGGTCAGTGGAAACATTGTACTAGATTAGTTCGAAGAATGACTGGCTATTCGAGATCGACTCGCACAATATATTATGTTGTGTGAAATGGTTTAGAACAATCAGGCTTTAACTTTGTCATTCTCCCAGATCGTCCGTATAATAGGAAATCCAATACTGAACTCCGCCACGAATACCTACACCCTCTGGCGCACCTTAGATTTAGTTCGGAATCTCCAGTACTGATTACTTCTTTCAGAAGAAAGCAAGATTTCACGAGGATTTGCGTCGCGAGCCGAGAGCGGAGGCTCTTAGCGGACCACGTTTGCGCTCTCCTATCTTAGACGAAGACGAAGATGTTGCACGATTGAAGGTACATCCGAGTCTTTTCAAGAGGCATTATTGGATGCTGCCCGGGCTGTAGCTGAGCAAGATGTAGAAACTGTAGCTGCTGCGATGGTGGTTGACGAAGGTATGTTGAGCCCCTTTCATAAAGTAGTATCAAATCTGACAACTCAAGATGCCAGAGAAACTTTCTGTCGACTGAGTAAAATCAACAAAACTGGATTCGCCGATAAGCCTGCTGAGGCTATTGTCGACCCAGTCGGGGCTGCCGTCATAGATCTTGCAAGTGAGGCAGACAATCCGGTACAAATACCACCACCCTCTTCCACCCCTGCCGCCAATTCCTCCGCCGTTTTCCCGGGTTCCCAAGTCGTGAACCTCTGCTATCGAGTCTCCTCCACCAGAAAACGTACAGGATGTCTATGTACCACAACCACCCCTTCCAAAATGTGGCAGCTGGTATGGTTACTGTGGCCCCCACGACAATGAATATATATCATACCGACGTGGTACAAACCTAGGTCCAGACACAATGCCAAGTTTGGTACTAGACCCAAAGCCCGAACATTTCTTTCGAAATCTCACACGCATCTTCCTTGACAAAGAAGCTCATCGTGTACGAGGAGTTCGTGATGCCCGTTTCTGAGACTTGGTTAAGGAATGCCAACCTACTTTTGTCTTTTGCCAGCCTGACGGATATTATTTTGCTTTTGGAGGCAATGACCAGAAGGCCTGGGCAGAGCTGGCCGCGAAATTGGTTTTTGAAGACTGGTGGTATAATGAAAATAAGGCATGGGATACTTATGAAATTAAACTGAAGTACTGTCCAGTCAAGTTTTATGAACAGGGAGAGAAGAGTGATACGGCATGTCAAAGCAGAGTCAAAGGCCCATTTCGTTGAGTTGTGGAGGACTATGGAGAAATTGTAAGATGGCATTGTTTTCTTGTTGGGAAATGGTCGGTGTTCAACTCTTTCAAATAGTGTTCCTCGAGCTGGAGTACTAATCGGCGTTACTTCTGGGATAGGTTGTCTAATATTTTGAATTGTTGAAGTTGGAGTAGGTGTTTTTGGGTCTACTTGTTTCTTGAATGCGGTGGTTTCCTGGATCGGGCTCCTGCTGCTGCTTTCAGAAGCTAAGTCGGAGGGGAACTGGTGGCAATTACGCCTGAATGAAATGCAATGCAATGATATCCATGGAATCCATCTGTATTGTGGAATTGTTTGATATGACGAGACATCTCGATAATGAGCACTTGTAGACAAATGATGGGCCATTATTCTCCCGACACCTCCTCCCCTCATCACCTCAAAAAGTCCAGCACAGTCGTGACCAATGCTTGATAAGGTCTAGAAGAATTGAGCCAATTCTGATTCTTCAAGCCCTTTTCATGCGATTTTCAGACTGTCCTGGACTGTTTCTCAGGTGTAGGGAGAGAACGGTCTTTCCCTTGGCAAGCACGTAAAGACAGAAACAGGAGAAAATGAGGGCAAAAGTATCAGGACGAATTCATAACTCTGCCAGCTCACCTCAGCTATCTTCATGCACTATTTTCCCGGACGTGGAAGGTGTCAGAATCGCAAAGTCCCTTTTTTAAAATTTCTCCCCGGGCCGCAGATGTTGTTGAGCTGAGCGGTGAGGAGTTTTGGAGGCAGGAGCGATTACAGGGGTGGGTCTAGCATGATCACGTGTGTGGATGGATTTGGCGAATCCAAATTTCTGAGCTAAAGTTAAAAAGTTCACACCGAGAAAAAAACGTCAACTCCCCGCAAGAGACATACACCTCCTCTCCACAACCAAACAACACATCCAAATACATCATGGCTGACGAGGTCTACGAAGGAGCGATCGGTATCGATCTCGGTGCGTCTATTCCTGATCCCAACCACCCCCCGTTGATGTTGCGGCTGCGGCCGCTCTTTTGCGAACTCGTTGACTGACTTTGAATTGATAGGCACCACATACTCCTGCGGTAGGTCCCCCGACGCAATTGCTTCATCGACACATTCGCACAGCTTCGCAGACGGGTGGCTGATAATTTTGTAGTTGCCAACTATGAGGGTACCAACGTCGAGATCATTGCCAACGAGCAGGGTAGTTTCACCACTCCCTCATTCGTCTCCTTCACAGACAAGGAGCGTTTGATTGGAGAGTCTGCAAAGAACCAGGCTGCCATGAACCCAAAGAACACAATTTTCGATATCAAGTCAGTATCAATCGAGTCTTTTGACTGGCCCACAAGACCATGACGCTAACTGTACGTCACAGGCGATTGATCGGAAGACGCTTCGATGACCCGACTGTAAAGAAGGTAATATCCCAAAGATTCTAGGGTAATTAGAACAGTTATTCAAAAACCGCTGGAAGAATTAGCCAACTTGGGCTTTCCATTCTTCTAGGGCCTTCTCGAACAATGTTCTGATTATTCTGGATTCGACATACCTCTGCCAGCAACATACAAACTAACATATATCCCCAGGATGTCGAATCATGGCCTTTCGAGGTTGTTGACCAAGAGGGCTCCCCTATGGTCCAAGTTGAGTACCTCGGTGAGACCAAGATCTTCTCTCCCCAGGAGGTCTCCGCCATGGTCTTGATGAAGGTACGTCCCCCCGCAATCGAAAATAATAGAAACAAAATTTGATCCTAATCCCGTTGCTTTCAGATGAAGGAAGTCGCCGAGGTCAAGTTGGGCAAGAAGGTTGCCAAGGCAGTCATCACTGTCCCAGCCTACTTCAACGACAACCAGCGTCAAGCCACCAAGGATGCAGGTGCCATTGCCGGTCTTAATGTTCTCCGAATCATCAACGAGCCAACTGCCGCTGCTATCGCATACGGTCTCGGTGCCGGAAAGTCCAACAAGGAGCGAAATGTCTTGATTTACGATCTTGGTGGAGGAACTTTCGATGTTTCCCTCCTTAACATCCAGGGTGGTGTTTTCACCGTCAAGGCTACTGCTGGTGATACCCATTTGGGAGGTCAAGATTTCGATACCAACTTGCTCGATCACTTCAAGAAGGAATTCACAAGAAAGACCAAGAAGGATTTGTCCGGTGATGCCCGTGCTCTTCGACGTCTTCGTACTGCTTGCGAGCGTGCTAAGAGAACTCTTTCCAACGGTGCCCAAACCACTGTTGAGATTGATTCCTTGTTCGATGGAGAGGACTTCAACGCTCAAATCACCCGTGCTCGTTTCGAGGACTTGAACTCAAAGGCCTTCAATGGTACTTTGGACCCAGTCGCACAGGTATTGAAGGATGCCAACATTGATAAGAGCAAGGTTGACGAGATTGTACTCGTTGGTGGATCCACCCGTATTCCACGGATACAAAAGCTCCTCAGCGATTTCTTTGATGGCAAGAAGCTCGAGAAGAGCATCAACCCTGATGAGGCTGTTGCATACGGTGCCGCTGTCCAAGCTGGTATTTTGTCCGGAAAGGCTACCTCAGCCGACACTGCTGATCTCCTCCTTTTGGATGTCGTTCCTCTTTCCCTCGGTGTTGCCATGGAAGGCAACATTTTCGCCCCAGTTGTTGCTCGTGGTCAAACCGTTCCTACTATCAAGAAGCGAACCTTCACCACTGTCGCTGACAACCAACAAACCGTTCAATTCCCTGTTTTTCAGGGTGAGCGTGTGAACTGCGAGGATAACACTTCCCTCGGAGAATTCACTCTTGCACCAATTCCTCCAATGAAGGCTGGTGATGCCGTCCTCGAGGTTGTTTTCGAGGTCGATGTCAACGGTATCCTCAAGGTCACCGCCACCGAGAAGACCTCCGGACGCAGTGCCAACATTACCATCTCCAACTCTGTTGGAAAGCTTTCATCAGGCGAGATTGAGAGCATGATTGAAGGTATGCATCGGAATTCCAAGATTATTTTCCATATACTAACTCTATTTCATAGATGCCGAGAAGTTCAAGAACAGTGATGAGGCTTTCAGCAAGAAGTTCGAGGCTAGACAACAACTCGAGTCATACATCTCAAGAGTCGAGGAGATCGTTTCTGACCCAACAATGTCCCTTAAGTTGAAGCGTGGAACCAAGGACAAGATTGAGTCCGCACTTAGTGACGCCATGGCCCAACTTGAGGTCGATGATTCCACTTCAGATGATTTGAAGAAGAAGGAGCTTGCGCTCAAGAGAGTTGTAACAAAGGCTGTATGTGTTTTCCTAACCCCAATCTTTCCATGGACAAAGCTAACTCTATCTGTAGATGTCCACCCGCTAGAGTGTCATAAGGAATATGGGGAGAGACGTGGAGCAAAGGATGGATGCATGATTTTACGGCATGGATTGGCCCATTTGTTTTCTGGCTCTTTTTTTTGCTCTGGGTCCATAAAAAGTCATTTGCGAGTTTTTGTCATCTCGCTACTTTTGATCATCCAGGAAAATATCTCCTTCCACTTTCTACGGGCATAAAGCGCGCTTGTAGAATAGGAAGAAGTAAAATGTTAATCAAATTGAAACAAATTTAAAAAATAATCATTGCTTCTATGTGCCTCTCTCTTCGTCGTATTTACCCATCCTCATCGACTGCAACACACATCGTAGCTCCTTTTTACAGATATTAAGATGTGGCATGTAAGAACCCTTTCCCCTCTATTTTTTGTGCAAAACGTTGGAGTATCGTTCGATATACACTTTCCTCTATATGACAACAACTTTGAGGACATTTGAGCAATTTTCCAAATAAACAATCAGGCACAACAGCTGTTGACGGTGCTGTAGACTCTTATACAACTGGATTTGGGTTGCTTGGCCAGCACGAAAATGATTTGATGTAAATGAGCGGATCTCGAAGAACTCAAACTTGTAGTTAAAAGGCGGTTGGAAGCCGAAACTTGAGAAGCAAAAGTTTCGAATTTTTCGTCGATAACTTGATAAGGCAGAGGAAAAGGGAGGAGATGGGGGGGGGGGGTGTTGACCAGGGAGATATTTGGAGCTAATGACCGTGATGTGGAGATATTTATCAAGATAGGAAGGAAGAAGAGGCTCTGTATTTCGGCATTTGGGGTGTCTTGGTTTGAATTCTTTTGCTTTATGATATTTTGCTGCGTGGAAGATTGAGGGTGAAAATAGTTAAGGGGGTTTAAGAAGTGCTATTTATTAGAATGTGCAGATAAGACTTACTAGAATTTTTATGGTTATTATAGGAGCTTGAACTTTCTTTGCTAACTTTTAACCTTTAACGATAACCACGAATGATCCAGGGTTAAGACATCCACGTCGTTCACTAACATTATCAATTTCCGTCGTTTGTTGTCCGTCGATAAAGTTGTAAGTGGAAAATTTGAGAAGTGACGCGTCTAACGAAATGAGGACTTACATTTGATATCACCCGAAATATGAGGATAAAAAGTAGCGCCAGAAATCAGGAATCTCAAGATGTATATTTATTGCTAAAACTCTTCCCAAAATCAGAATGTTGACTCCCCAACCCCCACCCCGAAATTACATTTCAATGAGGCTGTTTTCCATTAACCCACTAAGGTATCAACCATGATCAGCGTAAACAACAAGCCACTGCAGGGCGCTGATCATCGTCACCAACAAGGTTTACAATTTTTTACAGTTTATCTGCTTATTTTGAACTGTTTTTTTATCAATGTGGGAAATGAGTGGAGTAGAGTAGAGTACTGGTTTTAGTAAGAAATAATAGAATTTCAAAGACCTTCACAACTTTCTGCTCACCTTCAGCTGCTGGAAAATGAAACCTCATTATAATCACGTGACTCGGAAAGTTTTCACAATGGCTGGACACTAGTAATCAGTCTATAATATAGTTTATTATTAAACTATAATTACGTTATTTGTATACTATGTCCAGTTATCTCACAGCCTGGCGACTGGTTACTTCTGGGTTACTTGAACTGGTAGAAAGAGTGTGATTAGTGGCAAAATGCAAGGCGGTGACTTAGAGCCTGTTTGGATTAGCTTCTTTAAGGGGATTATTTAACGGATTTTTCAGAGATTTTTTAGCAATTTATTTAAGAGATTCTTTTAAAGGATTAATATTAATCCGTTCGCCGACACACCCCTGTAGGCTTTAATTCACCCCCCTTTTTTATAAGTTATACCTTTCCACCCTCTCTTGAGCATACTAAATTGTAGAGAGCAGCAAGAGCAATAACAAGTAGAACTTGGGTTTCTACTGGAAACTCTGAGCCAAAAAGTGTATGGTATTTCCTCCGCAAAACCCCAAATATACGTTCTACCACGTTACTTAAAGCTGCATGCCGTAGGTTGAATAACTCCTTTGCGTTTTTAAGCCTTAACTTTGCGTGGGTTTGCTCCTTGAGATAATAGCGCGTAGATCGGTATAGCGACAGTATAGTATCGGTATTAGCGCATCCTGCGTCTCTAAGCCAGTACTTCCCTTTTGGAGTAGTAAATCCATACATATACTTTGCGTTGCAAAGTACGGCAGCATCGTGAGCCGATCCCTCTCACCCTCCTAATATGTATAGGAACTCCATATCAAAGTTACATACTGCAAGTATGTTTTGAGAGATCTCCTTCTTGCGGTTCCGATATCTTGACTTATCATCCTCGGGCACATGCATTTTTATATGCGTTCCATAAAGAGCACCTAGGCAATCCTTGAAGTATGGAAAGTACTTTAGATCGCCCGCAATCCGGCTTCCGAGAGTGTATATCGTGTGTAGGTAGTTGAACAGCTTCGGCGTAGAGCTGAACAATCGCATCCAAGATCTCGTAAACACTCTATTTATTGTCTCTCCTGAACCATGCGGTTTGAGCTCTTATTGTTGACCGTGTATAAGAAGATAACTATCTTCTTTTCAAGGTACAATTGCTGAGTTTGAGAGTCTTGTACACTTGTATTATCGTGGATTCAATCCTGTAAATCGGGTAGAATTGACTTTGTATGTAGGATTATTTAATTTTAAATAATCTCTTAAATAATCCTTAAATAATCTAATCCAAACAGGCTCTTAACTTTGCTGCCTCATTATCGATTTCCCCGTTCTTACGTGGACCGACCTCAAGGCATCATTTATTGTTTTTATGGCGTTCTCCAGCACTGAGATATATACAATGGCACCTCCATTATCTCTCGAGGTCTTGTAGACGATGAATACGACCCAGGTACAATTGTCTTACACCCAATTTGCCAACGATGGACATATACTCGGGCTTCGCGCCTCTAGATTCAAGAGATAATGGATTCGCATATGGAAGCGACAATAGCTTTGGGCCTTTTTTCAAACTCCCTGGAACACCAACGTTCGATTTCATTCTTCTTTTTGAGGAGACTATTCTGTCAATCGGTCCTTCAGCTCTGTTATTGACATTAATTCCCCCGAGAATTCTGCACCTATGGAAATCGCCGCGGAAGGTGGTCAGCAACTATTTCCTTACGACCAAGATTGCAAACCTCCTAGCTTATTCACGATGCCTTTGTACTAACAGACTAGGTTCTTCTTGCCATCTTTACAATTTTGCAAATTGTCAACATTGTCGAAGTATTCCAATCATCGTTTAAAACTCGTGCATCGCTGGCCGCTGCTCTGCTTTCACTTGTAGCCACGCTCGGACTTTTCATCATGTCTTACTTTGAGCATACGAAGGTTGTCTGGCCAAGCTCAACCATCAGCGCCTATCTTCTCATCACATTACCATTTAATGCCGCACAATTACGAATAAGGTGGCTTCGTGGTGATAGTCTAGTGGGCAATGGAGTAGCATCCTCTATTCTAGCCTTGAAATTTCTAGTTCTCATCTCTGAAACCATAGAGAAAACAAGAATACTACTTTCGCCGTATACCCACCTCTCTCCCGATGCCACCAGTGGACTGCTTTCTCACGGTCTCTTTTGGTGGCTCCATCCGCTCTTCCGCTTAGGGTACAGAGGTATCGTCAATGATGATGATCTGTTTGCCGCTGATGGAGATCTTCTATCGCAAGCTTATGAAACTAGGTTCACAAGGCGCTGGAAAAATCGAGCGTTATCCATCCCCTACCCAATATTCTTTTGGCAAAATTAATTCTTTATATAGGCACGAGATATCCTAAAAAGCATACTCTAATCTGGGTCATGTCAAGGGCCGTCTTAGGGCCTCTGGCAGCGTCAATTTTTCCACGTTTAGTATTGACATTCTTGCGATTTATGCAACCTTTGCTTATAAAAAGAGTAACTGAGCTTGTGGGAGAGCCGGACTCTGCAGCCGCCACTAATAATGGATGGTATTTGATAGCTACATCTGGACTAATCTACATTGTTTTGGCCGTGGCTGCTGGTGCTCACTAATACAAGACGAACCGAATGGCAACGATTGTCAGAGGCTCGCTTGTAGGGGCTATATGTACACAAACTCTGGACTTACCAATCACTAGTCTCGACGAATCAGCTGCCGTAACTCTGATGTCCACAGATGTTGAACAAATATGCGTTGCTCTTTCACTAATCCACACTCTCTGGTCGGCCCCCATCGAGATAGCCCTGGTAATCTGGTTACTATAGAAAGAGATCGGCGTCGCTCTCTTGGGCCCCTTGTTCATAATAGGTGTTGCAGTATCTGGTTTATTTCTGCTCGCAAAGCATATGTCAACGGCTCAGAAAATTTGGCTTGAAAGTATCTGTTGCAATGTAGCACTTCCAAGAAGCAAGAGTGAAAGACTTAATTTCCTTGAATTATTTCTCAAAAGATAAACCCCTAATTATATAAACCATCAATCATATTCTGCCTTGCTGCCTGCAGAAATAATAACAGGCTTTCTTGTACAGATATCACCCTACCTATCAACAGTATCCAAAGCAGGATTGATACTACCGCAAAGATGCTCTCATCAATAAAGGGGGTCAAGATGCTTGGTCTCAGCTCCAAAATTTCCAGTGTCATCAATCGACTTAGATTGAAGGAAGTTGTCGATTCTCTAAAAATGAGAAAACTGTTTATCGTTATGATCGCTTTTGGCAACCTGTCTGAGATATTTGCTCCGGTAGTTTTCGCTTTCCCGCCATTGAAAGCAGCCATTGGCTGCTTCGATCGAATCGAGGTATTCATCACCTCACCTACCAAAAAGGACCATCGCATGTTTATCACACAATAACAGGGCCAATCAAGCAGTACAGCAAAGCTAGATACGTTGGCCAAGAGTTCTACCACCGCCGGTGATGTTGAACTGGAAAAAATAATTCCAGAAACGAGCACAACACCGACTGTTATCAGCGTTAGAAACTTGACACATGCTTGGTCTAACGAAGATCGCCCTGTGATTGACGATGTTTCTTTCGATTTTCCACCTGGGAGTCTGACAGCGGTTGTTGGCCCAGTCGGATGTGGTAAGTCTAGCCTCCTCCGAGGTCTTCTGGGAGAAACTCCATCATCAAAGGGGAACATTCACATAGATCGAGCGCATGCTGCATTCGTCGACCAGTCGTCCTGGATTCAGAATTGTAGTGTCCGAGATAACATCATTAGAATCCGTGCTTATGAGCCCGAACGGTATGCTAGAGTTATCCACGCATGCGCCTTTGACATCGACATCGAAGCATTCCCGGAGGGCGATAGTACCAACACGGGCGCGGCAGGCGCTGCACTTTCTCGAGGTCAGAGATTGCGTATAGTAAGCAAGGTTCTTTTGACTCAAACCAAACTGCTTCTAACATTGAATAGGCACTTGCTCGAGCTGTTTATTCGCGGCATCGAATCTTGATCCTAGACGATATTTTCAGCGGCCTCGATGCTATAAGCGAGGATCGAATATTTTCTCGCTTAAGTGGAAAGAATGGACTACTCCAGCAATCAGGTGTAACCATCATCCTGGTCACTCACGCAGCCCATCGTTTGCCCTTAGCTGACCACATTATTGCACTCACGGCTGAAGGCACAGTCTCAGAGAAAGGGACATTCCAAGATGTTCTCTAGGGCAATGGCTACGTTTCCAGCCTTGTGGTGCGACATGTATCAGAAGTCAATGAGGATAAAGACGTTGCCCCCGGGAAGATCAAAGTGGTTGATGACACACCCCAACAAAATGCTAAGGCGGACATCAGTCGTCAAGTTAGGGATTGGGCAACTTATAAATTTTACTTTACGAACCTAGGGTGGCAAAACTTGGGGGTATGGGTGGGCTTGATGATTTTCTATTCGCTCCTCCAGCAGTTCCTAGGTAAGTACCCCTGCTCCAATTGCTGTTTGGAGACATGCTAAAGCTGGGCAGATCTATGGATCAAGTTCTTGACAACGGCCATTGCTGCTCATGGAAACTCAGTCAATGGTCTGTACTTGGGCATACTAATTGCTGTGGCAACTGCTGCCATGTGCATGCTCATGATTTTAACTGATATACTTGTACTCTTTACAAGAATGATACCTCGTTCCGCAACCTTCCTTCACGCGAAGTTACTCGGCACCGTTGAGAATGCACCACTATCGTTTTTCACGTCTACGGACACTGGACAGATATTCGATAGGTTTAACAATGATTTGTCAGTCATCGACTCCGAACTTCCACTTGCTGGGTTAGTAGTAGCGAACAATATTTTCATGGCTATAATACAGGCAGTTCTCGTCTGCATCTCAGCGTCATATTTTTCCATTGTCGTACCATTCGTACTACTCGCAATGTACTTTTTGCAAAAGTTATACTTGCGCACATCACGCCAGATCAGGTTGATGAATCTAGAAGTAAAAGCGCCCCTTTACAGCAACTTCTTAGAAACCCTAAACGGGCTGGTCACTATTCGAGCATTTGGATGGACTCAGAATATGGCGAAACTAAATATGGCCCTTCTTGATGCATCGCAAGGCCATTCTAACTTTTATATTGCATACAGGTATGGCTGATTTTGGTTATCGACCTGCTTGTAGCTGGCCTAGCTGTCATTCTGGTAGCGTTAGTAGTCAAGTTACAGCATCACGATGATGCTGGTTTTGTTGGGCTGGCACTGTTGAATATCACGTCCTTCAATATGACTTTATCGGCAGCCATCATACATTGGACGGCTACGGAGACTTCGTTGGGTGCTGTGTCCCGAATCCACTCGTTCATAGGCAGCACTATTTCGGAAAACCACCCGGAAGAATCGCAAGAAGTACCGTCTGACTGGCCATCAAAAGGCGGAATCTCTTTGTCGGATGTCACGGCATCTTATGACCAAGATCAACTTCCAGCTCTTAATAACATCAGTCTCGAAATCACGGCTGGCTAGAAGTTTGGAATTTGTGGAACTTCTGGCGCTGGTAAATCGTCGTTTGTGGCGGTACTCCTTCATATGCTAGAGGTCAGCGAAGGAATAATTACGATTGACGGCGTTAACATGTTAACAATCCCACGTACCGCTCTTCGGGAGCGTTTGACTGTGATACCCCAAGAGTCGATATTTATGAAAGGAACTATCCGACAAAATCTCGATACCCAAGAGCTTGGAGAAGACGATACAGCCGCGAGGAAAGTTCTGCAAAAACTCGGATTATGGACTATCGTGACGAATGCCGGAGGTCTGGATGTACCTATGGATGCAGAAAGTCTACTGTCCCATGGACAACGCCAGATGTGTTGTCTTGCGAGAGCTATGCTAACGCATTCGAAGGTTCTTATTATTGATGAGGCGACGGCTAGTGCGGATATAGAAACCGACCAGTTAATGCAGCAAATCATATTTGATCATTTTATCGATTGTACGATTATCGCGGTTGCTCATCGGCTACAGACGATCCGATACTTTGACAGGATTGTGGTGTCTGAGAATGGAAGAGTGGTTGAGAGTGGTGAGCCCGATGCCCTTTTGGCAGGCGAAGGGAGCAACTTCAGGGCTTTGTGGGATTCTTAGATTATCTACGGTATTTCGTCAATAGAGAGATTTGGCAAATGAGTGTTAATGCTGTGTTGAGACGGTCTTGATATTTCAACTGCACCTCTCGCATGGTCTGGAAATTGTTACAGTAGATGATTTGGATTCGCCTCGGGTTATATAGAGTCGTATTCAGGACCGTAGCGGGGATGGCCGCAGGTTGAGCATTAGTAAGTTAGGGATCTCTTTTAAAATATGATATATTGAACCACCAGGAGAATGATATTCTGCGAGAAAGTTTGTGTACATAGACAACTACGAAATAGAAAGTTCCTCAAAAGCATCTGACCGTCCATCAAGAAACCCTCGCTTCCTACATTTCGATAAATTCTTGCCACGCTTGACCATGGTAGCTTGGGTGACGGTGCATGTAACATCTACCTCCATCCCTTCTCAAGCTAAAAAAGGAGCTTTCTAATAATTTCTTCGTCTTTTCAAAAACCTGATCCAAGATATTACAAACCCCGAGACCAAGGTGCCAATCCAACTTTGACTGACCCACGTTAATAGAATACCTCCAGAGAGCGCAAGCTCTCATGCTCTACCATTTCCTCCAACACTGGGAGAAGAGTGTCTTTGCAATAATATCTTTCCTCGAAAGATTCCATGTAGATACGAAGCAACTGCATTTGTAGGCGATGTTTGAAGGAAGGTTGGTCGAATTGTGGGGGATTAGATTCTTTGTCAAAGGGAAGGGTGAATAGAAAGGTATTCATTTCGAAAAGAAGAGGACGGAATTCGTTGCAAATTTGTTAGTTGGTGAGGTGGAGTCCGCTATAGAATGTGGGTAGAGCTGGAGGTCCGGTTCCTTCTTTTTTTTTCAAAAGAGATTTTGTAGTGGGGTGGCTTATAAGGACCTGAAAAATTGAAGATCAGGTAAATTCTTCGTCGGAGCTCTGGGGGGAAGCGAAATTGACCGGAGGAGGTTGGCTGTGATACAGAAGTTTGGGTTTCCGCATCTGATTGAGACATGTTTGAAGAAGTAATGAGCTTATTTGGCCTTGGCTAGTTACAAATGCTCGAAGATCACAGAAGAAACTGCTAGACGACGAGGAGACTATGTTTATCAAGACACTCGATCGGGTGTCGCAGCGTCGGATTGTGGTTTGAGAATGGAGAATGGAGGATCGAAGAGCGATGGAAAAGCTCGAGATGAGGAGAATCGAGAAGCTGGGTTTGGGGTGTCGCAACGTCGATATGTGTTTTGTTGATGGGCAATGTAAGAGCGTTTGAAGAGCTCAAACTTGTGGAGGGTTGAGTCTTATCAAGTAATTTTGGGCGGTGAGCCTGATTTAGTGAATCTGAATGAAATTTGCTCGCCCAGAAATGCATTTCCAAGTCTTAGCATTCTTGTGATAGATCAATGCCTGAAAGTCTTTGTATGCTTTGTTGATTCGGCAAGTAGACGACAAATAATGACTAGCGATATCACAAAAGCTGTTATGAAATAGCAAAGTGATACAAGAGCCAAACATACAGCATTCACTCCAATACATCTTACTATGTTAGTTGCTGTCTTAATCGCGTCATATTCTAGCAAGAACATTGCGAAGCACCCCCTTCACCAGTCTGAGTTTCAGGTAGGCATCCCACAATTCCTTCTAGCTCTTAGAAACTCTCTCAGCCTCATGGGCAAAAACGATCTCCAGATAGTGCAAATCCCATGTACCACCATCTCCTTCAACACATGTGGAAGCATGCGTTCAAATTTGCCCTCTTTGACCCAAAGTACGATGTGGATGTGCAGATATTGAATCTGTAAGCGAGTTTTGAGACAGGAAGGCCCAAGGATATAAGGGGGGTAGGGACGAATTGTCGTGTCCCAAACGTGGCGAAGTATAGTAAGGAGATAAGTACCGGTGTGGAAGAAAAGTTGTCGAAATTCGTTGCAAGTCTGTATGCAGGCAAGGACGAGTCCGCGGTGGGATATGGGTACAACGGGAGGTATGGGGTCCTTTGGACGAAGAGTTGTTGGTTGTGCACTTGAGGTGATAACGAGTACGTAGATCATTCGTCGAATCTCAGGTGGGAGCTCGAGAAAGCTGACTGGTTTTGCTGAGGAGCTTCGGGACATTGCACTTGCTTGGGATACGGCTTGTCTGGATGCGGGACATGGTTGTAATGGGCATTGACGCGGCGCCGGTTTATGACTCCGCAACGAGTATCGAGTAGACATCATGGTGCTGGAATGGCCCGGATTTGAGAATCACAGGGAGAGCCTGGAAGCCGTGGATTATGTTGACTGCACTCAAATCCAGGAACTCGCTTGCCAAAACAGCAGGAACCATCTCGCGACGATTGGCATTTTATCATTAAGGAGATGCCAATTCTGTCGCGAACTAATGCAAACCACCTAGCAGGGGTCCCTGCTAGCGTGACAGAATTGGCGATGATTTCCCAATAAAAGCAACAATAAACACCAACTTTGTACGTTCCCTTCCTAGCTCGTCGGTCTAACTTTTTAGGGTAATTGAAGTTGGTTGTTCCAACCATTTAGGTTAATACTTTAAAGCGCTCTAAATGTTTAGGGCAATTTACTTGAATTGCCCCAAGTAAATTAACCCTAGATAGCTGGAACAAGGAGCTAGAGAGGCAGGTGCGAACCAGAAATTTATTGCCGCTTTTATTGTCCACCGGGAGCTATTTAACAAAAGACACATGTTGAACTTGAGAGCACTTAATTTCTTGATTCCCCTGAATGCTCTAGGATAATAACTGTAATTGTCCTAAATCATTTTGTACAGTGGCTACCGAAGTAGATGACTGAGAGCAATGACCAGTTACCTTACACGCCCACCACTATCGCTCAAACCCGAAAATAAAGCTAAACACCAATTCCTTCATGCATCTTCCAATCGTGCAGCATCGGTATCTTCTTCTTTGCTTGGCTGAAAGAGAGAAGAGAATTAGTACTGCCGTTTTTCAATTAACTCCAAGTTATAACTTACCATTTCCGGAGTCTCGTCATCACCGTCATCTTCTTCGTCTTCACCCTGGCCGTCGTCTTCATCTGCAACATTTCCGGTCCTTTACTATCTCTTTAATTCCGAGTCCAATCTCTCTTGACCGAACGGGAGATCATCACTCAACTCATTGGGATCCCATGTATTGTAAACCGGAAGTGTGGGTTGTGGGATGTTGTTAGGGTCCTTGAGATGCTTACGCAATTCATTTCTGTATTCTTCGCGAGCTTTCTTTGCCTCCTTATCGGCTCTTGACTTGTTTGTGATATTGGTATTTTCCATGCGATCGTAGTATTCCGTGATGACTTCGTGGACGCAGGCTCTCTTCGCCGCATAGAATTCATGATCTTCTGTGTCCTGCTTTAGGATTTTCTCGAGTGTCTCTTCGTCCCATCCGGTGTATGATTTTCTGGATGCCTCATATCTTCTGGTTTCTTTTTACAAAATTCTCATGACAATGTCGCCTTTCAATTCCTTTTCTTTGCGCTTTGGTAGGCTCAATTCACTAAGCACTTTGACGAGAGAACCGATGGTCAACTTGTGGTAATCCCCGATTTTGACCCTCTCTGAAGCCATTTTCGCAGTAGGTGATATGGGACAAGATAACGGGCACAGAGGATGGAGGTGGGGGTTTGCAAAGTTGCGAGGGAAAAGGTTGTAGGCGGAAAGAAAAGTAGAAGGGTTTGGAGAGAGAAAGCGAGGGTTAAATAGCTCAAAAGGTGGGCGCTTGAGATATTCACTGCCTTGTCCAAAAAAGGGGTAATTTCGAGACTAATAGGTATGTATTCACCGGGACGAATATTCGTTGATTTGTGCTTTCTAAATTGTACCAAATCTTTAGGTAAATTATCCCAAATTAACCTAGAGAGCTGGGATAATGGAAGAACTAGGCAGGAAATATTCAGACTTACTTTTGACTCTTTTGTGGAAGTTGCTGTTTCTTCAACGGAGTGGGATGAAACGACGATGTTGATTTTTATCGAGTAGATTTGAACGATTTCTGAATATACTCGTACAGAACAGCATCCCCCAAAGACCTCTTTATTATATCAAATGCGTATAGTCTTTCCACGGTATATTATATCCCCCAGCCTCAAGAGTAACCTTTTTCAAATCCGGATCTCTCAATAGTTTGCTTAAAGTCGTGAACTGCGACCCATCCCGGGTATTCTCACCACCTAGAGCCTCTGACAACTTGCGAATCGCACCACCCTCTCTAACCAAGACTTCCAAGGTTCTCAGTTTTCCCCGTAATATCATCTCTTCCAGTAGAGCGAATAGTCGAGGAGCAAGGTACCATCGTTGGATAACTACTATGAGAGAGCGGATTTCTAGGCGATTGTCGAGGAATGAGTCGTCGTAGAAAATTCCAGCATATAATTCCCAACGGACCAGGGTTAACAGGAATGTATTGAGGTTGAAGAAAAGGGGTCGGATTTCGTGGTATATTTGGGAGTTGGCTAAAAGAAGGTCATGGGGGCAGAAGTCGGAGGGGTTGGAAGGAGTATATTTTGGGTCGAGGGGTTTGTAATTTATGTGATTTATTGAGATGGGATTCTCAGGGTCATGACAGATGAAGATGTAAATCTTCTCTCTAATCTCAGGAGGGAGGTCGAGGAATCGAAATGGTTTTGTTATCTTTTGTGGTTGAGCCATTTTTATAAGTGGCGAGCTGTAACTGCGTTATAGGCCTAGCGCTGAATCGAGTTGGAGCAAGACGGCTCAAAAGATTAACCAAGGTATTGGGGATAATCTCCTTGAGATTTGCAGTCAAAAAAAGTAGTTCTTGTGGTCTTGTGTGGAAGTTTGTGGTCTCTCCAATGTAGTGGGATGAAACGATGATGTCGACGGAAGGCTGAGAGACGAGGCTCAAAGTTTTGGGGTCTCGCCAAGTTCCCTCGCGACAGACAACAGCTCGAACAAAACAACAATCATGCCACCCACACCTCTAATTCGTGCCAATGCGGCAAGGCAGCTTCTATCAAGAGTTTCAAGAACCCCAGAAGCTCCAATTCTGTACGTAGCCAAGAACCAATTCAATTGAGTTCCTTCTAACTCCCAACAGCACTCGAACACTCTACCTCACTCAACTCACCCCACTCACCCAGAGACCCCAAATCCAACCCCAACACCGTCAATTCTCTCAATCCCCTTTCCTCCAAAAAAAGAAAACCCGTGCCGACCGCGAAGAAGAAGCAACCTCCTCCTCCGGCCCGATCGACGACCCCTTCGACTTCTCCCAGCTCTCCAGCGGCATAGAAAAAGCCCTCCAAAAGCTCTCCCACGACCTCTCAAAACTCCGCACCGGCGGCAGATTTAACCCCGAAACCCTCGAGTCTCTGCGAGTTCACCTAGTCAAAGACTCTAAGAAAACCGAACGTCTCTCCGACCTCGCCCAAGTCTTGCCAAAAGGTGGAAGATCCCTCAGCATCTTGGTAGGAGAAAAAGAACACATCCATGCTATAACTACAGCGATTCAGGGGGCGAAGGATTTAAGTCTGCAACCACAGCCGGATGCGAAGAATGATATGCAATTGAATATTGCGATTCCACCTCCTACGAAGGAGAGTAGGGATTTAGCACTAGCTGCAGCGAGTAAGACGGGGGAGACTGCGAAGACGGCGGTGCAGAGTGCAAGGAGTGTGCAACAAAAAAGACTGAGAGGGATGGAGTTGAAGAAAACTGTTAGGCCGGATGATCTGAAGAAAGCACATAAACAGATGGAGAGTATTGTAGAAAAGGGAGTTGCGGATGTGAAGAAAGCTGTGGATGCAGCTAGGAAAACGATGGAGCAGCCTTGATTTGTTTTACTATGTTCACACTATTTTTGTACACTTATAAACTAACATACCCCCGAATCTACGGAAAAAATACATGCCAGAAGCTGATTATACTGTCGCTCTTGCTTTTGCTGCTGGTTGGGGTTTCGCCTGTGGTAACAGGGTGCTGAGTTTTGCTTCAAGTTTCCTGGTATCTTGTGGTAGATAGGTCTCGTTCCTCCGTAGGAAAGAATCAACCCGTCCAAGTATGTCTCCTGCTGCTGGAGTTTTGGGTGCTTGGTAATGACCACCAACCCAAGTTTTCGTCAAGGCCTCCTTCGCTTTCTGATCCAAATCTCCAACTTGGGCTTTTCGGAATATGCCACCATCCTGCGTCATCCACTCATTTGCAATAGCCTTCTGATCTCCGTCCTCAAAGAACGCAAGTCCTGTTCCCTCCCGAATCTGGGCAACATGTTTCGACGCATGATAATAATTCCCCGCCATATTCCCAGACGCAGTCTGCAACTTGTATGCCACAGTATGATTAACACCCGTCGAACTAGAAACCACAGGTGGGCTCACAGCAGCCATCGATTCCGCGCTCGTTGTAGGGTTATACGCTTCCGGGAATCCGCATTGAGAATTGTAAAGATATGCCTTTTCCACATCGGAATATGGTTCCTCACCATAATCCTCTTCCGTAGCTCTCGGCGCCTTTTGTTTATTTCCTCCTCCTCTTCGGGCTCTTCCTCCACGACCACCTCTACCACGAGACATTGCACCTCCTCGACCTTGGAATCCACCTGTCCTCGCGCCACCTCTAAATCCTCCCGTTGAAGCTCCCCCTCTGTATCCTGCCGTCGGCCTGCCAGTATTTGGACTATCGACTCGCTCGCGCGTAATTGTAAAGGAGCCAAGGGGTGGTTTAGCAGCTAAGGCTCTAGCATCGATACCGCGAGTAACTGTCGAAGGTTTGGGTGCCAGTGAAGAGACCTCATTGAATGCTTCTTTTGATCGCTGGGATCTCGATGGTGTTTCTTTTCTATCTCCTATATATCGATTAGTCCCATTGCCTAAATTCAATGGACTTTTGCCATGTGAGAAAGAGTGAACAAACCTCCTTCAATAGCACCCTCCCTCGTAATAGAGAAATGCCTCAAACTAGCCGCAATTCCATCTGCAACCCTCGAGATATCATGGGTGACAGGTCGGTTTCGACCTAATGCGGAGTGGACATGCCATTTGTACATGATTGAATGATGTGATGTGTTTCCTCTCCTGAAGCTCAATTGAAGCTTGGATGTCAAGGTCAATTGTAAAATTGTTGATGCCTCATTGCTGCCTCACGGGCTGGGTATCCACATTTTCAGCCTTGTTCAATTGTTGATCTAGAACCGAACCTCACAATTTCGACATTCACTCACGTTACGAGTTTGGTTGCCAGAGAAATATTTGGGATCAAAACAAAACAGCATTGACTGAAAGTTTGAAATTTCCTCCATCTCTGAATAACAAAAGTCAACAACCACAGCCAGAGCTTTGCGCTTCAAACCCACCACACTCTCGCACCCTTCAAGTTCTACCCCTCATACTTGAGCACAATACAAATCACAAAACCAACAAATCAAAACCACACTCAAATCAGCAAGCTCTCAACGCGCCACCGTCAAACAAATACACCACACCCTCCAACCACCTCCAACCACCATCACAATGCTCCGCCGCAAACCAACAGCAATAACCCTAACAACAGAAGACATAGCAATCTACGAAGACACCCGCGCGCGAGAAGCCCACCTCCTAGAACAAGCCGCCTACCAAGCCGCCCAACAACAGGCTCAGGCCGAGCGAAATAATCAACAAGCATACCAACAAAACCTCCAGCAACAACATACACCCAACAAGAATCAAAACCTGCGGGATCCAAGTGATGAATTGAGACCTTTACATGGGGATCGGAGGGGTGGAGGACATCATGTTAAGAGTAGGGAGGAGAGGCTAGGACTTGTGGGGGGGAGTTCGAGGGGTTGAGGTATGAAAGGGGGGAGAAGATACAAAGGGCCGTCGGGGAAGGCGAAGAGAGGATAGTTGTGTTTGAGGGAGGCGATTGTATAATGAATGGAACGGAGAAGAGGGAAGCGGAGGGATGTATATTGGGGGGATGGAGGTTTTCAATTCATGAGATGGGGCGTTTGGGTATTATACGTGGAAGAATTACAACACACGAAAGGGAATACTACCTAGCGATGTCAGAGACCATGTCAGAGACCATGTCAGGAAGTCATGTTGCGTATTTGATTTGATGATACCACGAAGCAAACATTATGGAGAAGAAACAGCTTGAGAATCAAGCCTTTTTCCCTCAACTTTATTTTCGCAAATTGACAAATAGTAACGACAACTGTGCAGAAATTTGTAAGTAACTTTACAAAGTTATTCTCTGCGCGACGTTCCATTCAACCAAAGACTTTATCTTAAAAGACTCGAGTAATCAGATTTATACTGTTTTTATTCTTCTAAGGGTAGGACAATAATAGAAGTCCTATCATCGCTCCTCGTACCCCTAAACAAAATAAAACAAGTCACTTTACAAGAAGACTTTTAACTAAGAGATGTCTATTAACGCTAAGTCTTCTACGTTACTCGATAGATCAGCTTATTATTCTAGGCCTTCTAGAATAAATGTCTTTTAATTATATATTATTCAGGTGTACGAGGAACTTTGGTAAAGAACCCGACATTAAAACTAGTCACGAACTACTACAACTCCCCGTGTACCAAATAGTGACGAGAGCTCCAGAACCAAACCAACTCATTCAACACACTCACAATGTCACATCACACAAGCAGCAAAATTATATAGTTTTTTTGTGTTTTCCTATTTTTCTCTCACTAACAACTCAATCGAAGGCCAGGATTAAATGCCATCCACCCAGCAGTTCCTCTGCTCTGTTGAATTATGGGCCCATCCAACCTCGAAAAATTAGCGTTCTTTCTTCCCAAATCAAATTAACGCCACACTTTTTCTGGTTTCATGCCCTTCCCACGTATTGTACAAACAGAATATGCATCCCTCACTCCCTCGATACTATCTACAAGAATGCCATGCCCATGCATAGCATAGCATAAAGCTTCCATTCTCTCATCCACCGAACGTGGAAAAGACCAAGCACACCCCAGAAACGCCTTTTTTGGTGTCGCTAAATGCTCAAATGCTCAAACGACCAAACATAACGAAAAGAAAAGAAAGAAAAAAACACATTAAAAAAAACTCCCAACCCCGAATCAAATCTTCCGCACCTCTCTCACGACCCTTCCCTCTCGGCAGTGGGATGAGTAGGAGGCATCTTCTTCGAAAACTTAAGCGTAACGATCTTCCTAAGAGGTGGTGTAGCACTAGCACTCGAATTTTTAATCGTATGTGGAGAATGATTATTTGCCGGTGGTGCAGCTGTAGCGTGTGCGGACGAGTGCGAGGTGGAGTTTGAATGAGACTTTGAAGATGATGACTTTGGTGCGGACGATGATGCCTTTGGTGGGCCACTTGGGAGGACCTTACGACCCGAAGAATCAGGAAGTGGTTTTCTACCCGACGAAGGACCGGCAGGACCAGATGGAGAAGAGCTGTGCTTTGGAACCGCATCCGGGAGTGGCTTTCTGACCTTGATGGGGGTGTTATTTGTGATGGAAGAAAGAGCCGGTGCCGAAACAGAAATTGTGGATGTTGAAGTCGTTGCCACAGCTGGAGAAGGTCTTGGTGAAGGGCGCGCGACACCGGGAGCTGGAGAACTACGTACAGAGGACGATTTGCTTGAATTTCCGCCAGCTGGACGAGGAGAACGGCTCAGGATTGCTTGTGCCTTCCGCTTGAGGTGCTCCGGATATTTAATTCTCACGATCTTTCGAGCTCTCTTGGTGGGGGGTTCCTCCGCGCCTTCGGAGTCCAAAGGACGTTTCGGGGGTTTCATTGAGCCACCTATAGATTTCGACACAGAACCAGATCCGGATTTTGACATTGAAGAACTAGGCTTTGGTGTTGAAGGACCAGGCTTTGGTGCCGAAGAAACTGGCTTGGGTGGTAGAGAAACCGGCTTAGGTGGTAGAGAAACCGGCTTGGGCGGCAAAGAAATTGGCTTTGGTGTTGAAAACCCAGGCTTCGATGCTGACAACGAGGATTTCGTGAGGCTTATGCGTACTGTACCGCCACTACTCGAAGCAGAAGCAGACATCGGGGCTGGCGTTGCTGCTTGAGGTCTCGGTGCTGGAGTTGGGGCCTTTACTGTTACTGGCTGAGGTGCAGGTGTCGGTGGTGGAGGCTCAGGTGTTACTGTAGCAAGAGAGTATTTCAGACCATTGGCAGCAGCGAGCTTCTTTACCAAAGGATCCTCCGGTGTTGGTGTGGTTCTGACTCTAGGTATTTCTTTCAAAACCAGGACACCCTCCTAGTTACATAGTTAAATAAGAGTAGCTTAATTACGCAATGATTTAAAACACACCTTTACTTTAGTCTGACCCTCCTTTGGCTTAGCTGGTACATACGTGGCCTTACGATAGTGTGGCAATCTGACCCTAATAATCATGGTGCTCATGTGGTCATAGAGAATTGAACAGATATCCAACAAATCGAGTTGATCAAATGGTCCGTTCGAGGTCGATTTAATGGAATCCCACAATGCTTTCTTGAGCACCTCATTGGCCTTCAACTCGGATTTGAGAGCAAGTAGAGCACCATCGATAGTTGTAGTACGTGAAATCTGTAGCTTTCGAGCCTCTGCTCGTTCTTCAGTCAAACCATCTTCGATAGTCAACTCACCCGCATTCGGATCCACCTCTGGCGGTTGCGTCACAGCCTCTGCCTCCTTGTGGTGACCAAAAGCTACAGTAGCCAAACCCATACAGAATACTTCAAAGAGATGAGTTCGGGTATATGGAGAAGTGTCGGTGCTGAGGACTTTCAATAGAAGCTTGCAGACCTGATCATTGGTGATAAAACCAAGATCAATGAGTGACTCAAAGGCCTTGATTCGAACCAAATCCAAAGTGCCATCAAGAAGATATTGTACAAAGTCTAATGGCTCCAAGGCAATAACCTTGGCCTTCATTAGACGATAGTACGCATCGAGGACCGTAATAGTGTAAATATTGTGATACGAATCAATCCACTCATCCATACGACGGTAACGATTTAACTGATTAAGTACCTCATTCTTGAATTGTTCAGGCTCGTCGTCATCTTCATCTTCACCGTTTCCGGCAACAAGCAGCTCTTCACCTGGCTTACGCTCTACTGGCATCAGAGAGGTTGCAAGACAAGACAACAAATTGGCGACTTTGTAGTAATCGGAAAATCGATTGTTACCATTGTCGTTAAACTTGAGCATATCCATAATGAGATGCCTAGCTTCTGGGGGACATTTTCCATTTCGATCTCGAATCTCAGACAAAGCCTCAGGGATTGCCTTTTCAACATAATATAGTCTCTTGTCTTGAAAGTCGTTGGATCGAGGCATCTTGGTACCTTGGTAGCAAGAAAGTTCCTGGAATGCCTTCTCGAGTTGCTTCAGACCCACCCAATCAACGGCTTCGGTGGCATGAACTTTCAAAAGCTTTGCCGCCATCTTTCGAATGCCCCAGAAATATCGTTCGTCCATCAAAGTTCTGGTCAAGAATGTGGCCACGAGACGGTGGTTAGGCATGGTAGCCAAGAACATCATCGACTCCTGCTGAGCAACGATATCTCGATCCTGCTGAAGTTGGGAGACATACATGTATGCTGGCATCGTTTCGAATTTCTTCTCGCAAAGCCATTCGAAGTCGGCGTCGATACGCATCCATTCGTAAGATTCCAGTTTCATTCTATCTTCCGTATCCTTGTCCCATTCAGCAAGTCCCCAATCTCTCATTTCATCGGGTGTTTGAAGGTTATCTCCCAAGCAGTAGTAGAGAGCTCCCTCCTCGCCGTCTGCAGGACCCTCAGCTGCGGCATTCTCGCGTTCCTTGTGGCGCCGATTGCGCTTGAGGCGTTTGTACTTGGTATTGTAGGGAATTTCGATCTTCTGGGCCTTGGATGTTAACTCGACAATGTGTTCGTAAGGAGTACCGTCAGCCTCATGAATCCGAATTGTCAACGGTCCTGTAAAAAGAGGCTGTATCTCCCCGGCATAAACTTTGTTGACTTCTTCCTTGACCTCTCTTGGGAATGAATTCTTTTTGAGAAGTCGTTGAGTAGGCTCGGTGTCCTGACGTTGGTAAATGGTCATGTCGACACAAAGCTTCTTCTTGTTAAATCTTTGAGAGATGGTAAACTTAGGACAGCCAGCACCATAGACCCACTGATCCCAGAAAGGCTCAGTCTGCCGATACTTGGTAATCTTCTCAACTGATCGACGGAATTCCTTAGTGCTCAACACGCTGTCTTCTGGGAGGCCGGTGTTTGCGTTAATGATTAGCTTAGTAAGAACCCGAGTAAGTCCAAAGGTTCCAGATGCCTTATGACAACGTTTGTCGAGAATGTAGCATACGAGAGGTGCCTTCAAAGCCATGAAATCGCTCTCATATTCCCCCAGATGAAGAATCTCGCCAAGATTATAGATTGATGGTCTCTCAATATCCTCCTGTACCAATCTATCCGAGAGAGTCTTTTGGCGGAACATGTAGTCGTTGTTACCACAGATCAGCTTCATATAAAGACCAACCATATAATGTGAGAGGCCAATTAGAATCCAGCGGTCTGTTGGTTGGTTCGGAACCATGGCGACACCAAACCACTGAGTAGCCCCTGCATGAAGGATTGTTCTGAGGCTTTCGACCTCCGGATCAATAATATCTTCATTGATGAGCAATCTATTGCTGCAGAATGAGAGGGAAGCCGTATGTTCAGCATCTCTAACCTGATCATCAACAAAAACAATGGAGTATTGAGAAAAGGGGTATCGACCAAATTTCTCAGTAAAGAAGTCCATGGCGTGAGTGAGAGGTTGAGCAGTGTGTCGTACTTGCGAAGCCCGCCCTGGGAGACAGTATCCAAGAACCTTTAAAGCTTGTTGGCCTAACTTCTCCGCGACGTCATCCTGACGAAACTCTGTCATGTCAATTTGCTCAAATGGACCAATGGCAAAGCCAATGTGCTGTGGAGCCACTGGTCGAATACACTCGAAAGACGTGATCTTTTTAGTGCTGTCATCAACATCAACAATCTCTTGAAACTGTTCCCCAGAGCATACCACGACCATTTCCAAAAGCTTTTCCTCGTCGCTGAGGTTAACCTCATACTCTTCTGCGGGGTTTACACCATTCAAATGACCACGAGTAGAGTCCTTCTTGCTAGGATGTGCCTTGTGAGGTTTCGTAGGCTTTCGTTCAAAAGCTTCGCCCAAGGTACGAGAGCATTTGATATTGATATTCCATGTTGATCTCATGGCTGGGTCATCAACACAAGGGAAGATGCATGATGCCGTTCCGGGGTCAACGGAGTGGCGGGTGTACACATTCGGGAATCTAGCGTCGCCTTCACTCAAGCCAACGAAGTGCAAGCCATCGCGGAAGTGTTTGGTAGTGAATTGAATAGTGATCTTCAAAGGCGTGTATCTGCCAGATTGCTCAGCTACAGTCTTGGGGGTCAAGGTAGGTGTGGCGGAAAGAGGGGCACCGTTAGGTCCAACTCTCTGGGAAAGTGGTGTCCCCGCCTTGTCGGAGAAAGGATCGGCCTCTTGGATGCGAACACCGCGGGGGATAGCAATCTTCAATGCGCCATTTGCTCTCTGATCTGTAGTCAGACAGGAGATTCTGTGTTGTTGGATTTGAGCCTGGTGCGCGCCCCAGTCAACGTTCAAGGGGATGTCCATCTTCTTCATAGGATCCTCGTACTCGAAATTTGCCTCGATATCTTCGACCCAAACATGGTTATCCGCAATCGTGCATTGGCGCGCATCGATTCTGACGTGCTCCAGCTCTTTGGTTTGTGGTAAAATTGTAATTTCGGTGCGTCCGGTCAAGGTCTGAGTAGCAAAGTCGATGTGCAAGTCGAGCTTCTGGTTGGACACCAAAAAGCCATAAACAGGCACAAGCGGCTTCCCTGGAGCAACCTCAGCCAGAGGTATCGTCGGATCCCGATCCATCATGTCTGCAAGTGCACTAGGCATGGCGGATTCGGTGTCGTCGTCGAACTCGTGGTGTTTATCTCTGTCGGCGCTCGTGATGCTGGATATGCTCCTGTGTATCGCCGTCACCGAGCGTCGTGCTCGCGCAGGAACCGGCTTGCCGTTCTCGATCTTCGCATATATGTCGAGCTTATCTTTGGTCTTGTGGAAAACCTTCCAATATCGTGTAAGTTTCTTCTTCGTCTTAAAACCGTGCCGGGCGTTGTTGGTATTCAGAACCAGGTCGGGAATCACATCAGGTAGATCTGGATTGTGGTGGTAAATAGGGTTGGGGAGATAGTGGAGTGGGGTAGCCACGGTGACTATGTGTGCGAAAGAAGGAGGGGTCGATTCGGAGACTTAGAGGAAGAAATACAGGTTAGGGATATCTGTAGATCGGCGCTGGAAAGGTGAGGTTGAGGATCGATTCGCAGTGATTCAGAGGAAGACAGGTCGAAGAAGATCGGTGGAGAGACAGACGTATTAATTCACTGGTAATCAAACTAAAGGACTGTTGGTACAGAAAGTATTATGCTTGGTGCAGTAGCAGAAGTTTGTAGTGGTGAGCTCAAGATCTTGTCGTTGACGTTGTTGCAAGAAGGTTTCTTGGGGAATCAGTGCACTCTTAGAGATATGCCTCTTTTATGCTGCGGGCCAGGCCGATGGGTGACGCGCGCACTGGAAGCTATGTCCCAGGCACGCTCCTCAGGGGCGACGCGTTGTGCGGTGCAAGTGAATTCGCAACAGTGATGGTGTTGAGAGTTGACAAGCTTCACTCGAGCTATCTTCACTAAGCACACGTGATCGTGTCAGCCTTGCCTTGGATCACTCTTTTTTCAACAAGGGGTAGATTGCGGGGAACGGCCCTCTGCAGGCCTCGGGAATTTAATTGACACCTAGCTGCTCTTCTCTGCGAGCTCCCGACTTCTTCATGACGATGCGAACGTTCTAAAGTTACGAGTAAATAAAAGGAAGCATTGCAAATAACTTCTTATCATGGATCAAAGTGATATGATTTTTTGATTTTTTTTTTGGAAATGGAACGCTGTTTTTATTTTTACCCCTCGAGCAGAGTCTTATGATACAACCCCACCGAAATTCTGACCATCCAGCCATCAATCGTATTCCCTCATCCATCCCTGAAAATCAAACTCCATACCCATATGCAATAGTCTACCTTTACAAACACTCCATACCAAACACAACAACAGGCCCTAGCCAAATGAAGCACTTTCAATTTGGCCCTATTAAACCATTTCCTCTAAAAAAGAGTCATCATCATGATTTACTAATCCTTCTATCGCGTCTCTTCCTTCTTGCATGAGCCTTCAGTGTCTCCTCGTCCCTGAACTCCTCGGGCAACTCGAAATCCCCTTCAGGCACCTCAGGTATTGGATGACCCCATGCAGAAACGCTTCGGTTGCTTCTTCGATGCTTTCCCAATGCCGAAGCTCTCATATGGGGCTTCGCAAAGAAAGACGTAAATTCCTTCTGTGGTTCCTCATCAGCTAAGACGACAATTGTTCCCGCTCTACTTCTCCGAGCGGGTGGTCGAACAACAGGCGCCGAGCGAGCGGTTGCTTCGTCATGCAATTGTCTCGCAGCTGAGGCATCGATATCGCTATAATCCGGTGGGTCGCCATTGCTCTCATTGTCGTCATCAACATCCATCTGCTCCGACTCAGCCTGTGCTTCAGCTTGCGCAGCATCCCTCTCCAACTTCCTCCGTTTCTCCTCGTCCTTCCATGTTTGGAACTTGGCCAGAATAGCTTCGCATCCCTTGATAAAATGATCACGAGCAGGTTCGTACTCTTTTTTCTTGGAATCAGTAACACCATTCACACCTATAAGCTTCAACCAATCATGACCTTGCAGTCCCTCCAGAAGCCGAATAACTTGGTCTTTCTCGTGTTTGGCCCGTCCTTTATCATTATTCCGGATTCCCTTCTCCTGCCGTTCAGGCCTCTTGTGTATAGCTTCGAAATACTCGCGTGACAACGGATCTTCCCCACCCTCCTCCTTATAATTCTTAAACATGAACGAGAAATCCACTCTCTCCGCATTACGTATGTTATGAAATATCGAAGAGGGGTATTCTTTGAGGGGGTATTGGTGTTGTGCATTCGACTTGCGAGGAGAAGTGGGTTGTTTTGTGGAGGTCTTGGCGCTATCGATTATGATTATGGGGGTATCTACATTCAAAATATCTATCACAAAAATCAGCACGAGCTTCAATGGCAATTAAAATGGGAGAGGGGAAGAACGTACGCTCCTCCTTGGGTTCATTCCCAATCACCTCATCGTATTCTGGGAAATATGCCGACAATTCGCTCTTGAATCTCGCCCCCTCTTGTGATCGCAGCTTCCGCTTCTCATCCTTGAGATCTGCAGCATTTGGGTTTAATCGATCCAACTCGTGCTTAATCCCATTCGCGACCTTCTGGTGATGATCTGCGGGTTTTCGTACGGGTAGTGTCGGAGCTTTTATTGGTGTTTGTGTCGCGATCTCAGGGTTTAGCGGTGCTGCTGCTGTGGTGGGTGGTGGTGGTGAAGTTGGGGGGTTCAGCACTGGGGCAGCGGCCGGCTTCGCGTTCCTCTTAATAACGAGAGATCTGGTCTTTGGCTGCAGCTGCTGCCTTTGTTTGATCTCGACCGTAATATTGGCCTTTTTGGCCTTGAGAGCCTGCTCGTCGTCATCAATCGAGTCGCGAGGTCGCTTTTTGCGCCCGATGTTGGATTGTTGGAGGCGATTGTGGACGATGTTGTGGTTGCTTGGGGATATCGCGACGTTGCTTCTCGTGCTAGATCGGGTGGAGAGTCCTTCAGACCGTCTCGAGGTGCGAGTAAAAGTTGACGCCATTGGGATGTCGGAGAGCGTAGAGCATGTCGCGTCTCTGCAAAGGGCGAGCAGATTGAGGAGAGAGTAGAGTTGTTCTTTAGACTAAGGTTTGCCAGGGCGGGTTGGGCTTGTATCATAGTCTGGTCGCTCTCCCTTTTTAGCGACATCAACTGCGAGTTGAAAGCCCCGTGCCTGCGTCAGATTTCACGACCACACATTCTGGAATTTGAGGATTTCTTTATTTCGAGATGCACTCTACCCAAATTCTGCTCATTTTCCATGCATAATTGTAAATATGCAAGTCAACTGTGTTTGATGCTTTTGTCGTGGAGTTAGTTACACCATCCCAATGCTCTGTGGAGGGCATATGACTCGGCCGGGATTTTCATGCAACGCCGACACTCTCTCAGTCAGTTTGTGGAGTAGAATAGAAGTATCTCACACGAAATAAATGATCTTCATTAAAAATAGATTGATGCGAAGTTTTCAAAAGCTACAAATAAAAAAAGTATATTTCTTCTAGAAGGAATTATCTATTCATTGAATGGACCTCGGTCTCGGTGCATAACACCCCGAAAGAAAAGCAATTACATCGATATAAATAGCATCGCCAAACTTCACATGAAAGCCACTATTTCCTTTCTTATTTAAAGGAAAACAAGTCTACGTCACACAATCGCAATCACAACTCACTGACTTTATTTGATTGTCAGCTCCGATATTTGTACTCATGGGTAAAGCTACACTACTTTCGGTTGTTTTGATTGGATGGATTCGGGCTTTTGGTGCTTGTATTATCTGTACTTTTAATCCAAATCTCGATACCGTCATCTACTTTTTTCTGAACAGCCAGAACTTTTCGAGTTGCCTTGTAAGTGTAGATGAGCTCTCCCTATCGCAGACTACTGGTTTGCCCGCGAATGTAAGAAGACACCTACATCTATCACAATATTGAGTTCTTATGCTTAATGACTTCGTGACTGAATAATCCAGATACAGAAATCGAGGAGTGCTTATTCGTTGGCTACCCGCGTTAATATTAATTTATTGCAAAAAGTCAAACTTTGGAAGACTGCTCAAATAGTGCCAATCAGATGCTCCGTCAAAAGTTGTACGAGTGAGTTTGCACGCTTCAGCAACATCTCTCCAAGAAGTGGGTATCGCTCTACTGGAGGACCACGTCATGGTTTTTGCAGGCTGCATAAGACAAATCTTGAGGATGAAGGACCAGGATTTCCAGTCTAGGTTGATAGACTTAACTATTTTTTAAAACTTTCCTATGCGGCGTGGGTATTGGGTTTGTTTTGTAGTGTGGTATTGAGTTTTGATTTGTGTTGTCGAGGGTTTATTTACTGTTGGTCTTCAACCTAGCTGTTGACTTTCTTTTGGATTTCCGTTCTGGGATGGAGGGGAGTTGGGTGGTCAAATATAGTAGGTAGTCTATGCAAGGAATCTTCTCATGGACAAGTCAGCTGGGGTGTACTTACAGAAAACACGATTCAATTTTGTCGTAAGTTTCGCAGTTTGGATAGCATCATTAAACTTCGAGTCCTCAAAGATAAAAGGAAACTGTTGGTATGACTTGGTAGTCATAAAGTATGATACAATAAGTGGTTGTATTCCTATATCTTTATTGCATGAAGAGTAAAGGTAAAGAGGGGTCGGATCCTGTGAGCTTAAGTATGTGAGTGGTAAGCCACTCACATGAGCCAAAGCACGTGGATCAACTAGGCTGTCTTGCAAGGTGCTATTCACCAGGAATATGTAACGACAGAAACATTTACAGAAGAACCTCAGACTATCAGACTTGAATGTACTAAGTTAGCACAATGCAAAAGAAACCTATTCCCTGAAGTATATTTCCGAGCTCTGCTACTAAAGGCGGCTACATTCAGACTTTCAGGGTTATCTAAGCTACGCTAACCTCCATGTTGTCATCAATGCTCGAATTTCACTCTAAGGCCCACTCAAATTCTAAAATAGCATGAAAAGCAAAACTCTTTGGTCAGAGCAAAACTCCAAGACAACCAAAATGATGAAAACAAGAAATGTATTTCTTAGTTTCAGACTCCCGGGGATTCATCAAACTCACTGACACTGGTCCTTGAGGTCATACTTAGGAGCAAGCGACCTTTCAGCTGCTCTTCTGTAAAACCCTTAATTACAAATGAATATGTGAAACTCAGTCTGTAGACGATTCCCTCTGGCTCCGTCATGGAAATCACTGACTCGGAGCCTGATGACAATGCTGATACTGCTCTTTGAGTGTCTCTTTTCGTCGGTTTTGAAGGACCCTGTGTACAAGATGGAAAAGAGTGTTTTCTTTGTGCCTTCAAGTAGAACGTTCCCATCTCTTTTTCTGGGTGTGTGCAAAGTAACAAGTTTTGCTGTCGAAAGCTGGTTCACTGTCAATTTCTAGATTTGCTGCGGAGTTTCAGTTTTTGAAGGAGTGAGTTGCTTTACCTGCAAGTAGAGATTTATGACATGGGGAGATGGAGGTTTGTATGAGGAGTTTTGTAAGTCTAAATTTCAACCCCCTCATGACATAGCACAATTGTCAAAACACATAGTAATATCAAGTTTGAGGGAAAGGAGGGGATTAGGTAGATGAATATATTTTTTTTCTTATTAAAAAAAGCTCTGATGTTTTGATAGCATTGCTTCGTTATGCAAAGTTCAATCCCGGGTGGATTCTTACTAATAGAAAGGCTCAAGTAACGTATTGTGCATTTTGTCTCGTCCTCTTTTCACTGTGAAACTGTTTGTTTTTTGCTTGCTTTGAATTGAAATTACGTTGATGGTGGTAGAAGAGAGGCTGAATATGATGCAGCTTCTACATCCAGTAATTTGTGACTACCCAAAAAGGCCATTCTTGGTACAATCAAATTTCTGATCATAACATCACATTTATTAATTGTGAATTCATCAGTCACTAGTCCAGAGACAGAGATAAGAATCCATTTGTAAACTACGCAAGGGAAGCTCACCTAGGATATCTCGATAGGAAATGTAGCATTTGCTATCTCTAAAATCCGCTGGAAAGTCCTTACTGGCTTAATTTAATACCTCCAATCAAAATTTTGTTCTTCTTGTATGAAAAAGTTTATTTGGGGATAAAATTGAAGATGGAAAAGAGAAATTAACTTGACAGGCACAAGTCCTGGGTATTGAGCGAAGAGTTTCAGGAGCACCACGCCTAAGATGACTTTTTTCGATTTCTAAAAGGTTTTGTTCGTGTCTTTGATTTGGTCTTCTTACGTTTTCAGCAGTTAAACCTCAAGTAAATAGTAGATTGAAACCACCAAAGCTCCCCCACCAACCCCCTCGCCTAACCGCACTAACCCACAATTAAAAATATTCCATATATCCTCATTGACCGTCACCAAAACTTAGTTAATGTGTAACCCACAAACTGTTTCCTCCCACTCGCCCTTCCCTATAAAGATTAGTCTCTCCTCACTTGATTCTAATCAAGCTCTTCTCTGAGAGATCGTTTCCTAGAAACGCCGTGGGCGTTCACTATCCCATTACCTAAAGGGGATATGGCGATCCCTCGGCGCGTTGAGCGCCCCGGGGGTTTAGAGTTTTGCTGCTTTTTGTATATATATATATATATATATTTGAAATTGGCTATTTTTTAATAGTCAAGTCTGAATTCCCTACTTCACCAAACCCGGCCACCGCTATACTTCCGACCTGCAAGCAAATATATACTGGAGTCAGCTCACGAATTCACGACCACGAAGTCCTAAAGATCAAAGTCCTAACGAGAAGGCAAAAAGCTGGTCAAAATTTCCACCCAGCTACACTCATAAGTCATCGAGTATAAGCTGGGTTTATTCATCCTAATTGTCTATTCGGAAAATTGAATTTCTTGCTGTCGAAGAAATTTGTGTTGTCGATTTAGAGAAGGAGGTTTCATCTACTTGCTAGGATAATTTTTGATAAAGAGAAACGTCTATTCTATAATAACAATCGATTGAGATTTGCACAGGAGGCGTAGTAGGTTGACAAACCGTCGATGATCTTGAGTAATTCAACCATATTTTTAGGGAATTCACGGTCTGTTTCAAAAAAGGAGTTTGTTGATGTGTAGTTTTTGCCTTAAGTTTACTTACCGCAATAACATAAGGCTTTGTTGGGATGTTCAATGGGTAGCACATGCATATTACAGTAGAACAATAGATTTGGTTTGTCTAAAATTGTGGTTCAAGACCGTTAATTTTGAGCGGGCTTACTATAATACTTGGGGTTATACCTAGCTAGTGTTGGCAAGTATTTACTACTTCAATTTCCTTTTCCAGCTACATGGTATGTTGCTGTTTCGAAAGAATTGAGATTTTACAATATGAGGGCAAATTTCTTGGAATTCTGCCAGAGAAATTGAAAGGAGATGTATATGTGTTGGTGAATCTTGTAATGCTGCTTTTGGTAGTTCGGACTTCGCCATTAAGGTGAATACTGCCAGTCATCCTGAAGACACCGCCTTTGATTACTCTAAGGACCAATCTCTGACCCTCCATTTTCTCTTTCCTTCGTAACATGCAACAAAAATGGCAACCCCATCGGAAGATCCCATCCAAATACCGTGGCAGAAGAAAACCTTGGAGGAACTGCAGCAGCAGCTCAACCAATGGCAAATACCCTTCGACGATACAGTTGCGGCCCCAAAACACAATAACGACAAATTTGCGGCCCGAAAATTCCGTCTTATCGGCATGATAACCCTTGAAGAATTTCGACGCAGAATGTCATCCTTCCCAGGTCTTGATGACACCAACGACCCCGACGGCAAGGAGCGAAAAGCAAACTTCAAACTTGCTATACACTATAATGTAACCCGCATCAAAATACGATCGAAGGCATCTCGAGAATACTATGAACAGAGACTCAAAGTACTCGTTGGGTTTCCGCAAGCATGGGAGGAAGCAAGTGAGAACGTGCTAGGGATGTATGAAAGAAAGATGAAGGCTTATGTAGAGGATCCGGTCGATGATCTCTGCCAATCCATGCCTAGTTTTGGTCCCCTTTCTCATAGTCTTTTTGAAGGAGAGTTTTCTGAGGTTGCTGAGCACGCAGAGCAAGATGCGCAAGCTAAGGTAAGCTTTAATTACATGAGCCTATCGTATTGATTTTTTCCTCTGAAACATAAGATATCTAAATTGACGAAAGGAAATCATCTCTTCGCATTTCGGATACCGTTTCCCCAAAGATTCAATGATCTCGCTCACTTATCAAGGTGCCTCGGTAAGCATCTCTTCCACCTACCCATTCCCTCGAATTTATTCTAACTTCATAAAGCCTGATTCTACTTGAATCGCCGAATCCAACCAATTCACGCTGCTTACGTGATAAATTGAGTCGAGATAGCAAGCAAACTGGTTTATGAAATGTGTTATGGAGCGTAGGAAGAACCATGGAGAGGGTTCATGATAACGAGATACGGCTCTTGGATTTTTAACAGTCGAGAAGTTTCTAATACTACGAGCTAGACCGTATATGAAAAAGCGAGAACTTAACTTTACCACGTGACAAGTGCGAGAGTAATGCATAAGAATAAATGACAATAATATCAATTTTGCTCAAATATTAGAGTTGCTACCATGTGTACAGCCGTGATTCTCAAATATTTCAAACAAAGGCGTGTACCCTGTTTATTGACTTTGGGATTCTCCAAGAAGAACCCAGATCTATGTACATGACACCTGCGCAAAGTTACTGATATAGTTAATGAAGGAGTTGCTGTGCTCAACAGAAAGAAGGAAATTAATGTGTACAAGGTGATCTTTTCATCTTGTGAGAAGATTTACTCCTAGGTTTGTTTGATTGTGTAGGTAATTACTCTGAGAATCAAGGCACATTAAATCTCCATGAAATATTGAAGTGTTGTATTTACTGTTACCCTTAAGCGCATCTATATCTCCTTTCAAGACCTCCATGCTTCTCAACAGTAAAACTTCTCATAGCAATTTCTCTCTTTACAACACCCTATGTAACGCATTGTTAGGATATATTTCATACCCTCATCAAACAATATCAAGGACTAAGCGGGGTATAAAGCTTTCCCCAACGAATCATTGGACCATATCTCTACTGAGAAATGCGTGGAAGCGGTGACCCATTCGGAATCGGAACACCTATCATTCTTCTCTGTCACTAAAACAAGTCGTGTGAGACTCTCAAGAACTTCTAGCTCGTTGCAACCATCGTTCAAGCCCACCCCCCTCTTCATTCTCGAATCCCAACCTGCACCTCCCAAGCAATTGACAGTAAATAGCTCCTCGACGGCAAATGCTGGTTACTTGAGTCTACTGAAGGCGAACAAGAGAAGTGCGAAACAATGACCTAAATACACGAATAAAGTAGAAGATAAATAAACATAAACACTTGCTACATAACATTTTAAGACTGAAGAGAAGTATTGCTGGTAGTTGAGATGGTGTTGGTGGTATTGGTGGAGGAGGTTGTTTTATTGTTATTAGTAAGTATGGAGTAGGGGTGCTTATTGGGATTACCGAATTTGGGGAACTTCCTAGAGGTGCCGAAGTCGTAGCAGTAAAGGGAGAGGTAATTGATGGTGAATCCCAGGAGCCAGGCACCGGGCCAGGTCGCAACCCAACTCCCTCACCACCTCCTCATGAGCCAGGAAGCGCAAACCTTGCTACTCCTCCAATGCCCCCACACCCAAATGCATCAGATACCGAGCTTGGAGATGGCCCAAAAAAGGCGCACCTGGAACAGAATCTCTCACAGAAGATGTGTCCCCTAAACTTGATGCAGTAGCGCAGAAATGGGTTCAAGCAGTTAAGAAAGAATATATTTCGTGTAATTCTTGATGCTCTTATCTCTGATACTGCCTGTGGGTGCTAACACTCAAGTCTAAATAGAACCTCCCCCATACACTTTTCATTTCCAGTTTCATTTACTATGAAGTTGATTTCTATCTTTACAATTCCCGAAAGAAAATGTCCAACTCAAACGATAACAGTCACCGAAATCAAGGGCCTCAACCACCATGACAACACAAATAGCCACCACCATGGGCAGATAAAGGAGTTCAGAAGTGTACATTTTCCCCAATCGCCTCGACGATCCATGAAATCCCGAGAAGGAATATTGTGCATTGTGACGGGGCTGACTTGGTGATCTTAGAAAGCTAAAGCGGCCTCTGCATCTATTGCCTCATCCGAGAGCCCCAGCGTTACAAATGGCAGACTATTCGAAACCTCCACAAGCAATTTTGCAAGGCTTCTTGGAAACTCGGTCGTTTCTGGTAGCCAGTGTGGGCAAAGATTACTCAACTACTCAAGTAGTACTCTGAGTAGTATACTTTAAATAGAAACTAAAGTATATAAGTAAATAGCCTATATTTCTAAGTGATATATAAGATAAAAGTCTATTCTAAATAATAAAAAAGTGATTTTCCTTCTTCCCATCCTTCTTTTCTCTCTTCATTCTTTCCTCTTCGGTCTCTTCTTCTAAATACAGACCGCTCCGATGCTACTCGGAGTCTCGGTCCGACGTATTCCGACCTGGTCCGAACTACTCAAGTAGTACTCTGAGTTACTCAGAGTATTGTAGAGTAGAGTAAGTAGTCACTACTCTACTCTACTCTACTCATTTCCCACACTGCTGGTAGCCCGAAATCTCATTACACTCCGTCAAAACAGAGAGAAAAAAGAGATTAATTTCTATGAAAAAAGAAAAAGACAAAGGGGACCATGTAAAGAGGATATGAATTATTCAAAAGGCGGTTCTTGAACAATTTGATATTGTTCATCTTTTAGCAATGCCAGCACTGCTTGAGTGTGATCGTGAAAATACTATGCCCCTCTTAGGCCAAAGAAACATTACCAACCTCCCATTCCATTTCTTTCTTGATCGCTCGGAATACTCCCGAAAACAGAAGAACAATGGTAAAATCAAAGCGTTTCGGATCATCAGAGCCTCCACCTGTGATGTAGGCAAAAGGCCGGAGGCTGCTGTCTAAGATTATTCCGCCCGAGTCGCCTGCAGCTGAGAAGGCTGCTTGAGGACAAACGATGGTATTGACATCTCCGAGATCATGAATTTGGTCGTTGTCAACTTTTGCCCACAGTCCGGCACACCCCGACTTCGCGGGGTTCACCCAGCCCCAAGTAACTTTTTGACTTAAAAGCTAGGCGAGACTGTGTGGAGGGGCGTGTGGAAAGTGGATTGAGAGCCGAGCCTGAGCTGAGATAACTCCATAGAGCCTTCTGTCCGTCTTTGGATAGCTCTTCGAGCTGTCCACGGAGATCTTTGTTGAGCTTTTCATGAACTGAGAGAGTCAGATCCTTCTTAAGGTTTCCACTTAGTAGATTGTTATAGTCAATGCGGGTTTCAGGAAACTTAATTATGTTAGCTAGCAAAACGAGAGCGAAGGATATGTAATCCTTTACCTTCTTGACTGGTACAATCTCTTTATGAAGTTCGACAAGTGCCCAATCAGGGATATGTGGATTGTATATTTTGTGGCCGGTTCCAAACACTTTCAGAACTGCACCCAAGGAGTATGAATGCTCGTTGTAGGGTTTTCCATCAAGCTTGCAAGCCTCGACAGGTTTTTCTTGGTCTGGGTCTGATGGGCTTATAACTTCAACAGGCATTCCGTCTTGAAACTGTGCCCATGGGTCGACAACATGTCTACATGTTAATCCAAAAAATTCCTCCAGATGCTTGATAAAACATGTAAATGTGCCGCTCATCTGACTTGGGCGCGAGTCGGAGGATTCTTCTATTAAATATTGGTCGACTCCCAGAAATACAGCGATTGAAGCGCCTAGGTACAGTGTATGGTCTTCGTATAAACTTTGGTATAACTTTATATTAACAGTAACCTGCGACAACGACTGTGCGGTTTCTCCTGACGACGACCGAGCTGAGTGGCAGACATAGACGTAGATTGTAAGGGAATGTTAATTAGTGAAGGAAACACGTAATAAATAGTAAGGGTTTACTTTTCATCTTTCCATCCATCTACCAATTTTCCAATTCTCTTTACAATGCTCGTCGCAGAATCAAAGGACTGAACAGACTTGTTGATGTTAGCAGTTTTGTAAATAATAGAGGGAAGAATAAATTTCCTCGCTTACTAGTTTAGCTTTAAGATCTACCTGTATAGTAGGGTAAAATTCACCACTAGGATAACCAACAAGAGCAAAGTGAACGAGAGCAGTACCTTGAATATCAAGGCTGGAGGCTTCATTCTGAATAATCCTGAGGGAATCATGACGAATATTGTCCCAGAAGTTGATCAGATCACTGTGCATATTGGTAGCAAAGGGACGTGCAGAAAGAGAGGAGTACCCTGATGTAGGAAAAGTACTCGGCGTGGTGGTTTGCTCGGGGATGATGCCATGCGTAGCAAGGACTCGAACACCTTTGCCAAACGTCGAGGAAACTCGGCTATCTAGCGCGATCGTGGAGTTTACCTGGGCCATTTCGACAGGGGATGCTCTCATCTGTCGCTGTTCAGGCAGGACTCCATAGCTGAATTGTACGTTTTTGGGGTGGCGTTGGTCGTTGTTTGGCATACACCTGAGGAACTTGGTGTTGTTAAGCTTGAACTCTAGGACCTTCATTTCGTTTATGCGACATGTTAGGTAGTGAACACGCTTGGCGACGACTTGAACAGGGTTTGTGTGTTACAATGGGAAACTTGACGACCAAATTTGAGGAGAGGAGTGAATAACTTGCGAAGTGTGAATGAGAGAAAAGTAATTAATGGATAGCAAGACCAAAGGTAAAATAGTAAAATTCACTTTTGATCTAACACATTATGAGCAAAGAAAATAAGTTGTTTCCGTTCTTATTCATTTCTTGTTAATTTTGATTCACAAAAATAGTCAAGCTGACAATAATAAAACCAAACTTCAGTGCTGTCAGAGTTCCAGCCTGTAATTTTCCTATCACAGAAGACCAGTCTGCCGTATCCACCAGATGGAGGTCTAGTATCGACTTTGTATCTTCTGAGGGGGTTTTTGAGATGGATAATATGCTGATTGATGCTTCCACATCTTTGTCATTCAAAGTCGCCTATACTTTTAGGATGCCAGCAGAATCAGGCCGTAAATGATTTAGCAATCCAGCGAAAGCCATAATCTCAGCAGCGCACGGAATGCACCTGAGCCTGATGTTGAACATGGATGTTTCCTTTGTGACTTAGCTTTCCGTTCAAAAAGACCTGCCATTCTCAATATAACTAGTTGCCCTTCAATGTGGAGGAAACACAATGGCGTTGAAAACGTCGTTTAAGCTGTTTGACCTGGCTCAGAAAATTTTAAAGCTTTTACACGTCATGTGCTGTGCCAAACTGTCTTAATTTCTATCAACACTCTCTCCCCTACTATCTTCTTTTTCGTTCTCTAACTCTTGCTTTCCAAAACGCTATTTTCTTGTAAAACTTCTGCAAGATATTTCTAATGGTAGGTAACCTACCAATAGCACCGTTATCTTCACACTCTTATTTAAAAACCCCTCTATAATCACCACATAAGTAATATATTTCTAAAAGTACATTTCTCAATTCAAATTTGGTAATTCCAACTCTTATTTCAAAAAGAAGAAGAAAGAAAATTGAAAATATCTTGTAAAACTTCTACAAGATATTGCTATTGGTAGGTCACCTACTAATTGCACTGGGAAAACAAATCCCCGTGATCACTACCCAAGTCAGGTAATCAAAGTAAGTAAATCTAATACTTTATTCAAAGCAACTAGTTTCAAGCTGATAAAATCCACCCAAGCAATACACACAACAATCTTCTTCCCTGGGAAGGTATTCAACAAATCATCTCATTATCTAAACACTATATAAATCCTCCTAACCCTCCCATTCCTATGTACCTAGCCCCAAACCCCACCCCTCGTCATCATCCCTCATAAGCAATGCACAAAATGAACATTAAGCACTACATATGTATATAGCGCAACGCAACGCATCGCTCCCATCGATCTCGGGGTATCTCGCAAAGAAAGAAAAAACATCAAACATGAGAAACCAACAAAAGCCAATCCCAATTTCTTTCACCACTCTCAATCATGTATCCCTCGTACCCTCCGGTGCAATAGCGTTCTCGGGTCCCGGTCCAGGGGCTTGAATATCCGGATCGGGTAACTTCTCTTTTACTTTCTCTTTCTTCTCCGATTCCACGTTGCCAGTTCGAAGACTAGGATGCGAACCCTCAATGATAGGATGTGGTGATTCCTCCCCAACAACCACCTCAGGCACCCTCTCCTTTTCCTTCCCCTTCAGACTTCCCACTTCAACAACAGGCAACTGCCCACCACCAACCGCCTTCCCATCCCTAACAAACCCATGCCCCTCCTGAAAACCCACCACCTCCCTCCCAACCATCCCCCCCATCCCCCCAGGACTCATAGGACTCCCAGGATGACTCCCACTACTCCTAGGTCTAACCCCCAACTTAACAAGCAACCTCCTATCCACTCTGCCCTCCCCACTCGCTTCCTCCTCCATCCTTATTCTTTCCAAGTACTCCCTTTCTTTAGCGGCACTCTGACTCTTATCCCTCTCCAACTCCTCTCTCTTGGCCACTTCCTCAGGAGATAGCATTTTATCCCTATGATGTACGATTTTCTGTAACAATTTCTTTCCGCGTCGTCGGGTTTTGACATAGGCTTCTAGACCGACGAGGACGGCGTAGGAGCGGGAGATGGAGACATGTGACATGTCTACGTTGGCGTCTTTTAGGGAGTGGACGAAGGCTCGGAAGTTGGAGACTTGAAAAGTGTGTTAGTGAGTGAAGATGGCGGGAGTGAAGGGAGGGGGACGAACCTGGGGGTCTATAGTGTCCGCTTAGAGGACTGAGTTTACTTAACCTCCCATTCTTGATTTTTATCAAGCCAGCTGCTGAAATCCGACTCCCGTGTAAGAAACTGGAATGTTGAAAAGCACCACTTTGTTTAATCCCAACATAGAGTCGGAAACTTGTGTCGGCGACAAAGATCCAAGTATTCTTCTTCACACTCCCTCGCAATAATTTGTTGAAGATTGTAGCTGCGGAAACATGTTTGATTTTCTTGACACCTTTAGCATTGTCGAGTTCCGGATTGGCGTATTTGGTTGCGCGGGTAGATGCATTATCAGAAGATTGAGTGGAGCTGGAAGAAGATGTATGATCTATAGAGTGGGAGTGAGAGTGAGAATGTGATGGGTGACGTGCTGCTTCTCCGTCTGGTGGTGCATATGCCGGAGTATCGTCCGTGTCTGGGACAATTCCATGGATGCTGTCTTTATATTTCTCCGTCGTGTCTATCAAAGCACCATTTTTCGCCCAACAGAGTCTCCCATCTTTATTGATTTTAACGAGGTAGTCCAATCTCTCCTCTTTAGAAAGATACCGGACTTGTTCCTTTTCCAATCTTTCCCTAGGACAAGCTTGAATATCGATCAATCTTCCTTCCCCGAAGTCAAGCCAGTAGAAGAAATTCTCTTTCGTATCGGATTTCTTCCATTGTTCGTGGTAGGTCCGTAGGTTACTCCCATAACGATGTTTCAAATCCACCATCTCGAGGAAATACTGCAGATCCATAACCTTCGCAGCCTTCTGTCGTTCCTGTTTCTGTTCAATCCTTCGTTTTCTCCTTGCTTCTCGTTCATGCTCAGGCGTATCCTCTTCATCAGAACTCACTTCCGACCCCGAATCCTCGTCACCCCCCGCCCTCCTCGCAATTCTCCCAATCTTAATCCAATTCTGCCTCGCACTACTCATCCTCCTATGACTCTGCACCGAATTCGAACTCTCCCCAGGTGCCCCGGGTTCCTCATTCGGCGTAATCGAAAGCGCATCCCCTCTCGCCCTCGGCTGCACAAGATTCCTATACTGCGCTTCCTTAACCGCCTCCACCCACCTCGAACTAGGATCCAAACTCATCCCATTCAACATCCTGCGCTCGCGATGTCCCCTATAATTCCTCTGTATAAGACCCGCAGCCCTCGTCCGCTCATCTTCACTTAATTCCGGTTGTTCAGCCTTCAAATTCTTCTTGAGAACCTCCTCCTCCTTGTGTTCCTGGACCTTACTAATCTTTTCCACCATCTCACTGGAAGGCCGTTCCAGACTATCGAGGTATTCCTGATGCGAAGATTTCGAGGAAATATTCGTGGAGACTGAAAGGGTCTTGGGCGTATGCGATTTGGGGTAGATGGTTGGAGGGGAGGAGGGAGGAGTGTGGTGGTTGGTGATGGATGGGGAGGGCGAGTTGGTAGATAGAGGGGCTGCCATTGCCAAGGTGAGATTGTGGGATACAAGTCAGTAATCTTGGCAGAGTAGTTCCGCGAGCTTCCAAAAAGCTGGTCGCGCAATTATATCCTTTGAGAGTTCCCAAAGTCGTGATGTTGTCCGTAATATTTTGTCGCTCAGGTTATGATTCAGAATCGCCCAGAAGCTTACCCTCTTACGAGATCAATTGCCCCGGTGAATAAGTTTGTCAACTCGCGTTGCGTTGGGGATCCAGAACCCCACGTTTTCCGTCTCGTCGCTGTTATCCGGGCGCCGCTGTTTCCCGCTCGCTGCTTGTATTGGTCCCTGTGGCGTTTTTCTGACTGTAATTCAATAACCGCCGAAGGGTACCTAAGGGGACCTAAAAGGCAATATATCCCCTTATATAACAAAAAACCAACCAACACAAATTACCCGCCCAGAAACAAAATCCTTCGCTTTCTCTTAGCAACCAGTTGTCAACCTATGACGTGGGTTCTTCCAAGCATCCAGGGTACAGCCTTGTGGAGTATCAAAAGCTTGGGCTTAGCCGATTAACCGGAGCCTCAAAGAGGCACTCGTTGGCACGTACTGAATAGAGTTTTGCTATAGGATGGGGTTTGATAATTAGATGAAAATGGTGGATTGGGAGATGCGGATTTGGATTTTGAGACGAGACGGGACGAGAGATCGGGACGTGAGCGTTATGTGGCTCGTGAGTGATGATGACAGTCAAATGGAAGAGAAATCACTTCGCAAAAATCTCAAGGTGAACAAGAAAAATTCAGCAAGAATCAAAACCCACCAGCGAGTTTTCCAATTCTATTCCTAAAACCATTTCTTTTTACTATCATGCAATATAACAATATACAAAAAACAATTATCAACTATCCATCCATCAAGAACAATGAAGGCATTCATCTTCTTCAAAGTCTCTGTTGTTGAAACTTGAAACGCCCTTTTCCAAATGCAATGCTTTTTAATGTGTGTAAGGAACCCTTCCTTCGCTCTCAAATCAAAGTAATCCAAAATAAAAAAACTAACAAGAACAGCAAATAATTACGGATTCTTTCTTTCTATTATTAATGCCACCCAATAGTTCATGACCGTCGTAATTCCTCGCGAATGAAAACAGGGGGAGGGGGAGCATCGATGCGAGGATAGGTGAGATGCTTCCCGATGTCTTGTATATGCATGCTTCTAGTCTGCTCTTTTCCCTGAGCTGTGTCCGTTGGCGTTTGCTGATGCCTTCTGTGCTTCTTGGTTGGCGACGAGTTTGTTGTGAGGAATGGTAAGGCAGTTGATACCTAGGTAGGAACAAATGCTGTTGATAACAAGGAATGCCCATCGGAAATAAACGACAACTGCGAAGACAAAGTAGGCTCTAAGATACCATAATTCGACAATGGAGCTGACTGCTGGAAGACCGAATCTTGGGAGATTGCCGAGAAGGGCTCCACCAACAAGAGGCCAGAGCATGACGGTCCAGTATGGGAACGGTTGACGGGTTAAATGGGCTAAGATGATTTTGGTGGTCATACGGCCGAAAACAAAAGACATGGTGAGGCAGAAAAGAACAAGTCGGTTCTCATCCATGAGGGTTGAGTATGGGGAGTATAACCAAGTCCCGATGGAAATTGTATACACAGCCATGGGTGTCCATTCCAGGAAAACCGGCATGACTGGGAGTTTTTGAGCTCTGCGTGCTTTGACAACATTGGCGACACAAAATGGAAGATGGGCTCCAAAGAGTGATACCAGAAGAATAGGTACCCAAAGATCCCGAACAGAGTATGTTCCGAACCATTCATGGTATCCAAAAAAGTAATGGTGGCCCACCAAGTCCGTAATTCGTTGAGTCCAGATTTCCGGCCCATAATATCCAGAAAGTATCATCAATGTACAGGCTAGGATGAGGCCTTCGGTAGGTCCATTGAAAACTCCGAGATATAATGTGTGGGTATGGTAGGTTTCCCAGGTAGAGAAGAACATGGGAAGACAAGGAATCAGAGCTGTGAAAACTCCGGCTTTCGATGTCCCCAACCCCATTGCTGCCGTTTCGCACAAACTCGCGAGGGTACAATTCAAAGAATCGATTCCGTGGTCGAATAGTTCTCCCAGTCCGCTAGAAGTTCCCGTTCTTCGTGCTTGCTTTCCATCCACATTGTCCATAGTCGAGTACATCCAAAGTCCAAATGCAAAACTGTAATATAACCATGATGGCCCCTATGTTCGAATCAGCATTTCTGATATGCATCTGCCAGAGGAACCTTATATCTTACCGGCCCGACCAAATCCGGCATCCAAATTTCTAGACATATGACGTTCGAGAGGATGAAGAAGAATCCCAACAAAGTGACCATGTTTGGCGCAAGCCATAACGGTAGTAAGTGGACAAATCCATTCCACTATAATATTCTCAGCATATTCCCCTCAGGCCCCAGCGCTCGGGGAAACGTACGTAATGTTTAAGGATATAATTCGAGATCAGGGATTTATCGACGCTCGAGTATTTGTAGGACTTGAGATGCACCAATGCCTCTTCGGAGACGCACTCATGCGCAGCTTCACCTTGAACCCCACACTGTCAGCAAAAGCTCCATATAAAAAGAGTAGGATTGTACGGCACATACTCTTGCTAGGCGCCATCGGAGAGGTAGGTGTGGTAACAGGAGATGGGAGAAGAGGGTGCCCTTCTGTGTTGACCGAGAGCAGGTTGTTGAGTGAAGACCGAATTTTGAATGATTTCTAGCCGGATTGCGCTCCGAGCTTGGCGACCTGGTCTATTTACTTTGAAAGAGAGTTGACTTGACGAGGAGATGCAGATGGGGGAGACATGATTCTGTCCAGAAATTTGAGAAGCTTCAAGTTAGAAGAAGAGCGGGTACCTGGGGACCAGGGTTTTCTTAATCGCTTCCAGGTTCCGTAACAGCGGTGATTTTAGTACTCCCGTTCTGCAGCCATGTGATTGATATCAGACGGCTAAATTCCTACAGCTCAATCTTTTGAGATATTTTCTTTTCAACCTTTGGATATAATTTTCTTGATCTATTCCCTCATTCTATGCAGGTACCTAGGTACTTTGAACTTCTAAAATCGCTACAAAAATACAGAACCCCTATTTGTTTCTCTCCCTCAACACAATCTCCTATAAATCCCACCCAATCAGAAGTAACTCTCCTCGTCAACCCCTCAAAATTGTTAAAATAACCAGAGAACCATTTACCCGCCATTCGTCATTTGGTCTCCTATTTGAACCCCTGTCAATTAAAAGCAGCCGCATCATCACCCCCAAGACCTATCAGAAGCATGTGAAAGGTCTCTCTCTAGTACATTTTGGTACGGAGTACTTATTTTTATTGTTGAATCAAAACGAAACCAGGCGCCTTTGTTCGGAATGTGTAAATTGCTTCGTTTTCGAAAATGCTTCCCTAGTTTTACAGAAACCAGGCGCCTGACCTTTCCATATGCAAGCCAATTGACGATGTGTGTGTTGCTGGAAGCATCTTCAAGGATCACAGCCTCGGCGAACCCCTAAATTCCAATGATTTGCTAGACGAGATTGTGTCAAACAACTTTGTACATTTGTACAATCTAAACACCACATTAGAATTAAAAATTACATGTAACCTGTCATATCATAGCCTTCATCAATTTCAAACCTCCACGAAAACAGTTTCCCAGATAAGCTTGCTTGTATTTTTTATAAGCTACCCAGATATTGTCCACTAACTTCCCATAGCGACAATAGACTCTCTCAATAGTGACTGTGACATCTGTTTTCTCCACAGAATCCCATCACCCACCTCGTTACCAATATTAAGTGGACGTTTTTGGACGGCACCCCCATGCCCAAATATTAAAGTGCCCAATGATTCCTCAAACCCGAGGAATAGTGCAGAAAAACGCTAAAATGCTCAAAGACCTAACATATGCAAAGCCAAACACACGCAAAAACCTAAGACCCCTCCATGTAGAAAATGCAACCCAGGCATTCATCATCATGCTATCAAGTCATCCTCGCAGGACTAGACTTGATCTACATGATCAAGGTAAATCCAGCAAAGACACCTGCAAACACAACGGCAAGACCATATGCTCGTCCCATATCTAGGGCAGACTGTGCACCACTCTTTCCAGCAGCTGCGGCGGTGGTTGCTGCTGTTCCTCCCAAACCAGTGAAGACTCCGGCAGCATTTGTGGCTTGTCCTGCAGCTCCTGTTGTTGTCGAGGCCATTGTGGTGATTGTGGAAGTGTTAACTTTGACGGGGTTTTGGGCTCCGCATGGGTTGTTGGCTCGGCAGTTGAATTGACAGTTTGAGTCGCCGTTGCAGTTCTTGACGCAGTTGTTGCCGTATTCTGTGCAGATGAAGTATGGGATTGTTTGGGAGAATTCGGAGGCGTTTGGTGCTAATCCGTTGCCGCAGATGCAGTTGTAGACGAGAGTTGGCTGGGTAAGCAGTTAGATTTTGGAATGGAATAGTAGGTGCAGGGCTACTTACAGCATCACAGTCATTTCTCTTGGTGGTCGAGGAAGTACCAGTTAACTGCAAACAGAGCAGAGGACAAGCACTTTTCTGGGATGTGCACCAAGATTGACGAGTGGCGAGAGGGACGGTCGATGGATCGATGGTATATTGTTGTTGGGCTTCTGCACTGAGGTAGAAGAGTGCAGTAGCTATGACAGCAACGTTGGTCTTGAATGAAGGCATCTTGGCGGATCGGATCGTATCACTGTCGAGTCGAAGGATGGGGAGATCGAAGAATGGTTGGAATTAATATTCTGGAGTTTGTCAGTTGAGATTTAAGAATCCATTGCTTACTTGCAGCAAAATTGCAGATAGCAGGTCGTCGGGGAAATGAATCGGAATGTCCTACCTTCTCGGATTAACTGCAAATGGGAAGCGAGGCGAGGAATGAATTGATGGATGATAGAACTTTTCCCTTCCTTCTTTTCAAGATGCAAATGATTATATGATTCCGAAGTACAAAGCGAGTGTACGGAAGGTCAACGACAGACTGGGTGAATCGAGGAAAGCACGAGGGAGGACAAGGACGAGGACGAAGAGGAAAGAGCGAGGAAGGAGGATATCGATGCCCTTAAGTCGGGAGGAAAGTCAACAACCCTTGCACAGACCCAAAAAAGCCGAGACCCGCGAGCCAATTATCGACAGTGAATTTCTCGGACCCCCAAAAGCTCACCCCTGTCTACTCTTTTTCGGCACCACTTAGACTCACTCAATCCAACCTCTTCGATCCACCCACCAACCTCCACCACCACACTCCTCCATTTCACACCATTTCACACCATCTCTCAACCCCCTCACCCACCACCCCGCTTCGTATTGAGCCTTTAGTCTGCATGTCTACGTACTCGGCATGCAACTGGTAGGTAAAGATTCCTGCAAGTATTACTTCTTATCCGCCACTGTTGGCTCACGATGCAAAAAGAGAAAGTCAGAAAGTCGACTGGGTAGGGATCCCGATGCTGGCAGAGAAACCTTGGTTTCTCTGAGATCAAAGCTACCTGGCCATAGTGTTTTTTATGGACCTGGAATGAGCTTCGAGATAAGGAGAGTGGAAAGGAGATGCTTGCTGATGGTTACAATTATATTTTACTCTGCTTCTGGTTTCTTATTCTTCTCTTTCGCCATAATCAATTGGATTCTGAGAAGTTACAAAAAGCAGTCGATTCCATTGCCGAACATTCTGGATTCTGGATTCTGGATATTTTTGTACCACTCGTATCCATTGCCACCTCTGAGTGGATGGAGTGCCGCTTCTGACCAGGGAAATACGGGGATTCTTTGTTTCTCCGCAATCTCACTCGATGGCAAGCTATCATTTGCAGGGCATCCCGGAGCTTGCTTGCTTGCTAGCTTGCACTAAAACATTGATAACTTGTGCCGCCAGCTGCAGCTAGGTATTTGCGAATAACTGCAGTAGACTGATAGCTCACTTGCATTTTGACAGATAGAGAGCCAATTGATTGTGTTTTTCATATCTCACAGAATTCACTCGTGTTACCGACCAAGGCTTCCGTGTACACCATCTTTTTCCGACTCACGGACTTTCGGTCCCGTACGAAGAAGGTTGGGCTAGAGGTGACACTCCCGGAGCTTTTTCCTATTTTTGGAGCCCCTCACCACTTTAGCACCACTCTAGCCGATTTTCAAGCGGCGACAAAGCTGCTTTTCCCATCCCAACTACGCCCGTTGCTGCACCTCAAAGGCAAAAAGCCTCAACCACATCAATATCAAACCCGCCCCGAGCTCTAGACCCTGCAATTACTGTACTGCAACCAGAGACACCACCACTTAATCCTGTGTTGCCCAGCCATCCAACAAATGGATGGAGGCCGCAATTCACAGTCCTAGTGCCGCCAGCCCGCGTGCTACCAGAGCCGGTGCACAAAATGGTTCGAGCCTCGAAACACGATCGACCTCGAAGAATGATGACCATGCCGCTACCACCGACGGAAACACGGACGATTCTTGCATAAACTCCCCCTCCACGACATCCCCACCTTACTGGGTCCAATCCCATCAACGATCCTTTTCCAACGTCTCGGTCGATTCCATTGTGAAGGGCGGTATCACTCTCCAGGACAACACAGATGGCGACGACTCGAGGAATAGAGCATGTTGGGCAAAGAGTGTACATATTGAGAATCACGTCGTCGTTGGAAGTGGCATTGGTGCTTTCGTAACATGGAACATCGATGTGGAAACTCTGCAGGTATGCTGCCATTGCTTCTCCATCAAGCACCATAGTGCTAACTTACGGTCAACAGGGCGGTAGCATGCAGATTCGAAAGCGATATTCAGAATTCGATGACCTCCGACACAAACTTATCCAAACATTCCCATACTCCGAGGCTGCTATGCCACCCATACCTCCCAAGAGCGTAATATCGAAGTTTAGACCCAAGTTCTTGGAGAATAGGAGGACAGGATTACAATACTTTCTAAAGTCGGTTTCTCAATGCTTCTGCCATTGGACATATGCTGATAATTGATTCTGCAGTTGTATTTTATTGAACCCCGAATTCTCTAGCTCACCGGTGCTGAAAGAATTTTTGTTTGAGTGACGAGCGAATAATACCGCCCTGTATGTACAGTACAATTGGATAAGGAAGGGCGGATTGGATACCTACAGCGTTCCAAAGCGATGATAATTGGTTTATGGCATATAGTAATAATGAAAGAAACGATACCAAATGTCGAAGTGTTTCAATGAGAGGCAATGGGTCTACCAATTGTTGATGAGCTAGTCTCTCCGCAAAACGTCAATCGTTGGAAATCCCATGTAAAACACCTTCAATGGCACTCTGTGTAATCTCAAGTGCCATTCTCGAGGACCTTGAAGCAACAACCTAGAATTGAGCTTTCAATAAAAGCGGCAGTAGATATTTCAGGTTCGTACCTGTCTGCTTAGCTTCCGTTGTTCTATCCGAGATACCTATGTGGGCAAACGCCTGAGAATAGCGAGGTAGACAGGTACGAACCTGAAGTATTTACTCCTCTCGGTCGTAGTTTCCTCCACCTAAATAAGGTTCCAGCCCACGTGCTGATAACAAAGTAACGAGGAATACTAATCGACTTGCATCAAATCACGTCAGAAATCCCCGAAAAAGCTTCGAAAACAGAGAGCTACCCCGCCATCATCCGATTGCCAATTCACAACTCAACCACAACTCCCTCTCCCATTCCACAATCCTCTCCTCAACTCCTCTCAAAACATCCAACCCATCCCTCTTCTTCAAAATGGCCCTTGCCCCTAAATTCGCTCTCCAAAAGTTCAGCGCAACTAAAACTCCCACCCTACATACGCTGGAGCTCTTCCTCGATTATGTCTGCCCTTTCTCCGCGAAGATGTTCAACACGGTTTATTCGGAGGTTTTCCCGTTGATTCGGGAGAAATATGCGGATAAGGTGCAGGTTGTTTTTCGACAGCAGATTCAACCTTGGCATCCTAGTAGTACCTTGGTTCATGAGGCTGCTGTGGGTGTTGTGCAGTTGGGTGGGGACTTTTGGGGATTTAGTGATGTGAGTTTGGATTCTTACTTTCCTATAATCCTTGGTTGCGGGCTTTAGAGACGGATGTCAAGTTGAACAATCACTGACAACCCTGGATTAGCTCCTTTTCAAAGATGCGAAGTCTTACTACGATGTCAACGTCGTGAACGAGACGAGGAATCAAACGTACGGTCGTCTTGCGAAGCTTGGGGCGGAAGCTGGGGTTGATGAACAGGCGCTTTTGAAGTTGCTTTTGATTAGTGATAAGCCTGGTGGGGATGGGAGTTTAAATACGGGGAATGCGGTTACGAATGATTTGAAGGTATGTACGTCTTTCCTACTTTCTCTCGTGTTTTGCTGGAGCTGTAGGACGTATGGAATTAGAAAATCGACGAGACAGGAGGAGGTTAAAACGGAGAAAGGGTTCCAAATAATAAGTAGAAGTGAAGTGAAGAGTGCTAACGTTTTACTTTGACAGGTCTTGGTCAAGATGAATAGGCTGGTGGGTGTACATGTTACTCCTACGGTGATCTTTGATGGGGTCGTCGAGAACTCTATCAGCTCGAGTTTTTCGGGGGCGCAATGGGCTGAATGGTTACAATCGAGAGTTGCTTGAGTATTGATAGGAGGCAGATGCTGTCCTCGGTTGGGCGAGCAAGGGAGGCAATTCGAGATCTCGGACAAATTGGTACTTCCTAATCACGAGAGTATGGTTATGGGTAATTGTGCCTACGAGGGAAGAACGTTTGCTATGAAGATGACTGACGATAATCACATTACAACACACTCGCTGATTTGTCAACTTCGAACTTTGTTCTAAAGTGGTCAATCGTTAGTGTGATTTGTACTTTCTTTTCTCGGGTTTGGAAATACCATATCTATGCTCCACAGAAACTATTTTCCTTTTTCCGGTTTGTTGAGTTATGGTTCTACTGTTTGATTATAGTAACCTAGAAGGAAGTTTTCTCTTAGTACATCTGTTTTTATGTCGAAATCTTATACCGAAAAGCTTACTTTAAGCCATACCTTTCAGAACTAATATCTAATGGAATTGACTGTCGTTGGGCTAGTCTGTTCGCTCACTTGTTCATTTTCGATGACTTCTTTGGAAATTGAGGACATCAGTTTTGGGCATGCTGTCAAACAACTCATGCGTAAGTGCCGCAAGTTAAATAATGTCACTCTGAAAAGTCTAGAACAATTAATTTGATCGTTTTGGGAGAGTTTGAATAGCGAAGACCGACCAATTATCCCGGAAGCTTAATTGTTCGAGGACTTTAGAGCTGTCAGTAGGCATATCGTGAACTCCAATTTTCAAGGGACGAATTTTCAACGACAGGAAATGTCAAGACGAGATGTTACGGTTGGGAGAGGGTTTTAAAAATAGAGATACTCTTTCTTTCTCTTGAGCATTGGGATTCGCTTTACTGAAAACTTGGACTAGAAATTATTATTTTAGGAGGTTTAGGAGAAAGATGGAAATAAGTTCTTGATTCTTCCGGACCTTCTCAATTGATGGCTCTAATTGTCTGGGGATACTTGAAGCAATAAGATGGAAGAGTGGGAAAGAGTAGGACTGGACTTGTCAAAGTTAGTAACTTGCTACCAGGAGTTGGGCAGTCGTCCCCCAGAGGGTGTATGTAGTCTTGGTAGAGGTCAGTATTTGGTTACTATTGTGCGAAAGGTGAGATAATTTAGCATAATGTTTCCGCTGACCACACGGTCCACACCCACTGATGATCTTTTCTTACGATTGCTCTCCTTTCAGCACATTTATCGAGTGATAACTGCAGTGTGAGGTCAGCGTAAGCACCACTGATGTCATCGTTCAATATTCAAGGGTCTTACGGATGGATTCCGAGAGGCCTAGGCCCATATCGTCTCGGGATCGGATTCTCTCATGGGAGAAAAGTCACTTTTTGATTCAAGAGAAAGCACGAGAGTATCGCATAAGAACACTTACTGACGGAAGGGAAATTACTCGAGTATTCTGAAAAACGAACTTGGCTTATCGGAATCCTGTTAGTTCCCCAGGCACATGCAAGTAAGGAATAGCTTATTCAATGGGTCCGGGGGCAATGGCTCTTTTTCCCCGCTGTCTGAGACGACGATTAAGCTCAACTCCAGCGGATTTGGTTCGTCAACATGACAACATCTCTTAGTAGATAGTATGATTCATTGAATATATTATATCAACAACTTATTTCTTCTTTACACGCAGCCTTGGTGATGCCACATTATCTCCTGTCTCCGGGGAACAGAAAGCTCGCTCTCGCACTAACCCTCATCTGCAGCCACGCGAAGGTCTCACAGCGGGTTTCCAGAACTCAGTTGGGATCACTCTATGGTCAAGTGTCGCATATCAACATATCACGAATACGTTACAAGTACAAGCTACGTAATCTTCAAGTAGAAGCAGGGCAGGGCAGGGCAGGGCAGGGCAGGGCTCGGGAGATTGACACAGGGAAAGGCAGGTGGAAGAAAAGCACTCATTGGGAAGAACTAGAGTATTGGGCAAGACAGTCCGTCTCAAAAGGCTTTCCTACTGGCAACTGAGAGCGTTTGTGACGCTATCCACAGCGATATTGACACACGCACCTTCTACCTTTGCCTGCCAGCGTCGCCGGCTCTTTCCCCCCTTCCTCCCTCATGAAGCCACAGAAGCCGGAACCGAAATCAATCTTCACCCCCCAGAAAGACCTACCCCCCGTCGCCCAATCACATTCACGTACCCCGCGGAGCCCTGCCTCGCGGCGGCGACATTCTGTGCAAGTCACTGCATCTCTATCTCCCTCCACCCCCTTCGCCGCTATCGAAACACTCGAGAATGTGCCAGTGAGGGAGGGAGCTTTCCTGGACGCAACTGCGGACTTTGAAGTGGTGAGGCGAGCTATTGATACCTACACCTCGGTATTGTGCTGATATTACTGTATTTAGGATTCACAGACTCCGCGGATAGATTTCAGAGAGTCTCGAGGGCCTTCGACTTTGGAGAATAATAACATCGTAGTGAAGGAAGGAAGAACATACGATGCAACAAAGGCAACAACGTTGGCCAAGGACATTCCACCATTTCGACTTCGAGCCGCAACCTCAAATCCGATACCCTCTAAGAATCGTTTAACAGAAGCGTATGCATCGAAACACCGACTCTCTGAAGATAATGGATCGCGGCCGGCCTCGATTTCAGAAAGACCAAAGAAAAGGCTGAAGCCACGACTGATTGCCCGGCATACCATTGATTCGCAAACTGCGCGATCGGGACTTGCACCACCTCGTTCTCCTTTGTTCTTCTCTCACACACCGAGACAGCGACCCTTATTACCTCCAGGGCTCTCGAGCTCAAACGCAGCCGAAATGTTGAACAAGGGCAGGGAAGAGACGGGGGGTGTCACTACACTGAAGCTTGCGAGAGGTAGTGTCAGTACGGCCAGTCCTCCACGATCGGTTACCAGCCTTAGAAGTCCCGAGCCAAAAGGCAGATCGCCAGGAATGCAAATTCTTGGTAGTGTCGGAATCACCGAATTGCTGGAGCAAGACGAGCGACCTACATTTATCATAGATGTTGCAAATCCGATAAACTTCACCCCCGGCGGGGCATTAGTAATTGTCTTCGCCAATGCGTCTCTTCGTGGTTATGATACATTGCTGGACATCGTTACCAGTGGGGAAAGGACTGATAGCCCTGGAATGGTAACCGATTTTCCAGAATTCAAGGCATGGGCCCTAAGTTTCGTAAAGAATAACGAGTCAATGGATGTTTGCTTACCTTCAATTTCATATGGTGGAATCAACTGGTCTTGTAGCACTTTGAGGAAACGCCTTAGACTGATCAGCGGTAGTGGAAGTGCTATAGCTTCTGGCGCGGGAGGCTCAACTGGCTCTAATGCAGCACCACTCGATTCGCCAATGTTTGGTGATATAAACAAGGCACTTGTTATTTCACAATCGCCACTTGCTCAGTCAGTCGAAAATTCAGATTACTTTGGCGAAATTCCTCCCCCTCCACTCGAAAATACACCACCTCAACAAAACGCCCCTAGCCCAATGAGTCTCGGCGGTCTTAGCCCACCGAGACAGGCTATGATAGCTGCTCAAAGCACTGCTCTAACAAGCGACATGCTAATCAATAGGTATCCCGATAACCCCTCTTTCGATTGGACCAGGCTTCCGCTATCAGCTGCTCTTCCCAAACATATCCAATTTGCTAGAAGTATTGACTGGGCTTCAACCCCTCTGGGTCCTATTGAGAATTGGGCCTTTGATCTGAGGGCCATGTGTAATTTGATAATGGGCTCCCCTCATCCAGCAGCGATGTACTGGGGAGATGAGTATATCGCCATATACAACGAGGCTTATATTATGTTGGCTGGCAAGAAACATCCTGAATTGATGGTAAGTGCTCGATCCTTTACACCCCCTCTTTGGGATCTCGTAGGCATCGCTTCATCAAGTTAGATTTTAATCTCTATCCTTTTGAATACATCAAATTGCCGAGAAGACATTCGCTTTTTATGGTGACTTTACATGCTGCCCGCTACCAAACTGGCTTCTGCGTGCATTCATCCATGTAACTTATAGAAATATAGACAAACGAGCTGACGCCATGTAGGGTCAAAGTTACAAAACTGCCTGGTCAGAGATTTGGGAAGAAATTGCAGACGTATTTTCAAGTGCCAAAGACTCGGGGCAGTCCACGATGAAGGACGATGACTGCTTATTCATCAAGAGAAATGGATTTCTTGAAGAGTCATACTTCTCTTGGTCAATTGTCCCATTAGTTGGTGAGGATGGCTCTGTCGTTGGCATTTATAATCCAGCATTCGACAAGACCCGCCGGAAAATTGCTGAGCGAAGAATGCTCACTCTAAGAGAAATAGGCGATAAGACTGCTGCTGCTCGAGAAGTCAAAAGCTTTTGGGGCCAGGTCATTAAAGGGCTTGCATATAATGGTATTTAGCCTCCACTTCCCCGAGAGGACAGACGCTGTTTTGAAAGTTTGCCGCTAACAGTAACGCAAGAGTACGATGTGCCGTTTTGTCTGTTATATTCTGTCGCCGATGATTCAGATTCAGATATGACCAGTATGCATAGTGGCTCACTTGCACAAGCTCCACAGTGTGTGCTTGAGGGAACTTTAGGCGTCCCAGAAGGGCATAGGTCTTCAGTCAGCCCACTAGATCTCAAATCAAGCGAGGACGGATTCGCCCCATATCTGCGAGAATCTATGAAGACCGACATACCTGTTCTTTTGAAGACTAAAGACGGCACTCTCGATTTTGACTTGATCCAGGGACTTGAATGGCGTGGCTTCGGTGATCCTTGTCGAGCCGTCGTTGTCTGCCCAATTCATCCTACAACTGGGGATTCGATTCTGGGATTCCTGGTTATGGGAGTTAATCCTCGTCGGCCCTTCGATGATGACTACAGTCTTTTTATTCAACTTCTCAGTCGGCAACTAGCTACTTCGATGGCATCTGTGGTTCTGTTTGAAGAGGAAATTAGACGTGGACAGCGTGCGGCTCAACTGGCAGCGTTGGATCGACAAGAGCTCTCGAAACAGCTCGATTTGCGTACCCAAGAAAAGATGGAAAGTGAAACAAAATTTACTCGAATGGCAGAATTTGCTCCTGTGGGTATGTTTATTGCAAACTCAGTCGGGCAAATCACTTATTCCAATGACACTTGGTGGTATGTTCCTTTGCATTCTATTTTTCATACGCATGCTAATCTTATTTCAGGGAAATTTCTCGGCATCCTAGAGCGATCAACAGTGCAGACACATGGATGGAAAGCATTAAAGAAGAGGATCGTGAAGCAGTCAGGGAAATCTGGAAATCTTTGGTTGACCGAAAGACTGCGGTCACTCACGAGTTCCGGTTCAAAGCTCCATGGCAAGACAGAAACGGTAATATGACAGATACATGGGTTTTGATGAGTGCTTATCCAGAAAAGGATGAGCATGGAGAGTTGAAAAGTGTCTTTGGCAGTATTACGAACATTTCGTCACAAAAGTCCGCGGAGGGCTTCCAGAAACAGAGAATGGAAGAGGCGATCGAGCTAAAGAGGCAGCAGGAAAACTTCATTGACATGACTTCGTAAGTTCCACCAAGTACCTGTTAACGCAACATATTAACACAACCGCAGACACGAAATGAGGAACCCACTTTCGGCAATTCTTCAATGTAGTGACGAGATCTCCACATCTTTGAATAGCTTCAAGTCCGAAAACGAACAATCCAATTTCTCCGAGAAGTTGACAGAGATCCTCGACGGCGGCATAGATGCTGCACAGACTATTGCTCTCTGTGCCCAGCACCAAAAACGAATTGTCGATGACATCCTCACTTTGTCAAAACTTGACTCTGCACTTCTAATGGTCACACCAGTAAAAGTGCATCCTGTTGAAGTCGTACAGCGTGCGCTCAAAATGTTTGAGGGAGAACTGGAAACTAATGATATTTCCTTGGAATTCCAGATAGAAAAGTCTTATTTGGATTTACAGGTAGATCGAGTAAAGCTCGACCCATCACGACTTCTACAAGTCTTAATTAATCTTACTACTAATGCCATCAAATTTACGCACGCCCAGAACAAACGAACGATCATTGTCAGTGTCGGGGCTAGTACGGAGAGACCGATCAGTTCTGAATCCGGTGTTACCTATTTCCCAAGTCGATCGAAAACAAAAGACATTGCTACAGATGATGCGGAATGGGGTACTGGTGACAATCTATTTCTTCTCTTTGCTGTTGAGGATACTGGACGTGGATTGGATGAAAAGGAAAAGACACTGTTGTTTCAACGTTTCCGGCAAGCCAGTCCTCGTACTCATGTCCAGTATGGAGGAAGTGGATTAGGCCTCTTCATCTCCAGAGAGTTGACCGAATTACAAGGTGGTGAAATTGGGGTCGCTTCGGAAAAGAACGTCGGCAGCACCTTTGCTTTTTACATTCAAGCACGAAAAGTGGAAAGCGACCCTTCAAGCCCTGGTTACGACAAGTATTCTACCCTCAGAAGAAAGTCTTCCAATTCGGCCGTCATTGTCGAAAGCAAAAGAGGTTCCAAAAACCCCTCTCGGTCCAATACTATCAGTAAACGGCCATCCGTCACCCCGTCGCCAACACCTACCACACTCTTCAACTTCTCCGCCATCAAAGTCCTTATTGTGGAAGATAACCTGGTCAATCAACGAGTTCTTCAGAAACAACTTAAGAACATTGGTTTCACTACTTCGGTAGCGAACCACGGAGGCGAGGCACTCGATCTCCTGCGAAAATCTACCTTCTGGGGAGGTCGGGAGAAAGATGGAGAGGAGTTGACGTTGATTCTTATGGATCTGGAGATGCCTGTTATGGATGGGCTGACTGCCACGAGGAAGATTCGAGAGTTTGAGAGCGATGGGACGATTCGGAGGCATGTGCCTATAATTGCTGTTACGGCCAATGCTAGGTTGGAGCAGATTGACGATGCGATGGGGGCAGGGATGGTGAGTCTACTTCTTGCGGGATGGTTGATAAGGAAGCGATGGAGGCTAACGATACCATAGGATGATGTTGTTTCGAAACCTTTTCGCCTTGCGGAGTTGATTCCTAAAATTCAGGAGTTGGTTGCTAGTGCGGCGGCGAAGACTTCCTTGACGAAGCCTGATGAGGCTTGAACGAGGGGCTTTACCGCCTCCGCATACGGTAAACATGCACGGTTTCTCTTTTTTCCCTTTTTCCACTTAAGTCACATAAAGCAATAGAGATGCACGTAAGTCTGCATTGAAGAGGGCGTTAGAAGTACAAAAAATAATCTTTGCTTGGTTCATGGCGTTTTTTTCAGTTCTGCAATTTGCATTTTTGGGGTGTTGCTACTTTGGGATATACCACTTTTTTGTGTATTGGATGGGGTGTTGGGTGTTGGGTGTGGTGGTGGTGGTGGTGTCTTTAAAATAGCGGCCTTTGGGACTGCTTGTGGTGGCGAAAGTGTTCATAGATAGATTGAGGTGGGGTAGATACTTTGAGGTAGATACTGGGGTGGTAAAAGAGCGGTGGGGGAATCAAAACAGTATTTAATAAACTCCGTTTTGACGTGTAGGGATAAAATTCAGAGGTTGTGGCAAGTCCCTGGACCCCTCTTCTGTCCTGCTCTTTTGGAGTTTACTGTACTCATGGGGGTACATATAGGCTGCATATATTCCTCATGTTTACTGTTTGGATGGAACGACCACAAGAAGTCATCACAGAGAAAGATGGCTTGCCTCATCGGAACAGTTTGATGAACCCACATAGCGATTAAGGGTTTGGCTTTGATTCTTCCTTCTTGGTGGAGAGTGGAGAGCTGAAATTTCATGCTCCTGTTCTACGTAAACAACGGGTTATTTTTGCTGGCGAGAACGTATTTGCTGTCGTTTTTTGACGGTTGGTCACTTGCTGGTGGAACTTCAATGAAGAGGGCGAGGTACCCAAACGATTGCTATATTGGGCGAGAAGATGTTGAATGTCCGAGACTAGTGACTTTGAATCCATAGAAGTATCGTGGATGCATCACACCCACCACCACCCCGAGACAGCACTGGGTAAAGATATGGTATAAACCTCGTTCGGGGAAAGCTTTATATCCCGCTTAGTCCTTGATATTGTTTGAAGAAGGCGTGAGATGTATGCTAATAATATGCTACAGAGGGTGTGGTCATTACTCGGGTTCAAATTGACACATGGGTGGTTCTCAGATTCTTGGGGGATTCTTGGGGGATTCTTGGGGGGTAAGGGGCTATTTATGCTTCTATGCTCGTATTCCGAAGGACAAAAATAAATATGGCGAACTGGAAGTTTTTAGGGAGAGCCCGGGAGACTGTGGAACATGTTGGAAATGGGGTGTAAATCCATGGAAGATTGTATGTATTTCGTTTCCTTTGCTGTATGCTGGTATTGAGGTCGCTGTCTCATGCTTGTCTACTTCCAAACTGATGTCAATACTCGGACTTTGCTGTCGAGACGGCATTTGATGTCGATTGTTTGGGGGTTTGCGGTTGTAATTTTTTGATGATACCGAGAATCGAGTTGGGATGTTGGTCGCGGAGGTTGAACAAGCATTAATTGTCTAAGATGTGAGGCAGAGTGAAAATATAAGATACTTTTTTGAGCATTAAAAATACTGCCTCCAATAAGCCATCATATCCAAGGTTGCTTGGTCAAATTCTGCGCGTAAAGAAGATATTTAAGAGCTTTATGGACCTCCTTGGAGGTACGTATTGAGATTTGTGTATGATAAAGGCTGATTTGATGCAGGCACCTCTAGTTTAATACCTTAGTTTTTTCCGATTTAAAAAACTTAAAGTAAGTATATTGTATTCTTGAATAATTCATTGGTTAAGGACGAATCGCAAGTCATGTCTCGAGAAGTTCTGGAAATAATATTCTACACGAAGACATTGAGGTTTTGTACTTACTTAAATTTGGGAACATTGTTGTAGTTGCCACAGGGTGCCAAAAATAAAGCTCGGGGCTGGAGAACTTGAAAGTCCATATTTTCCTGAGGAACTCCTTTTAGAAAATTTTCTCTTCGGAAGTGTTGGGTTTCTTTTATCATGTAGTGCTCAGCCCTCTGATTGTAGTGTAGAATAAACAAGTTTTGTTCCTGAGAATATATTTGCTGTCGATCTCTGGGCTTGCGGCTGTTTGGTTGTTGAGGGCGACATGGGAGATTCACCTGTTGGTAAAGTCGTAAAATAATGAGGCTGGGGGACAAGACTAATTCAGAAGAGAATATAATTCCACAAGCCCTCCAAAGAGTGCTGCATTTGAATCACTGTAGCGGGATATGGTGAGGGAAAAGTATAGAGAGACACGAAGCAGATAAAACCACTACTTAACTACTCCCTCCCCTGTATTTATATCTTTTTTTGATCTCTTAGGTATCTGGTAAACAGAATAAGGCACGTGGCTATCGTTCAGTCTATATTTAGTTGCTTCCTAGCAAATAGGTTTTAAGGACTTATGATTTTGGTCTTGCTTTGTTTGTTATGACTACTGGTTTTATTGTATTATTAAATCAATAATGTTTTTACATTTCGCTTATTTAGTTTAACAAAGATGTATACTATAAAAAGAAATCTCATCGAGGAGATTTCGACCGGAAATGTAGCATTGAACTCTCTATCTTCCGTGGGAAAGTAGCTATTAGCTTATTCAGAGATCTTTAAAGAGAAGTTGATTCGCACAGCCTATTATTTGGAAGTAACGAAAAAGGGAGATGTAACTCGACAGGAAGTCCACAGTTGTTCCGGTAAGGATTTGACAAACACCTACATATAAGAGAACTTTTAATTTATTAAAGTTTGTATTTGTCTTTACTTCGGTTTGTTTAAGTAATATCCCTTCTAAGTTCGATATGCCTTTCAAAAACGTGCACGGTTTTACCCCACTTCTTGACGAAAACAGCACTTTAAACGGGTATACCTACCGCCATGAGGTCGATGCCACCGTCTAAGTCCACTTTCCAAGCAATTGAGCCTCAAAAAGTACCCACTATTAGGTGCAGGGCGCACCAGCGGCATATCAAACTTGGAAGGGATACTATATAAGTATTAAGTATTATAATATTTAAGATGATCCCGGTCAAACAAAGTGTATTTCTCAGTCTCAAACTCCCGGAGACTGATCGACGTTACTGACACTGGTTCTAGGTATCGTACGTAGAAGCAGGCGAAATTTCAAGCTCTCTTCCCTTTTCGAAGCTGAATTAGGAGTAGATATGAGATTAGCTCAACCCACTGGCCAGGTATTTGGATTGCTCATCCTGTGTCTACGCCGTGGGCATCGCTGATGCAAAGACTGACGACTCTGAACATTTCGTTTAACATTATCGTGTCTTGCTCTTTCAGTGTAGTCATTGGAACTTTATAGGTAAAGAATATACTCTGGTATGTTTTTTTTTCATCCTTTTAAGTCGCTACAAGTTACCTACTGACTTGTTATACTATCTTTAGCTGACTTGTTTTTTTCGAACTTGCTTAAATGATCATTCGAGTTGTTTTGTTAGTAGTATTTGCATAATAATCAAATATTGTATTCCTTTTGGGGTTATAAAGCTTTATTTGAGAAACTTCGTTATTCCACCGGTAAATATTTTTGAATGAGTTTGAATCTGTGACATAATTGGTTATATCGTTAGCCAATAAAAAAGCCTACGGATTTTCTGTGGATGTGCCCAAGGATCTGAGGAGAAATTTTAAAGAGTTTTCTTTTGGACCTGTTCTCACAAACCTTAAAGTCCATTCATTGCTTTGTATTTCCATAATCAGTCTGTCCTTGGCACAATTCGTCAATTCCGCATACTAAATCTTGTCTTGAAAAGGATCGTCCACAAAATATGCCGTGTCTGGGTGGTTATAAATTTGCACCTTCATCTAGGTCAAAATAGTTAGTTAAATTCTTAGAAATCAACTTAGTTGAATACTTACATTGCTGATCGAACGGCTACTGTCAAAGCAGAACCAGAATTATTTAGAAGTTTCCCCTCGAGCAAAAGCTTCCAAGTCGTAGTCAATCAACAAAAGGTGTAATTGCTCCAGCCAGGGTACAACCCGCAGCTCTTTGATTCAGTCTTCATCCAAATATCCCTTTCGAAAGACTTCCAGAGAAGATGGAATTCCAGCAATGCTCTGCCTTTATTCCAGCTTTTTCCTACCTCTCGAACACACGGGTATTTCGAAGTAGCTGGACTGTCAGGGCCTAACTCCAATTTGGTTGAGGTCTCCCTCAGAGCACTTCGTACCAGCTAAACAACATACTGGCAGTTTTCGTGCTTTCTCCCCATCATTCATTCAACGAAAGGGTGATTCAAATATCCAATTCAGCTCCTGATCAACAAACTCACCACCTCGCTTATCTAAGTATCACCAGTCTAACAGCAAACCGACTCGAAATCACCTGCTTAGAGTGCAAAGCGATCCATTCATTCAGTGTTTGATTCTTGATTTAGCGTACAGTGAGTGCCTTCTATCTTCAAATTCAACCTACCCTACAACAGGGGATGATAGCAGAACTTGAACGCAACAAAAATTTCAGAATTCCAGTATGCTAGTTTACTTGTATGAAAGTGAGAAATCCTTTCCTCCCCCTTTCAGCTACGATCCTGTTTAAGGCTCTCTTCCTCCTTTCTACATGGCCTTTTTACCCTTCTCACAATCTATGGCTCTTGTTGCTTGGGTAGAAAAAATATATATATCAACTTGCTAAGAAAAACCATATCTTAGATTTTAAAACTAAATTTTAAAAAGGGGTTTCATCAAAACTTTAGGACATCGAGTAGATCAATACGCACAGACAGATCCCCGGCTGAGGATGGGTATGTTAAATCATCGCTATTTGTGACAAGTGAGGCAGCCATGCAGCTTGATACGCAAATCATGTTTCAATTAACCTAGTATATGCCTCCCACCAAGAAGGAAATGACGCCCGAAACCATCAATACAGAATAGAGAGACATCACCATTCATCTTCACAAACATAAAAACACTCAATCAACATCAAACAAGAATTAAATTGAATATCAAAAAAATCGAAATCAAGGTCCCCTTAAAAGCTACATCTCTCTCGAACTTTTCCCACCCGACCTGATCCGACCGATCTTGATGTCAACCTAACCCAAAGCCCATAATCTTTCAATCATCCCACTAAACCACTGCACACCCCCCGGCTACCAATTCATATGCAAACAATCCCATGTTCAATAACCCACATCCCATCACGCCACGCTTCGCAAGCTAAATTTCTTTTGACCTCGAAAGCAAAAATAAAAAAAGGAGTACGCCCAGAACGACCCCCCAATGCAGCTTGATTTCATAAAAGGACAAACAAGATCCAACCAAACTAAACAACGAAAATACCATCCCAGAATTGAAAAAGAGTATAACAATTATGTATCCCGCGCCAGAAAAGTTTGTAAACAGAAAAGAACAATTTGCTGAATCATGAACAACATATCAAGAGTCATGCTTGGCCCTCTTTGCATCCCCACCATCGCTACCGTCAGCATCAGGAGTCTTTCGTTTCCCATTGCTAGTATTGGCTCGATCACCCGAGTCTTCTCGCAGAAAGCTCGGGCCCGTGCCAACCACCGGAGTTGCGAAATTTAGAGGACTTGGAAGCGTGTTGCTGTCACTGCCTCGAAAATTCCACTCCGGATAGAAGCTGCTTGGACTAGGAAGAAACTCGTTCGTCATGAAGCGACTCGGAAGAGCTGAAACAGGCGTATCAATCATGCTACCACTTGCATTGGAATTTTGTGATGGTTGAGAGACAGGGTGATGAGGTCGCGCGAAAGGATTTGGTGGCCCAGATGCCCCTGCCGACAACAACGCAGATGCAGATGGTGAAGGTGGCGGTAGGACTACTCCAGAATGGCCATCTCCATTGTGCCCATTTTGTTGAGGATTATTCCCAGGCGCATTCCCAGATGATCGCGGGCTAGAATCGGTACCAGCAGTGTTGCTTCCATTATCCGAGTCACCTTCTGGTATCTGCACCTTCAAGATGGGCCTCTTGGCGCCACCTAGTTGAGCAGAATTTGTTCGGGACGGTGGAGTGAAGCCTTCCATCGAATTGACTGAGACACGATTTTTGTTGTGCGTGTTCGCCCGAACAGGAGCAGGTGGCGGAGGTGAGCGAGAAACAGTAGCCACATCTATAGAATGTGACCTATTATTCGTAATAGGTGCTGGCTCACTCCTCGTTGGCTCGGCATTTGATGTCGAAGAAGCCCAATGTTGAGACAAGATAGACCGCGACTCATCAATCGGCGTGAAAATACTCCTCGATTTAACAGATAAGCGCTTGACAGGTTCTAGCATCTGCTGCTGAGGCATTTGTTGTTGAGCTTGCTCTTCCTGTTTGATAGCTTGTGGCTGCTGCTGTTGAGGTGGGGGAGGGGGTGGCTGATGAGGAACTTGCTGAGGCTGAGGTTGTGGAGGAGACACGCTCGGCCGAGATGGAGGTCTTTCCTGTTGCTGTTGGGGCTGTTGAGGGAAATTTGGCGGTGGAACTGATGATCTTCGCTGCTCTTCCATGTAAATTTGCTGCATTTGTTGTGGATTTGGATGTTGTTGCGGTTGCTGCTGCTGTTGCGGTGGAGGCGGTCCATAATTTGGATATTGTGGGCCAGGTCCTTGTTGAGGCATTACTTGAGGCGGTGCTTGCATTGGTCCTTGCATTGGTCCTTGCATTGGCCCTTGCTGGTGTTGTTGCATATGCGCTGGAAGAACATGATGAGGTGGTCCTGGGGGTCCATTCTGAGGTTGATACATGGGAGGATTTGGCATATACGCATAATTATTGGGCTGTGGATGAGGTTGCTGCTGCTGAGGGACGAGATTTGAGCTCTGTCTTCTTGGAAGAGGACCATTTCTGGACGAGGGACGAGAACCAGGTTGCGGGGTATGTTGACGTTGTTGCTGGGGATGGTGTGGGAAGACGCCATTGGGAATTGGAGGGGACGCAGAAGGCGTCTGGTGCCTGATTTGGTGGAATGGCTGATTTGGATATGGATGAGGAGGCATCATTTGTGGTTCAACTGAGCCATGGTGTGAAGGTCCAGATCCATCGTCGTCATCATCGTCGTCCATATCCTTTCCCTTGCCGCTGAAATCAGCAGGTCCTTTATGCTCGTTGGCGCCGCCATACTAAAAAAGTCAGTCGAAATTTTGGAAAAGGGAAAATGAGCGGCATACGTATTGGTATCTTGTCAGAATCTCCCCGATATCACTGCTCGAGTATTCGTAGAGCTTCTTGTTGTTGCCGAATATTATGACCGCGACATCGACGGAGCAGAGGACGGATAGCTCATGCGCCTTCTTGAACAGGCCGCCTTTGCGCTTCAAGAATGTCCTGTTGCAAGGTTAGCTTTGCTCAGCTGAATATCGCGCCGCGTGAGAAGCTTACACAGAGCGGTTCCTATCATCCTTGATGGCCTTGATTTCAATCTTTCTTCTCCCCATTGCGGCGACGCGCCGAGTCTGCGGAAGGTAAGAGGGTTCTACGAATGGATCCAGCTCCTCGGCCTTTGTGGTGAACTGGGGAGGAAGGGTTGTTGGGGGTTGGTGTGAGAGCGGCTGGAGCTGTCGCTGGCTGTGGGTGGAATCAATGTTGGCGCACGATCGCAAAGATCAAACTGGCTTTTGCTTTATGAAACTAGAATACAACGACCGCGACGAGTCGTGGGCAGAAGATGGCGCGCGCGGAGAAGCGACGATGGCAGAGGGAGCGGTGGGCGACTGAGGAGTCGACGTGGTGAATTATGTGCTCGTAGTGACGATGCGGCTGAGTGAGGGTTACAAGAGAGAGAGAGGAAGCAGTTTATCGAGGAACTTGGAGAGAGAAAGATTGGGTGCAGTGCAGTTGCGACCGAGGTGGAACAGAGTGCTGGAAAAGGGCGATGAAACACAAACAGATGGTGATACAGCGGGGACTTGCCGGGCGCAATTGGACTTGGGCCACGGGGTTTCTTTGTAGATATAGTCGTTGGTGTTGTCTACTAGATGCGTGCAGGGGAACTTTTTGTTTGGTGGAGGGACGATAAACTGATAGAGGATTAGATGTGATGCTAAATATAGAGAAGAGCTGTTTGAGTTGGGGTTTGGTTGGCAGGTGCTGGTGCTGGTGGGTGCTGGAGGGTGCTTGGTGGGTGCGGTGCAGTGTGTCTTGAAGGAACGAGAGGACAAAGGGTTGGGTTGGGTTGGGTTGGGTGACGGGCGGACGGGGCGGAGAAAGATTTTGGGGGACGTGGGCGATGGGCGATGGGCGGTGGGTGGCAGGTGCGAGGAGGGTGATGGGGCCTGAAAGTGGTGAAAGTGGTGGAAGTGGTGGAAGTGGTGGAAGTGGTGGAAGTGGTGAAAGTGCGCTAAGAGGGAATTCGACGGGTGGAGTGTGTGAGGACCGTTAAGCGTGGCAGGGAAGGAACAAGGGGTTTATCCATCAGACTTCGTTTACACACCAATCATTGCAAAGATAAGAGTGGGGCGCATGGCTTGGTAACGCAGACTCGAGGATCTTTCTGGTAGACTGCATCTTGACTGCATCCATCTGGTCTGCTTCTCCTCCCAAGCCCATCTTCTCATGGTCAGAGACATCCCAGTCTCCGTGCAAAGATTCGGTGCAGAAAAGAGGCTGCAAGCGACAAGCGAAAAGACACCGACGACGACATCCACTTGCAGGTTAGTCTACCGGTAGAAGGGTTCATGTATTGAGCACAACCAGACCGCGCCTCTTTCTTTCTCTTTAGGGCGGTGGGAACATTCTTTCCCTCTACTCAAGCCATCCTCTCTCTACCGCTCCCTCAGGAGGCCCTTTCATCTTCCCCCCCCCCCTTCCCTCCCTCCCAACCATCTGGGTGGGCAGGTGACTGACCGGAGGATTCCATTCTTTGCTGCTTATTACTCCCAGATCTGGTCCCTGTCCAAGACCAGGACTCTGGGCGGGACTCTGGAAGCATCTTGGAGGCGCAGAACACTCCACGGAAGCTCCAAAACCTGCTGTCCCCTCTTCCACGACCCCTCGGCACTCATACAAAGTACTATCCAGTGATGGGGACGGGAAACAGCCTAGTCTCTAGGCTAGAGTTACTCGTTTATACCCTGTTATCAGAGTCCTCTTTTGGCAAATCACGCACTACTGCTGACCACTCTCGCATGTCGTCCAGCCAATTATTGCCCAGAGGAAGTCTACAGTCCCTCTTTCATCTTGGCTTCTAGCGAGGATCCTCGGGGGGAATTGAAGTCGGAATGCCTCTCCTCCTCTCAACCACGGCATGCCGCTCGAGGGTTAGCGCCCGATTCGCTGGTGGAGGGCTTTGGTTCACGGCGAGTGGTTGACCAGACCAGCCAAAAAGCCTGGTGCTGTCAACGATCCAACCGATCGACCTTACATCTGCAGCCAACAACTGGGTTTATTGCTGACACACATCTAACCCTCACCGCGCATCAACTATCAGGGATCTCTGCAACAATGGTCCTAAAATAGACCCCTTCTGGGTCATTTAGCCAACATCTCGCCATCTCTGCCGTTAATTGCTCCGAAATGGCTCATATTACCAACAAATCGTTCAGCTTTGAAGGCTAATTAACCTGCATCTTTTCCCAATCCAGGTCTTTTTGGCCTTGATGCACATGCCATCATGTATCATCCCTCCCTATTTCCCCAGATCTTCTTCGCTAAAGCACTGTCTCGCCCGGTCTTGCTCTTTGAGTACCCCCCCCATCACTATCAAATGGCTGACCCCCTATGACAGCTTAATCAACCTGAATTGGCGCTTCCCTTCTCGTCTGCTTCAATCTGGGCAAGTATCCCTTCCACTTGGTATTTAGGGACACTTTTGTTCTATTCTTGTTCACCCACCTCGATATCAATATGCAGGTACCGTTCTGCACTCTCCCCTCGGTGACGTGATGTGGGTGACGCAAAGTATCGGCAGACATACAGAGCGTGGGGAGAGAAAATAGCACGGCGAAACAGTTTCTTGGAGTAAGAAGCAGAGTTCATGATAGCGAGATTGAGTCCGAAAATTGACTTTAATTTGGTCATGATGAGCAAACTCGAGACTTACTCGAAACGCAAAGCAGCGCTTGATTTTACGTTCATGTTTATGGGATACTCAACTCGGTACTCACTCAAACGACATGCGATCCCTACCTACATTGAGGCTCTTTGGACATTTTTAGATGTGGATATTCAGCGGGAACTATCTACGGACAAGTCCGCGTCCCGGATCTCACAAGCGAAGTGACTGAATAATCGTCGGCGATTACAATGAAGGACTGAATCTTGTATCAGCGTAATCGATAAGAAAGTATCACATTCAGGAACAGGAGGGTTGTCAGCCAGTCAAGGCAAAGCTTCAAAAACCCCTCCAACAGCCTCTAAGTCCGGCATCACGCGGACTGGGCTTCTCGAGGCGGGTTGGGGAAACCTACCCAATTTCATTTCTTACCACAAGGATTTAGCAATTTGACATAAGGAAAGGCCAAAACACCTCATTATGTCCCGTCGAGATCTTGTAACTTTAAAAACTCTACGTCTCTCTCTGTTACGATGTTCGATCGCACAGAATGAGCCGAGGCTGCAGATGGGTTCAGGTACGGATACTGGTAGCTCGAGCAAGGTACGGAGGTACTTCTTTTACGATGTGTGAAGAACACTGCATATCCAAGTTATGCCGCCTAAAAGCACCGCCGCAGACTTGCACAGAGAAACACGAGCCTGAGGACTTTCCCTTCTCATGAAATTCCAGGATCATAGGAATCAACAAGTCAAATCTCCTCCAGTGAGGCGTTGACTTGCAATGGACGTCTGACCCCACTCCTATCCACCAAATTTAATTGTCTCAAAAATATGGCTCGATTCTCTCTTTTTCCTCATCCCCCGTCTGACTGACCATTTCATCTCTACTTTCCCCCATGTGAACTTCGGATCTTTCCATCGCTTTTTTCCCTGCCACCGCGCTTCCAATCGTCCGCACGTACCGCGATGAGGCTCCAGCCTGTCCTGTCCAAAAACTTTCCCTGCCATCACCCGCATCCCGCTAATGCAACACATTCTATAAATATCTATTAATAGTTCACCGTCCACGAAACCCCACTTCACTTCCTAGTTCGTTTACCTATCTGCACCACATCATAAGGCTACATGCTTGCATTTCATTGACCGATTCTTTTGATCGGAGGAATGTCTTCTTTGCTTATCTTGACCTTTTACCTGGGCTCGTGTAAAACCTCTTTCCAGTCTTCAAATCCGAAAGTTGAGAGGGGGAGAGAAAACCCCGCAGTTTCCAGCTGAGATTGAAGAGTGAGTTGCACAAGCTGCCTGTGTTTATTTGACCGACCGTTGATAACGCCCGACATGGAGGCTAGCGGTTACTTTCATGTATGATGTATGAATCCTAGCCTTAACCGTCCTGTAATTGCGCTTGGTGGGCGCCTCTTCTTACTCCACTCTTCCATCTGTCTGTTTTCTGTTGTATTTTCTTTTTGGGATATTCGGTCACCTTCTCCCCCTCGGTACTGGGTTCCTGAATGGTTGGTTACTCCATTTAGAATTTCTTCACGCTACCTCTCGAGCTTTTTTATCTTATTGCATTTGACTATTGATAAAAGGAGGGGGTAGATGGGGGATGGGAGACGCTACTCTACGAGCAGTGGGAAAACGGGGATGCAGCCCTATGGATATTAGATGTCTAGTGTCCTTTGCTTATTTTTGGAGTCTTTGTCAACGTCGGTTTTTGACGCAAGATTATGACGGATGTCTTCCGAGCGCTTGCTGCCGTGTTTTTCTTCATCGCATCTTTATATTCTTTGCAATGATGTTTCTTTCGTGGGATATATTTTGTTTGTGCGTGTGTACTGGCCTTGTCAGGCTGAAAAGCTTGGTATTTTGGTTTGCCGAGGAGTTCTGGGGGAGGTTGTGATTCGTTAGATTTGTTACACCACGTCTACATACCACTCCTTGCAGACACCTCTAAAAATGAGTTGGTTGAAGTTGGACTCCCAAAGGGAATTGACGATTCGCACCCGACCAATCAAATTATTCCTCCTTGTAGAACCAATCACAATTTTCCTTTCTCCTATCTTAAGCATGTTGAACCTGCATTCAATTTTTATCAAACTTCTCTCCATGTTTATTTTAAGGAGACCTTCTGTGGGGACGGGGGTTGAGTGATCTACAGAAATACAGTATGTACCTCCGGGGCGAGGGATAATGTAGGGAATGAATAGGAGAGGATTGTCCTCAGGATGAGGTGCTTGAGGGAAAATATATCCCGCACCTTTTCTCCTTGTCGTTTCCCTGTCTCCCTAGTTGTCCCTGTTCGGGTTTTTAACCTAGGAATTCTAGTTGTCACACAACGTGGTTTCACCCTAATGCGGCGCCTGCTGCTCAGGCAGAGTTTACTCACTTACCTACCGATCACTTTTATGATCGCGTGCTGCGCGGTCTATGTGGGAGGGGAGTTTATCTCAAACATACATGCACGGGATGCTAGGGAGGTATATGTGTGTGAGGCGATAATAACCGAGAAAGGGGTGTAAGACATTGTTAGGTTTAAAAGCAAGCGCTGTCGAGATTAGTTAGGTGTGGCGAGAAATTTGTCGCGGTTGTTGTTCATGGGTAGGCGCGGGTGGGGGTGGGAAATAGATTTTAGGTTCTGATGGTGAGGTTGTTGAGGTTGGTCGATCGGTTCTTGGGGTTGTGACACGTTTTTTTTTCCGTTTGGATAGGGAGCAAGGAATTTTCGGGGCTTGTGAGTGGTGATATCTTAGGGGTTTGACTGGACCACTGGGCGGTGTGGGGTATTTTTGATTTGTGGAGGATAGATTTTGAAACTGAAGTTTTCTCACTTGAGTTGTATATTGCCATGTTCACATAAGGAATGTGCAGTTTTCAGAGGATTCTCTTGTTTTCATAGATGAATATACGTCTCGAGATATTGCAAAGAATCTTCTTCGATTTCCCCACTCAAGTGGTGTTGCTCAAGTAGGGTATTATATAAGGGCCTGGTGAATAAGCGACTTCGTTTTCAAAAGCGCGAGGAAACTGCTTTGCTGCTCGCTTGGATTTCCGCCTTTTCTAGTGTATTATGGGTGTTTGTGAGCTTTCTCCTCTCTGTTCTGCTGCCTCTGTATTACCTACTAGAACGAAAATATGAAAAGAAGCGACGACAGTAAGTATATAATAGTAAATGGTAAGATAAAAGTCCACTTCTCCCAAGCTTGTTTGCTATAGGTAGAAAACAGGTGTGCAAGTACGAAACATCGATATATTATAAGTTGTCTCAGAAATAAAACTTCTCTATTTCCACTCTACAGGAGGAATGTTCACATTTATAATTTAGTAAATTTTGGCCTCTGATGTAATTAAGACGTCGAAGTCCCTAAAACGTCTCAAAATCTAAAAAAGACTAAATCATGAATCGTAGATCGTAAATTGTAAGAAGTGTAAGGGAGGAATGCGACAGCAGGTGTCTGTCATGTGTGAATGAGGAGAAATGAGATGGCTGAGGGGGGAAATAAGTTTGCTTTTCGCTTATAATTTCTACCTTCCTAAAAGGGTTAGCATGTCACCACCAAGATGTGCTTGCTAGTCTTCTTCTTTCTCTTCTCGCCACAATCAATCAATTTACGACAATTAATCTTCAACGGCGAGGAAGCTTGAGTAAGTATATGGTTATATCAATTAGGAGAAACCGAGATATCGAGACAGCGAGGTATTAGACAATAGTGTGGATACCTGTGACACTTATGCAATTTCCGATTTGCAATTTGCGAATGCCGTAGTAGAGGAATACATCATATATTCTACCCTGGGCCGGTAAAGAATTTCTGCGTTACCGGAGTAATTTTCTATATGGTTTTTCTATGGATATATTCCTTTTTCTTCTTTGCCTTTTTTCTTTTGCTTTCACATGTCTTGTCTACGCCTTTGTACTTGTAGGGCAATGCTCCAAGGTATTTTAAGGTCGGCGGAAGTAAGTCTGGAATAGAAGCGAATATTTAGTACTCCCCGTGAGAGGAAATGTAAGGAAAGTTCTCTCTAAACCTTGTCCATAGCTCGGTTCAGAGTCCAGGGAGGTAAAATGAACATATTTCCTCCCATTCGAATTTTGGCGGGGTGACCTTATATTTCCTGTGCATATTGGGTGCAACTCGCATTTTGCTGCAGTAAATTGATTGAAGCCTGAGGCTGCTTGTAAGAGAGTAGGACGTCACTTCGCATTTTGGGGGTCGCTAATTCGCGGATACCGACAGCAGGGCTGCAAGTAAACGAAGCAATTCGCCCCGATTTCAAAGGCTGTATTCCCACACCTCATTCGACTGCATAATCAGGTAATAGATCGCGATCTAACGGTCCCAGACCTGCCTATTGACCCACGAGAAGTTGAATTGTATAAAAGTTAGATCTTTGAGTTTGCTCAAGTGAAGCCAGGGTTTCCGACCGCTGTTCTACGCTGAATACACATTCTTTTGCACTTTCTCAAAAACTTCAATAACAATATAGTCGTCGAAGCTGTATATCTCTTCCCTCTTCTAGATTCAACAGGTGATCTCCACCGTATCTTATTTGTGAAACGTCCAATCACAGACCTAAATGACCCCGAGATGATGGGCGGTGAAAATAATTTCGCCATGGTCCGCTACCAGCCCAACTCTCGAGGTGACCTTTACATATAACCCCAACGGGGCCACACTTACCATTCCCTCTCCTTCCCGCTACCAAGCACGGGAAGGAAATATTACGATTTGGAATGATTGTGGGAATGCAGAATACCAAGATTTCAGTATCACCTGTTCCTTCTGCGGCGAATGATTCGAGAACCAAGAGTTGCTCAACGGTCACAACTGGTCGGCTTTCAAGCGATGTTCGGTACACAGAATGTGCTTGACAACTGGACCCAATACAAAAAAAATTACAAGCATAAAGCCTGCGGCGTCGAGGGATGTTCTTCTCGAGGAATCGACTACTCGTCTAATAGTCGGTACTTACAGCACTGGCGGAAGGAGCACAACGAACACTGTGAGAGCGAACAGAAAAGAATTGGGCGTGGATTCTGTCAGCCTTGTTATTGGCAGCGTGTTTATAGTCATGATTGTAATGTTTCTGCCTGCCGGGTTTATGGTTTTTATGAATGATACTTTGATGTTCTCTTAAATGGTTGTATTTTCAGAAAGGGTCGCGGGTGAAGTTAAAAGGCGCGAAGCGGTTCTTTTCCCTAGTTTCGATGGCTGAATTATTTAGTTAATATGATAATCTCAATCTATTTGAAGTAGATGCACATGCTTCAGTAAATGCCTTTGTGATTTAAAAGTATCCACTTTTCTTGCACACTTGAGCTTCCACCAAAAGAATAGAATGAACATGTACCCATTTCTTCTATACTATCATACTCTGTGCTGGGACTTTGTAGATTTTGTAGATTTTCAGTCGAAAAGGTGTCACCAAGTACCTTGAACCTAGTTTCACTATACAAGTATTGTTGTTGCCAACACCTTCCCCTTGTTGAACCTAAGTAGGAGAGTTCGAGCCGACCACCTTTTCTCCGAATAAATTTCCCATAATAGCTTTGGTTACAAGATGAAGTGTGGGGACCAGGATGAAAATAGTCATAACAATAGCAAGAAACCTTGTACCATAGAGCTAACTTAGTGACAAGCTGATGATACGTTGCTATAATCAATGACAAAACAAAAACTTGGGAAAGACCTTTCCACTCACTCTGTGCTCCGGATTCCTTCTCGCACCATCTAGATAGAGAGAGGGAGGGAGAGAAAGCAAACAGTATAATGGTATCTGGTGAAGAAACTTAGGTTATAATAGAAAAGGAACCCAAGGATCAAAAGGAGCACTTTACCATAGAAACAGAGAAGAAGGAAAAGGGTAAATAATATTAACGACAATTGGCCCAAAAGGAAGTGCTAAAGAATAATTTGGGAAGACATGGCGACATAAAGAGTTTGATTCCATTATCGCTTATTCCATCCCAGATTCTTTAATGCGAAAAGTTGAAACGCCTACCATTTCCATAAGCAAATCCCTCGGGACAAACAATTCACCTAGATAGAGCTGTAACCCGAACCCTAAATATCCCCTAATCAACCAGCAATCCTGCACCGTCAAGATCTTTGGCCAAATCCATCAACGTCTTGACGCTCTATAAGGCGCGATATCCATATTTTCATGCCAATTTGCCGATTTCTTTTCATTATGGTAGATGACATCAAACTTGGTTCTATCATAATTGTTATCAAACGCACGCACAGGGCCAGGTAGCTGCCCGTCTCTTTGTTCATATACCCCCCTTGCTCGTGGACCATAGGATATTCTTGCAAAGGATTGGGTTTGGTGGCCTGGAGTTCTTCCAAGCCCTCCGTGTTGTCGAAATGTTTTGGATACTTCGATTGAGGCTTATGTTTAGACTTTGAACCATCTTTGGGATCCAAACGGGCCTTTTTACGGGGTGCATCGGCAACTTGACGTCGGGCTTCGGAGGCTCTAAGGTATTTATTGGGATTGCTATCCTCCATTCCGGTGCACGAATACTAAGAAAAAGTGTTAGTTGAAATTTCTACTTGTGAAGTAGTGGAAATGAGTGACCAACCAGGGAACTGTCTGTAGGATAGCGTGCTGGTGGCGGGTATTGCTGGCTTCTGGAGGACTCCACGGAGCGTTTGGAAGATTCTCCTGAGTGTTTGGATGACTGCCCAAAGAAATCCATAGTTGATATTTTGGGAGGATTTTCCGAGAAATTCTAACAAAATAGATAATGATTTGATATGCTAAGGATCCAGCCTTTGAACAATGAAAACTAAGAATGGAGCAGTGTGTGAAAGGAAGTAGATTGCTAATGGTTCGAATTGTAGCTTTTTCCTAAGTGACATCTCTACATATATACACACGATCTTGATTAACGCCAAAAGCATACTGGAGAAAACCAACATCTGAGGATTACCAAGAAATACAATGAACCCTTGGATCAAACGAGGTCGGCGGCTGGAACCAACATATGAACCTATTCTCGGCTGATCTTCGAGGACTTCTCTCTCATTCGGATAAGTACCAACAAAGCAGAGCGGAAAAGGTCTGGAAATAGTCTTAAATTACTACATATTGGTACTTGGATCCGATAAGAAATGAAATCAGGTCAGAGTTAGAGACGTGCGACTAGACTAGCTGACAGGCCTCGCTTGTTTCAGGGGCCGACCAAGAGGAGTGGCACAGCCGTGAGTGCTTCTGTTACCGTGCTGTCGGTACTCAGTACCATTTTTGGAGTTAATAGTCGACCCGAAAATCTGGAATGACGTTTTACTGGAGCGCAAATTTTGTAAAAAGTATAAGGTATGAGAAAATGGCCGGTCGGCCGGTCGTAACCGCGGGATAACAGATTAGTTTTCGTAGTTTCAAAAGTGACGGGCACTTAATGAATGAAAACCAAATCAGGATTTACTGCTAGGGTTCTATTTTCATTGTGACCTAGCTAATTTAGGCGCCGGGCCTGCTTGTTGCGCCCATGTCTTGTCGGTTGGCTCCATTGAGTCCAACGTCGCGACGAACAATCAAAAAGAGAAACGCTCCCCTAAAAAGACGAAATCTCAATAGACAACAAAACTAAATCGCGACTACATCTTCGACACCACTTTCTCTGTTATACCTACCTTTTACTACCGAATCACCACATCTTCCACCCCTCGCCCACTCTCCTCTCCGCATTATGTCTGTCGCTCTCGATTTTTCTATCCTTCAGGATGAAATACTAGGCCTACAAGGAGACGTTCAATATGATACACTCGAACTCTTTGAAGAAGCACTGAAGTCAGACCCTGATATCGACCAACAAACGCAAAACTTCGTAACTCCAATCTTGGCATCATTCTCTGATGCAAAAGCTTTATACGGAGAGACTGAGGAAAGTTTCGCACGGGATACCTATGACGCATTTTTATTAATCTCTACTTGTATTCCGAGTGGTCATTACGTCCAGGACATTTTAGCTGGTGCGCTTCCCTTGCTAGAACAGAGGGGTAAGATGTGGGACATGTGGGAATTTAAAATGCCTATAAGGGGAATATGGAACAATAGTATGTCTTATTGTCTACCTTTGGCAGAAATTTATCATCTTATTAACTAAATTATAGACCCAACGGCCGAAATAGATGTTCTGGACGAGAACGAGGAGCGACTCACACTTGGTGGATGGTTGGATCTCAACTCGTTCATAGCCAAATGTTTCGAGAACAACATTCCGCAATCTTCCGCCACCAATGCATTTATCAATTTTGCACTATGGGAATTGAGACGTGCACTCGAGGAGCTATGGCAAGACAGAGAAACTTTTGACATGAAGGTTCGAGTTGCTTGCGAGTGGATTATTCGAGCGGGAAAGGCGTTGCTTGTGCAGTGCTTGAGAAATAGTTGTGAGGACCATCCTAATGGGGGAAATCAGGGACGTCCGTATGGTCCTGGTTCTTTATTTCAAGGCGGGGTGGGTTTTGGGCTTGAGAGATGGGGCTTTTGGAAACGCAGGATAGTTGAACTTAAAAGCACTGTTGGAGAGGAAGTGCATGGATCAATTGAGGAAGCTCTGGCGAGAATGAAACGGTGGAAAAGGAGGCTTCCGAGGCCTTCGTACCCAGAGGAGCGTCTTGAAAAGGGATGACGTGGAGACTGGCTCGCTGTGGACAATGATAAGCGACGCTCATACCCGAAATAATTTAGCACAACTGAACTTAATTGTTCTAAATCACTTGTGCTAATAGTCTAAGTTTTTCTAAGTCTTTAGGACAACTACTTGAATTACCCTAGAAAGTTAGAACAACGAGAGCTAGGTAGGCAGGCACGAACCTGAATATTTACACCCGCGATATCATTTTGGGAAGAGTGTCAATATAAACTGTATTCTAGAATAGTGAAAGAATGTGAGAATTTCACAAGCGAAGTTTTTGTGGTGGAATTAAAAAACGTGCGAAGCTTGCCTTTATTTTTCGCTTGAAACAATTATATGCAGAACCAAAGCAAGTAACCATACTCTCATATATACTATTCAGACTATATACGTATTCCTCCGCCTATCCAAAGTGCTCTCGTTTCACCCGTTTCTGTCGAGTGCCAAACTTTTTGCCGGGTGCCTAGATGTCCTCGACACCCCCTACACTGTCAAAAAAATAAAGCTATTTTTGGCTAAACTTCCCCCAGCACTGACCTTTCGAATGATTTTCAATTTTCTCAATGGACGATTGGAAGTGACAGATCATTTTCAAACCCCACCCTAGCAGAATGACACATTCCCGCACTGTCAACAGCGCCGTTGGTTGAAACAGTTTGGCCCGTTTGTTCAATAGCTGCCCCGTCCAGAAGCCAATACTTCAATACTGCTCTTCCCCATTCTTGACTGTTCTCATGAATATTATCTGCGAAGTACGAACGATGGCGGGTTGTCTCGCCTGGAGATGCTAGCAGATTTTCGAGGAGCCAGAGATTGATTCTGTCCATCTTTGAAGGCCCGATTTTTATCCTTTCGCCTTCCAAGCGTTCTTGAAAGACTGGAGCGTCATCTTGTTTTCGGGGTGGCTCCCACGATGTTGTCGCTGTATATCCATCTCTAACCTTCAAGATAATGTCCACATCGTCGACATTTTGGCCAGCTTTCCAACAAGTGTCTCTGATTCTGTCAATGTCACTCTGTACTCGATGAGTAACCTTCATTGACAGGCTTTCAATATCATGAAAGCTATCATCTCCTTCTGTCTTTTCCGAGAATAGCCACCGTAGGCTAGCCAGTCCCTCGTGCGAGTGCTTCAATGTGGATCTGATAAGAATAAGGCGTATATATTCATTCATTTGAGAAGATAGACAGGATTCCAGTTTCTCGACGAAATAAGAATCCAAGTCCCTGAAACTCGATTCTTTAGTCAAAATTTCTGGAGGCTTGTTGTCATTGTGTACGCCCCTTAGATGGTCCTGGAGATCGGTATAGTGAGGAAAGGATTTTCCGGGGAGAGAATTTTCACAGTACTCATAGACACATAAGAAAGGATCTGCCTCCTTCCAATGCATGTCATGGATTTGTCTATCATGTGTTCGTAGATCGGCGGCTGATGAGAAAGAGCTCATACAACTCTTCCAGCTACAACGATAGAATTGCACTGGGACTAATGGTTTCATTGCGGAGCTTGGTAGGTCTTCCGATGCTGAGAAAAATGGAGTATCGTTATCTGCGAAAGGTGCATAAGCACGTGGAGGCCCGAAACTGCACTGAGATCTGGTCGATCCGAAAGACCCATGTTGAGAGCCCAAGGCATGCTCTATCCTATTCAAACTGCTAGCAATGCTATTAAGACTAGCTGGTTTATTTTCGAAGGATCTTTTTGGGGCCCAGTACATGATCGGTTCAGAATTAGTCAGTTTCTGAGATTCGGCGACCTGGTCGAGTTTCGCTTGGATCTTGTCTAGGGCGAATGACTGATCAATATCCATATGTCTTATTTTACCGTATGAGCCAATGACAATTATTTGGAAACATCAGATCCTTACCTGCCGATGACGGAGAGCTGGGTAGAAATGTTGTTCTTGTGATTCTCAATCGCTTGGTCAACATCCACGATCTTCTTTCTCTCGAGGGCCGCTGTAAATTTCCGAAAGCTAGCCCTAGTTCCCGATCCACTTATGGGCTGATAAGCAGTAGCCTTTTTCAACCAGAGACCAACGTCTGTGCGACAGTCGTCAATTTGAATCTGTAAAGATACAAGAATATTTCGATCAACGGCCGTTGAATCCTCCAATTTCTTTAAAAGGTCTCGAACGTCCTCATGGATTTGGATAAGCCCATTCAGAGCTTTCAAAAACCGTCTAATTGAACTTGAAGAGTCGGAACAATCCTGGTAGAAGCCCCGTAATTTGATGATACCTTCGAGGGATTGTCCAACCAAGCTGACAATCCCTGCAATGCTTGCGATTCCCGCCACATATTCCATTGTGTAATGCTAGTGGGAATTTTTAGAACATTGTGGGAAAATGTAAACATAGACGAGTAGTTTGCTTCAATTGAATTGACAAAGCGGCGAAGAACTCGATGTTTATACCTGATTGGCATGGGTAAGGTAGAGCGCAAGGCTTCGCGACTCCGCCTCATATTACTAAGACAAAAAAAGAGCAAAATACGACCTCGCAGTGCAACTTCTTTCTGATAGGCAAAATTTTGTGGCTTCTCAAGACCCACTCATCGAAATTGCTTCAATCACGCGTGTTTGTTCATTCTTTTTTGGTCTCGCTTACCAAATCATTTCCCGATACACGTAGGCATCATATACCTCATTGAGTATTCTCATACTGTCTTTTGGAAGTATATGGAATATAGAAAGCCAAATGTCAAACGCATATATAAAAGCTGGAGTCTGAGGTCCGATACATTCCAAGATCGGGACATATCATACTTGCCGAGCTTCAGTCTTTCTACCTTTGGAGTTATGGTATTAATTTAGGGGAAATAAGAGTTCAGAAAGGGAGGAGGTTGCAGTCAGTTCCTTGAGTGCAACACCGTAACTTTTATAGCTCGAAACCTCGCGAAAGTAAAGAAGGACCTCAAGACATCTATCTGGGTCATATACCACTAAAATAAAAGTCTTTTCGTAAGCATAAAGCCAGAACCTTATATTACCCTCATTCTCATATCTCCAGAACGTCAATTACGTACAGGAATAGAAATAGAAGGAGAAATGATGGCGAGTTGCTTAAACTTGGTGTTTTCGGATCATCAAAACCTCAGTGATATCCCTTCCACTGTGTCTGTACATGTTTGAAAAGTGGGGCGATTTCGAGATTTTGAGCACCACAGCTAACTCAATTCCTATTCAAAAACCTTGATTTCGAGCATATAACAATTCTTAGATAACTGTCTACAATCCTCTCTTTTTTTTATAAATCTTTACTGCGTCGTTGTAATGCGGGGGATTGAAGTCTCAAAATCGCCCCACTTTTAAAACATGTACAGACACAGTGGAAGGGATACCTAAAGTAATAGACTTATCCGAAGATAAGTGGCGTCGTTGTTCATTATTCCTGATGTCCTCATAATATACCACAAGATCAAGTTGTCAACTCGAAAGCTATGTACCAAGGTCTCTCGTCCCCGAGCTGCTTTATTGATCCTAAAATTATAAGTAAAATTCGACAACAGCCTTTTTTTTGACAGCAAAACACCTACAACTCCCCAAACGGCAACAGAAGAGGCAGAGCTTTGCCAAATAGAGTCATCACAATTCTCGATGAGGCCGCCTTTCTGTAGTTCTTTGTAAACCAGCGTCCTGAGGAGCGTACATTGGGTAAGTAACGAATGAATGCTTGAGCCTCCTCTCGTAACAGTACGGAAGCGAAACTTGCCCAAGTCAATTTAAGGAAGCCGCCTTTACTAGAATGAGCAAACCAAAAGGATTCAACATAACATACAGCAATAACTTGAACATCCAGAATCAAAACACAGATCTCTATAAACTCACCACTACACGATTTCTAAACTTAAACCCAAGAACCTTCGTCACTTCAAACTCCTAAACAATTTAAGCTACGAAGCACACCGTGCCAAGAGGTTCCTAAGAATGAGTTGAAAGTGAAGAAACGAAAACATGTTAACGGCGTCCTTGAGCTTGGTCTTACTATACTTGGAGATACCAAAGAGAAAATCACACAGTGCCATTTGAATTTATTTAAACTACAAGAAAAGTTCAATGTGATGGTTGAACGACGGTGGATATTCGAGAGAAGGATCGCATGTCAGAGATACAAGACTGAGGACTGATTAAAACAAATCTCCGAACTAGCAGCCTGGATTTTTCAGGGTGTCGCGATGGCTAATGTCACGGCCTCGAAATATCTTGTTCGTGAGTTGAACGAGGAAAACATATAAGCTCGACAACAACCCATTTCTCGACAGCAAATCACTCACCATTTCTCTTCACCTCACAGAAAACGCCGACACCCAGGGCCCAAATATTTATATTTCCCACAAGACTACCCAAAAAAGAAAACTAGAACAAATCGTTCTGAAGGGTTGTCTCCCAAGTGAGACCATAAGAAAACAATGGCGCGCTGGTAATGATCACTGAAGCAAGTTCCTCAAACCAAGTTCTGATATTTATACTCTCTACGTAGAAAGGAAAGAGATTGGAAAGAGTTAAATCACAAGATCAGAAAGAAAAAAACTAACAGCAAAATGTCAGAGTCAAAATACGAACATCGAGAGGGCCACCTCGACAGCTTTTAACCCAAACCCCAGCAACTTCCATAATTTCAACTCCACCTACCTAGTACTGTACGTCACCCATAAGATGAAGCCCAATCCAAATCCCTAGAAGAAACATCAAAGAACTAGCTTCGCGTAAACTATAAACAAGTAAGAAGACCAAAGCCACCGAAGTCAAACGACCTATCAGCCTCTCCTCATATCTCAACCCCCCCCCCCCCCCCCCCCCCCCCCCCCCCAAAAAAAAA